>JAMZAV010002037.1:0-117907 GCA_024449915.1 Sweltsa coloradensis | reverse complement strand
CAATGCTCTGTTTTCGTTTTACACGATCCCCGGGTGACCTCATGAGCAATTGATAGAACTCGCATACGTAAACTCTTAGGTACTACTATGCGCAGACCCTGAGCACAATATCGCCAACGACACAAAACTCGTGTTTAATGATTTGTTGGTGTTTCAATTCATCTGGCCAGATGTTTGTTCCTATGCACGCTTAAGCTCAATAATCTCAGGATCCGAGGCAGATCTCTCCTGAATTTCCATTAGATTCATTACCATGGGAACAGCATCTTTCACCACCTGACGAATATATAGATCATCAAGTCCCGCCTTAGGTTGTGCGAGGTTTTTTTGTTCTTGGTTCTTCTTCTTCTTCTGCTTTCTTCTTTCTCGTTCTTGGTTCTTCTTTTTGGTTTTTGGTTTCGCCATTAAAAACATTGGGATACTTTTCCATGATAGACGGTAACGTCTCTGAGGAGTATCTGAGATTCTCAATTGTGGCTATAGACAGTCCAGTTTTGAGTATACCAAGTTCACGAGCAGTCTTACACCAACAAAGGAATTCCCTTTCCACGCCCTTGTCTAAATATTCCTTTCTTGCTATTTACGTGTGTTTTGCTAATTAAACGAGGGAGCGGAGCGACCGAGTGTCTCCATTCAACTTGAACGGTTCTCATTCTGTGATTCTGGCTGTCTGTACGTCGAAAATCAGCCGAACCGCTAAAACAGATTTCGCTGAATTTTAAACAGACATCGCGTACGAGTTAACTGAGAACTGTTAACAAAATCAGCAAGATCCATTGCACAATTTAAGCCTACAATAAATAAAAATGTGATTTTTAAATTATCGATAGCATTTGTTTAGTAGCAGCTAGCGAGACGAGATTTGCGTGCCTGACATGGCACAGTGGTAAGCATTTAGTCTACCACACGGAGAGTGGGGTTCGATGCCCGTTAGTTCGAACTTTTTATATTTTTACATCCACATATTATTTTTGAGGGGTGTTAAATGGGAAATAAAATTAGTGATTTTGTTTCATCTTGGAAATTTGATAATGTTTTACGCTAATGCGATTTGAACACGATTCGCATTGTAAATGTTCAATTTAAATAACTAGGGAAACGCCAAAGTCGTTGTTAAACGAGTGAGTGAGCCATGTGTTGAGTACCCGGTATCATTCCCCATACTGGGCTCGATCCAGCTTAGGTATAGGGAGGAAAGGGGATGTTCCCCGGGTACTCAAACACTTGGCTCACTCACTCGTTTGACAACGACTTTGGCGTTTCCCTAGTTAAACGAGGGAGCGGAGCGACCGAGTGTTCTCCATTCAACTCGAACGGCTCTCATTCTGTGATTCTGTCTGTCTGTACGTCGAAAATCAGCCGAACCGCTGAACAGATTTCGCTGAAATTTTAAACAGACATACGGTACGAGTTTACTAAGAACTGTTAACAAAATCAGCTTGATTCATTGCGATTTCAGCCTACAATAAAATAAAAATGTGATTTTTAATAATATCAATGGCATTTGTTTCGTAGCAGTTAGCGGGACAAGATTGACGTGGCCTGCATGGCGTAGTGGTAACCATTTAGCCTACCGCACGGATGAATGGGGTTCGATACCCGTCAGTTTTAACTTTTTTATATTTTTTTACACCCACATATTATTTTTGAGGGGTGTTAAATGGAAATAAAAATTAGGTGATTTTGTTTATCTTGGAAATTTGTTATGTTTCACGCTAATACGTTTTGAATACGATTCGCATTTTGTATGTCCAATTTAAATAATTATTGTGGCAAGCAGAGTTAGTTCCTGAAAGGTGACCAGACGGTCCGGTTATAGAAGTCAAAACACTTGGCTAACTCACTCGTTTAACAACGACTTTGGCGTTTCCCTAGTAAACGAGGGAGTGCAAGAGCGACTGAGTGTCTCCGTTCAACTCAAACGGCCCTCATTCTGTGATTCTGTGTGTCTGCCCTGTACGTCGAAAATCAGCCTAACCGCTGAACAGACTGCGCTAAAAATTTTAAACAGACATCCGGTACGAGTTTACTGAGGATTGTTAACAAAATCAGCTAGATCCATAGCGATTTAAGCCTAAAATAAATAAAAAAAAGTGATTTATATCGATAGCATTTGTTTAGTAGCAGCTAGCGGGACGAGATCTACGTAGCTGGCATGGTCTAGTGGTAATTCCAGTGCTGTAAAGTAACTGAGTTAAAGCAATTGAGTAAAAGTAATTATTTTCTTTTTTAGTAATTGATTTACTATTTCAATTACTTTTATTTTAAGGTAACTGTAACTGTAACTGAATTACTTTTAAAAGTAATAATACTCAGTTTTCAGTTACTTTTTAACAGTTACTTTAGCCAACCTTGCTTGTTTACAGTTCAGTAATATAAAATTAAAAATAATATCACAACGTCTGAAACTAAAACAATATTTTTTATTTTTTATGTTTTTATTAATTTTTTTTTTTGTACCTCTAGTATGGAACGAGGTTTTTCTGCTGACTCAATATGCATTCTTATTGCTAAATTTTTCGTGGTCAACATGACAACAATAAATCAAAGCAACAGTTATTTTGCAACGATAAATTGCAATAGATAGGCATATCCTTTTGAATTCTACTAGGCTGCTTCGCGAACGCTATTTCCAGTCGCGCTGATTGATGAGCTTTTTATTTAAATATTTCTGTCCAATGATTACGTTTTTAAGTGGGATCTCATTACTTTTTCTATAGTAAACTTGATGTTACTTGTTAATTATACACGTGTAAAGGCTTATATTAAAACCTTTCTTTCTATGAAATTTGACCAACGTTTTAAACTTTTTTCTTTCAAAAAGGCACTACATCACCATAATCTTAATGTCAATGTTAAATATGAACGGTGTACCCTACCCGTTTGGTCATGATCGGCCGAAATGTCACGAAATTATCATATTATGAACCGGGGAAAAATCTTGAAAGAACGATTTCTATTAAAAATATTCTTAAAATGTCTCTAAAATCATAAAATATTGTATTATTACAGTGATTTTAAACGTTCCCATAAAGTTTCATCAAGATCAAAGTAGCCGTTTCTCGATCGCGGGCCAAATATCACGAACATATCTCATTAAAAATCGAAAAAAACCCCGTTAAAGTACGATAATCATTAGAAATATTTGATCGATTGTACCCAAAAACGTGGCAAGTCTAGTTCAGAGATTTTGAAGGTCCCCTCAAATTTTCATCAAGATCGCATATTATACCGTTGCCAGTTAGAGCGCGACAAACAAACAAAAATACAAACAAAAAAACAAAACCCAAATACAAAATTGAGACAAATTTTTTGGGGGGTCAGTGAAATTGAAGTCTTCGCTTCGCTCATCCAATTAGATAACTGAAAAATCTATGATATTGAAATAAAAACCCATCAGAAGATTAAACAGTAGATTGTTTTTAATTTAGTTTCATTCCTTCGTGAGTAAATATTTGTTGCACTTTTTTATGTTGGCATTTTGGAGAAAACCAAGCTGACAGCTGACACTACACAGTGCTTCTTAGTTTTTCCTGTTATTCTTACAGCTTTTTTTTTGCATGACATAGATCCGATGAAAATTGTTTTTAGATGTATTACCCCACACTATTAATCCATAGCTCAAATGTTACTCAATCAGGGCATAGTATACTATCAATAGCAAATTCCTATCTGAATGTTTTCATTTTACGTAGTATACATATATAATATTAGACTTTATTTAATTAATTAGAGCTACTTAATCAGAGTAGATGTCCCACGATAAGCAGTTGTCAATATAGAGTCCTCAGAACGAATGTCTTCACCACATAACCTGATACAAATATTTTGCTCTTCCATATTTTTTTAATTATCATTATCAGATTATTTAGTTTCACCCACTATGCTACTTCGTTAAAAGTAATAAAAACGATATTTTCTAATGTTGCAATATTTTCATGAGCAAGGGTTGGTGGTTGCATCATCTGTTTTATAATAATAATAATTATAATTATAATTATTTTATTATTATATTAATATATATATATATATATATATATTTAATTAATAAATATTTATTATATATTACTACTTAAAACTATTTCCAACACCCTCACTTACTCTGGTTGAATGCTCCAAGACATTAATCAAGACAAGTTTAAACCCTCAACAAACTTGTTATGTTTTTGACTTAACAAGAGGTTTTGTCAAGATGTCAGCCAACATGTTGTCCGTAGACACATACTTGATGGTCACAAGACCTTGTTCGACTGCTTCCTTCACAAAGTGATATCTTACATCAATATGTTTAGAACGTTCCCTTACGTCTATACAGTTTGCATTTTTAACAGCAGACTGATTGTCATTAAAATACAAACCTGATTAGTATTAAAAAGGTTCCTGTACCCCGAGGCCCAAGAATTTAAGTTAAAATTCTAGACATAATTACTGCCCTTTTGGTACAGATGCAGAGGCTGACATATTCAGCTTCAGTGGTGGACAAAGTCACCATGGTTTGTTTTCTGCTTTCCAGCAGACCACCCCGCCTGCAAGTTTTAACAAAAAACCAGAACAAGATTTTCTGTCTGACTAATCGTTAGCCAAGTCTGCATCTGCAAATCCCTCCAAGCCTTTGCTTGATTGATTGATTGATGTCGTTGGTGTGCTTTTTGACATTGAAAAAGCATACGACACAACATGGAGGTATAATATACTTCAACAGATTCACGAGTGGGGTTTTAGAGGGCACATGCCAAAATTTTTAGAAAACTTTTTAAAAGATAGAATTTTCAAAGTGTGTATTAACAATGTACTGTCCGACTCGTTCTCACTGGAAACAGGTGTACCACAAGGCTCGGTCTTGTCGGTATCACTGTTTGCTATTGGAATAAACAGTGTAGTGGATTGTATCCCAAAGAGCCTAATGTCGTGCCTATTTGTAGATGACCTGGGAATCTTCTTCAGATCAATAAATTTATAACAGCTCAAAGACACGTACAAATGGGATTGAACAATATAAGTGAATGGTCTCGAAAGCGGGGGACACGATTCTCTCCCGAAAAAACTCAGTGCATTCACTTTTGCCGTCTTCAAGGAATCCAAAATGACCCACAACTATCGTTTAACAATGTAGAACTTCTATTCAAACAAATGTCCGTCTTCTCGGCATGGTGTTTGACAAAAAGCTAAATTGGAAAGACCACGTTGTTGAGTTACGCAAAAGATGCATGTTGAAAATCAACTTATTGAAAGTTCTCAGCAATACATCGTGGGGTGCAGATAGGACTTGCATGTTGAGAATCTACGAATCTCTAGTTTGCTCCAAGATGGACTATATGGATGTTTCGTATACTCTTCAGCAAGTAACACAACCCTTAAACTTCTAGACACTGTCCACCATTGTGGTCTTCGTCTTGCTCTTGGTGCATTTCGAACAAGCCCGGTAGTCAGCTTGTATGCCGAGTCAGGTGTGTCCTCCTTGGCAAAACGGAGAAACCTCTTGATGGGTACGTATGTAATGAAAATTAAAGCTATGCCTAACCATCCAGCAAATCGGAATGTTTTTAACACGACATATGTCTGTGTGTGTGTGATAACAAACCCAAGGCATCTCTTCCACCGGGATTAAGATGTAAACTTTTGTTTAATCTTATAGAATTTCATCTGCCAAAAGTTTTTAATTTTGTATTTAGCAATAACCCGCCTTGGTTTACACCAGAGCCGATTATTACATTTAACCTTTGTCGTTTTGATAAAAACTCAACTTGCGATAGTGTATTTAAAATTAACTTTAGAGAGATTTGCCATGAACATCAAAGGTTTACTTTGGTATTCACAGATGGCTCCAAAATTGACAACAAGGTTGGAAGTGCTTTTTATTGCTCCACCTTAACTGAACGTTTCAGGCTAAGCGACGTGTGTTCAGTTTTCACTGCAGAGTTATTCGCCATCCGTGAAGCTCTTAATAAAATTCTACGCTGTCGTTGTGGAGAAAACCTTTTGTGTTCAGATAGCCTAAGTTCACTTCAAGCTATAAAACTCATGTATTCTAGTCATCATTTGGTACAAGACATCCAATTCTATTTAGAAAAAAATAACCTCTAAGGGATATATAATAGAGTTTTGCTGGATACCTGGACACGTGGGCATAGAGGGAAATGAACACGCTGATCGGGCTGCTAAGGAAGCTTCCCAGCGTCGCGACATTGATTTCAATCTAGTTCCCGTTCCAGATGTCAAGAGTGGATACAGCAAGATTGTTGTTTTGCGACAAGCACTTGGGATGTGTTGCAAAATAACAAATTGCGTAGTGTGATGCCCACATTGACTAACAAAATTCGTCCACCTACGTCTCGACTCTCACGTAGAGAAGAGGTGGTATTGTCTAGAATTCGTATAGGCCATACACGCCTAACACACGGATATAACACGGCTGGAGAAAAGGTTATTCCCATATGTAACACATGTGATGTACCTTTAACCGTGCATCATATGCTAGCAGAATGTGTTAAATATGATGCCTTGCGCACGCAATTTGATCTCTCCCAATCAAATGAAGAACTTCTATCATATGATAACGGCGACAAACTTTCTAAATTTCTCATCCAAGTAATCTATTAACAAAATTTAATTCCACATCATACACATTTCTTTATTTTCTTTATTTTCATTTACATACATAACTTTTATTTTGCTATTACTTTCTTCATCTTCAATTTATTTTGTTATTTATACACTTAGAAAACAATCTAATCATCAAACATACCTGCATTAACTCTTCTCATTTACTTTCATTCACAAGCAGCGCAATAGACCTAACCGGTTGAAGCGCCCTAGTTTTCTCACGTCGTCGTTGTAAGACGACAACCCGGTTGACCCCAATTTTAGTATCGAATGGGCCCCAGAGCATGGGTATGCTAATCGTAAAGGCGATTCAAGTGAAAAAGTCCATCTCGCAAACATCAGCTACTAAGATGGGAGTCTAGGTGCCCGTTAGGGCGCCGCAGCCAAGCCGCGGTGCGCTACACACTCAAGCACCTTATACACCAAGCAGAGTTGGGGTGATTTCGAGGTGTTACCCAGCCGTCATGTAACGTGATGTGAACTTGAAAACTATCACAATCGAGGGGATTTAGGTACCTGACAACACATGCCAAATTTTATTGGGGTACGATTATTCCTTCTTGGTGAAAAAATGGCTTGAAACATGCTCAAAATCACTTTAAGGATGTAAGCTTACTGCTACTGCCTACTACTGCCTACTACTGCTACTGCTAACATCTAATACGTCGGCCCGCGATTCTGACCAGACGGGTGGGACTAACAATGTTCATATTTTACATGGACATTAAGGTTATAGAAATAGTAGTCTCTTTTGAAAAAATAAGTTGAAAAAGTTTGTTGGAAGGCTTCCAAATAAAGGTTTTAAAATAAGCCTTAAACACTTGGCATACAATCAACAAGTAACCATAGTTACTTGACACTTGTTGACGGTATAAGCAGAGTTAGGCGGGAAAGTGCGATACGTAAACAAATAGCGGACATTTAAAATTTTTCTTCTTTGTGTGGAACGAGAAAAGGTGTCATTATACTCTCATAAAACAATCAGAAACCGTCCCTGGCCTAGGCCCAGATGTGGAAAATTATTTATAATGCAAAAGTGTAGGTCTAAAGTTCCATTTGGCTATAGGACTAGTAAAAATTCATACTTACATTACATGTTTGACAAGCCTAGCCAACCCTATGCCAGCACAAACATTGTTCTGATATGAACTTGCTCAACTGTTTGTTTACATAATTGCAACAATCAAATCATTTCATACAACTTGTCTTTCGATTGGCCCGCGTTTATGAAGGCACTGCCATCTAGAATAAATATAGAACTTTTTCGAGCTCTTTGCAATACGCAAATCTTTTTAAAGTGTTTGGTTTTCGTGATACTCTTTCAACCATAGACATCCTATATAATTGGCTAGACCAGCAGTCGGTGTCCACTTCCGGTACAATTAGAAGCCATCTAAAAATGACAGTTTACATGGTAATCAAATGGGAGCGATTTGTGGCCAAATAGTTCTCAAGATTGCCGCCAGGTTGACAGGTAAGCATACTAGCCTTTAAACCAAATGATTACTAAATTCCCTTATGCAATCACTTCGTATTGTTTCTTTTGTTTAATACCATGCTGCACAAGCTAAAACCATATCAAACCAATCCAGTAAAATACTTTATTGCATTAAAAAAAGCATAAATTAAAACACCAAATCGCCATCTTGAAATGGGCCGGTTGAGTCTTCAATTTTGCTACGCTCGCGCCTGTGCGGAGGTATAGGAGACTGCTAATCTAGCCTACTATAGGGGTTTAATTAATATCAATGCTTTCAACTCCCAACCCATGACGTTTTCCACGATAACCGTTCAAGAATACCAATTCCTTCGAAAACGAAAACGACTTCGTTTTCAAATTGCGTTTTCAACTCATCTCCCACGAACTCAAGAATTGGGGTCCAGTCCTTATACCGTTGTTATACCATGGTTATACCACCTATACCCAGGATGTTCATGAATCCGGGTCTAGATATTTTACATCCTATATTGTTACTGCTAATACCATAGAATTTAAATCAACTTTGATAAAAATATTATATTTTAGCAAATAATTTTGTAATGGAACTTGAAAAAGTAATGAGATCCACCACATAACAAAAACTTGTAGAAATACAGCCAAACCTTACACACTCAAAAGAATGAGATCTAAAAAAAGGGCCAAGCTCATCTACCCTTCCACATAAACGTACAGTGTCCCATAACAGCATCCTCGAAAAGCTTGGCAAAATAGAATTTGCATGTATTACTTTTAAAATTTAAATTGAAAAAAAGAACTTGGATAAACTATTACGTAAATTAAAAATCGCAAATTCTATTTGCCAAGCTTTTCGAGGATGCTGTTAGTGACACTGTACTTTTATGTGGAAGGGTAGATAAAGTTTTGGCCCTTTTTTAGATTCATTCCTTTGGAGTGTGTAAGGTTTGGCTGTATTTCTACAAAGTTTTGTTAGTGTGTGTAATATTACCCCCGAAACTAGAGCAAAACTCTGGCAATCGTCTTCGAGGACACCTCACGTTTCTTTTTGACATCCTCCTCTTATACCCGTGACTGATTCTGACCAGCATGGGCCCCACCTCCCCATATCCCCTGGGATAAAAAGGCGTATTATAAACATACGGGTTTGACGTGCTATTATCTAAAATAGGAAAACGCTTAGTCCCCGCCGCGTTGATGGATGAGCTTTTTTAAAGTTTTTAAAGTTTTGCGTGGGATATCTTTACTTTTGCAAGTGCTTTGTTTTGTTTGCCTGCGCATTGTAGTTGATTGTTGTCAAGTTTCTATTATTTTCTTGTCAATTGGTATTATTTACCGTAAAAAAACTTATATTTAAAGCTTTATTTTCTATGGATTCTGGCTAACTTTTTCTTTCAGAAGGTACTACATCACCTTAACCTTAATGTCTTTTTTTAATATGAACGTTGTAGCCCTACCCGTTTTGGTTTCAAAATTTTGGCCCAAATAGCACGAAAAAATCGCAAAAAAAATTCAAAAAATTTAAAATTAAAAGCTTTATTTCTATAGATTCTGTCTACTTTTTCAATTTTTTCTTTCAAAATGAAACTACATCATCATAATTTATTATTTATTTATTTATTTATTTATTTTTTTTTTTTTATCATCATAATTTTTTTATTTTTAATTTTAAAGCCCATGTATAAATGAACGTTTGTAGCCCCCACCTGTTTGGTCAGAATGGCCCAAAATGGCACGAAAATATCGCACAAAAAATCGAAAATAATCGTAAAAGTTCGATATTCATGAGAAATATTTCTTCGATTGTACCCAAAAACGTGGCAAGTCAAGGTTCAGAGATTTCGAAGGTCCTGTTTAATTTTTTATCAAGATCGCATATGCCGTTTGCCCGGTAGAGAGCGAACAAACAGACAAAAAAAAACACCCGAGCTAAATTTTTTGAATTTAAGTAAAATTGAAGTCTTCACTACGCTCATCCAATTAAACAAACCAAGTCATCTAGGTTTAGGCATAAAATTAAATGCATCTTTTAATTTATCTTATCATTTCCCATTCTGCAAATCACCCAAACTCCTCCTTAACAGTTCAAAACCACAACTCACACAACTCACAACGTTGTGTCTTGAAACTGTGCACAAATATACACTCAAACACGCAAAAAAAATTCCCATTCCAAAAGCTCACCCTTCCTTGGTAATCAGCATGTTTTCACCGAACCACCAGCCAAATTAAAAAAACAAAATATCGCGATTCACAGAAAATTGCTGTCGAGTACGTCAATAATGACCAATATTTTTTTGGATGAAATTCTCCAAGGTCACGGGGCCATAAAGAATCGCCCCATTAATTTTTTATGGGAGATTTTCCCCGATGGGACCTAGCTCGTAAATTACCAAGTTGGACATTTTTTTTAAAGAGGTCATGGCGGACCCAATAATTTTTCTGTTAATTTCTAAATTCATACCTAGTTAGCCTGAATTAAATTTTTTTTTAAAGCGGTTAACTACCCCTTTAAAAGATTCGTATTTACAATTAAATTAAATACGGCACAATTATTGTGAAGGACATGCCCCACCCACTTTCGATATATATTCCTGCGTGTACGCCACTGTGTGCGTGCCCATGAGAACTCGAAACCCCCCGATCACTTGGGTGAAACGCCACTGCTAGTAAGTGTATCGCATCCGCCTGTGCAGTGTGCATTCTACCGGGCAGAGTTGCAGCACATGACTCACTGATGCACCGGCAATCTGACAAGTATGGGCTTCGTAGAGTCAGTAACGAACCTTCCACGGGCGAGGGAGGTCGCAGCTAGAGCTAGCGCGACGATGTCTAGTGTTATACCGTGGTTTATGTTTCATTAGTGTTCGTGCAGCTAGGTCTATGCGACGATAAAGTAAATAAAACAGTGTGCTATGTATTAGCGGCGTGAACAGGGTTTATGGGGACGATATACTGAATATACGAAAATTCAGTGGCGGATCTAGGACATAATCATGGGGGGGGGGTGGGGCATTGCGTGTGCATGTACAATCTTGGGAAAGGGAATGCGCGATCGCACGGGGGTATGGGGGGCGGAGCCCCCATAATTGCGCCGCAGACGAATTTAGAAAATCGGTTTTTAGAGTGCTTTTGGGTGCGTTTTAGAAAAAAGTGTGGGCGTAATGCAATCGAAACAATATAGTTTGTGTGCACCTAATTGTTTTGACGTCATGTCGAGCTTACAATTTACAGCATTGGCCTAGATTGCAACATTATTATAAACGTTTGACTTATTTTCAATTCATCATTTATTTATTTATTAAACGTCTTCCTATTTATTTAAAAAAACGATTACATAGGAGGACAACTTAATAAATCGAAGAAACACTGATGCAGAAACCATTTTCAGAGGCAACTGAAAAATTTCGACAACATGAGGAAGTTGTTTTTATTGGAGTTTTAAATTAATGAGGCCGCAGTCGAAATTTTGAAAATCAGGTTTTTTGAGTGCTTTTGGGTGCGTGCACAATAAAATAATAAATCATTATATTTTTTTTTTTTTTTTAGAAATCAGGGGGGGGGGGGGGGGGGCGATCGCCCCACCGCCCCCCCCCCTGTATCCGCCACTGACGACATTGCTACGGTGCTTACTGGACTGTGCTTTTGATAGTATGCGTGAGCAAAGGGTTATCGCGAGTCGCGACAGTTTTTAGTGGTTATATCGTGTGAGATTGTCGTTGTATGTGAAGCTAGGGTTATAGTGTGACGATCTATACATTGATGTTTTTCTGTTTCTTAACGTCTCATATTAATGCACTAAGGCTATTTCGGGACGATGAGTGGTGATAGATGACGATGGAGGACGGTTACTAAAAACATCATAATGTGTATGCGGGATACGAACCCACGTCCTCGTAGTGCCATACGCTTGAGACCCAGCGCCCTAATCACATGGGGCCACCGCGGACGGCATTATAGACTGGTTGGGAATGTTATTGCTAGGGAAAACTGGACTTGCAATGATCGATTGACTTCAAAAGGTAAGTTTCTTTAATAAGGTGGTTGGGGAGGAGGGGGAGGGCAGATTTTGGAGCTTGTTACAATACATACAACGTGTGTGTGCTATAGTGGGGAAAGGGAGGAAGGGGGGGGGGAAAATTAGGGTTGGCTTGGTTCCCCTCTTTTAAATTAGCCTTGTTGATCCTGGGATCGCCCGGTTTGGGAATCGTGTCCAACAAGTAGGTCGGTTTTTTCCTGTTTAAAATACTGGTCTGTGTTTTGGAAAATGCTCGCTCGTCGGTGGTGGCAGCGTTCGACAGGGTTGCCTTTTTAAGCTTTAAAATTTAAAACAATTACCCCTTGCTGAAAATCATTAAGTTAAACTGATTGGGTAGACTTAAAATACGAAATATTGTGTCCTGTTCATTTTCTTCTTGATTCTTTAAAACATTTAAAAAAAATGTCTGACGTAAATCGAGAAACGGACTGAAACTTTAAATCCAAAAGGTAAAATATATAAAATGCCTTGCGCACGAAACTTGATCCCCCCCAAACCCAAATATGAAGAACTTTTATCATTCATCACAACGGAGACAAACTTTCAAAATCCTCATTCAAATTCAAAAGAAAAAAGTCAATAAAAAACCTTCATTTTTAATCAAATCAAATCACCTTTTATCTTTTTTTTTTCTTTTCCTTTACAAACTAAAAAAAACTATTTGAAAAAACAAGCTCTTAAAAATCTTACACATCAACATCACGGGCGGCGCAATATGACCTACCCGGTTGAAGCGCTCTAGTTTCCTCCAGGGTCGTATATAACGCTTCTGCGATTGTTTTTATTTTACATTTCCCATGTTGCTCTCGGCATAATATCTCAAAGTTCTTGGAATGGAAACCAATATAACAGAGTTTTCGAAATTTTCCTTGAGACAAGACCGGTGTTGTTTTCCTGAGAGCTGTGTTTCATATCCTTAAAACATTTTATTATGAATGATATCCGAGGCGCGTAGAGATTTCCACTGGCTCCGTGATACTCGTTGCCCAAAATTCGTTAGTTTTGGTGCTTATCATCATTAGTTCGACAGTTTTCCCTCGCTCTGGGGAGTCGTCGTCGGGGACAACCTCCCTCCCCTTGAACCCCCCAAAAGAAGACGACCATGACACCACGCACGATGACAAAGAAGATGACGAACCGCGACGTGAGAAACCTCCCTCCTCTCCCTACCCGTGGCTGATTCTGACCAGCATTTAGAACTTTTCCTCCCCACATCCTTTATGGGCCAGAAATAGTGCATTAAACATAAAAAGCTGACCGCATCCTTAATCCAAATACAAATAAAAAAATAACACTTTTTAATACCACAAGCGCCTTAAATAAATCCCCCACCGGTTTTTAAAGTGCCCTAGATTCTCACGTCGTCGTCGTCACATATGTACCCTCTTCTTTACATTATTTTAAACCCTTTAAGCATCATTCTGTGGCTTCGTTACATTTATTGATCCTCTGAAAATATCCGGCGATTGGAATTGTGGACGGGAACGTCCCAAGAGCTTCTTCAAAATTTTCATCTCTTAGATTCCCCCTCACGTCGTCGTCGTACGAGTCTGCGCTACTTCCGCTGGTAGCCAACGCAACGGTCGCGTCCCCAGAGTTGCGGCTTGTACAGCTCCGTGCAAAGATAGTAGATAGGTGAAAAACTAAAACCTCTTACTCACTGATGTCTTGTAACAAGGAATAGATTGTTCCTGGGGTGCGACAAAATGCGGGAGAATGTCCCCGATGTTATTATTAGAGCTCAAAATGTTTAATCTCTCTCAATCACATGAAAAAACTTCTCTCACATAATGGACAACGCGACAAAATACTACACATTTCATACACAAACACTATACAAAGCTCTTATCACTTTCTCTGTTTTTATTTAGTTTAAACTTGAAGCAAGCAACGAACTTTAATTATCATCTCACAATATCGCAGGCGGCTCAATATGACCTAACCGGTTGAAGCGCCCTAAATTTCTCACGTTGTCGTCTGTTATTTCTATAGCTTATTTTTTGGCTGGCGTATGGGGGCTCTGGAGCTGCCTTGCTATGGACACGGCCTAGAAAACAGCTGTTGCTCCCCGGGACTTGAATGTGCTTTTTTGCTCGAATGTGGGTGAAGTAGATCTAGAGGGCTGGTTGATGTTTGAAGGCAAGATTTCTGCGTTCATCCATTCAGGTGTCAAACTATCAGTAAGTGGCTTCAACATGGTTCCCATTCACAAGAACATAAAGAATCTGTTCTGTGTTGCCTCGTACCAACATCCCCAAACAACATGATTTTGTTTTTCTCGGCTTCTGCTCTCAAAGATTCGTGTTGTGTGACTTGTCCAATTGCAGCCCCACTTGGATTGGAATGTCCATGCACGAAAACTTCCTTAATCAAGTCGCTATTCTATTTTAAAGCGAGTGAGAATTAATATCCTCCTTAAGCTTCGGTGTTTTTACAGCATCGTTATCGGTTGTTTTAAAGCTCAGACTTGGATATTGCGAAATTGTTTTAAATTTTCTGTTGCAACTCTTGGATGTCAACGCTCAAATTCCTATTTTTTTGGGCCCAGTTCGTTTTCGTTTGGACGTTTGAATCTTTTCAAGCCCACTCTCCCTGCCATCGAATGCTGGGTTCTGTCCATCACATGCATGTCCCACCAATCCGCGCGGACGTGAGAACCTCCACATTTTCAGCCCCTACCCGTTTGGCTGGTTCTGACCAGCACGGGCCCCTTTCCCCCCATAAAACCCTAGGCTAGAGTGGCGCATTAAGACCTAAGGATGACGCACCCTGAATACAAATGAACAAAACAAAACCCCACCCGTAGCTGATTCTCTCTCGACTTTGGAAGCTGTTTATAGGGCGTCGTGCAGGGCTCCAGTCCTGCTTCACAACAGATTTAATATCCCCCACAAATACAAAAATTTTCTAAAAAAAATAAATGGCAGCCAAGCTCTCCGTCAAAAGTCTTCGGCTGTGAAATGCTGTAAAATATAGAAGTTGAGCCATGCATTTCATTTTTTTTTTTCCCTAGTTTTTGCATTAAAAATAATTAAGAAACTTTCGCCTGTTGACGAGCGCCAAGCCAAATATTTTTGTTGTAAAAAAGTTTAGTTTTTTAAAACCTGCCTTTGAACCTGATAAACAAACAATAGTCATTCAATGAGAAAAACCATTTCTGCAACTGGAGTGTTACAATCCCACGACTGGTCTGTGGCTGGGGTCTAGCCAGCATAGTTTCTCAAAATATAAGATATACAAAAAACTTTCGTTTAGGAGTCTATACCACTCGTCACAGAATAAAAATTGTTTGGGGGTTATTAAATCTTAATCCGACCAACCCTGTAGGCTCCGACACCACCGACGAGCGACCAACGCCCAACCCCGCGGACAGTGCCAGAATCAACAAGGTTATTAAAAAAAACCAACTTAAGGATGAACTATGTGCTTCGTTGCTCGTTCGGCCCCCAAAGTCACCTTTAAAAATTCCTAACCCAAGAAGATGGAATTAAGTCCTTGTCCCGAAAATTAAAAAACTTCTGCCTATAGCGTGCATTGAACCCTGGACAATCTTTTCACGGTTCGTCTCCGTCTGGGCAGGGGGTTGAACTCAACATTAGTATTCTTATGCTGATAGTGTAAGACGGAAACAGAGGCAAAGTCCATCTCTCTGGCTCTGGCATTGGGTCGCGGCCCCCCCCCCTTGACTTCCGCCTAGACGTTTGACGACGATGACAACACATATGACGACAGGGTAAGAATCTGGCCCAGACCATGGCTCTGCTAATCGTAAAAGGCGAGGAAAGAGAAAAGTTCCATCTCGTAAACATCAGCAGTGGAACATTTTACACTCAAAACTAGAGGCGAGCTCTGGCATTCAAAACACAAACACAGGCAATGAATAAGTGTCGTTTGACATGAATTGTAAGACTCAGTCCCCTGCGCTCCCCCCGTGTAATAACTTTATTTTGTAATACGTTACTCTTTTTTTATCTACCAGGATTTATATTTTTCTTAACATCCACGGATATTCCTGGTGCGAGTTTGAGAAACAAGCTCAAGCCTTGATGGTTCTGGGGCAGCCCGCGGGTGTTATCAGTTCCACCTGTTTGGTTGGTGTTTTCGATATAAAATACCGGTCTTTGATTTGGTCTCCGATAGTTTTTGACGCCAACAGAGTTGGCTTGGTCTGCTTAAAAAATTGTTATGTTCCTCACTTATAAATAAATAAAATAAATAAATTGTATTTGGAGTCTACCCACTCAGTTATATAACTGATTGTCAGTGGGGGACAGTAAATCAAAGCGACCAACCAATTCTGTTACAATGTTGAGTGGGTAGTATCTTAATACGAATATATTTATTTATTTTTTAATGTGGTAGGCCTAATATGTGAATAAAAATCAATTCAGTCACCCACTGAGGGTTGCACCGAAAAAATAAAAAATAGAGTGTATTTGCATAAATGTGGCGATAATTACACTCAATTTGATATCACACACTCCAAAGTTTAATTTGAAAATATAAAAATCATTCATTTAGAATCCAAGAAGGCGACTTTATGAAAGCTATATTTGTCTAACAAACATAGAACCTAAAGATATATTTTTAAAGTTTACATCCTGGGCTTGGCGCATATTTGATCTCTCCCATTCATATGAGAACTTACTTCCATCAATATGATAACGGTCACAAACTGTCTAAATTACTCATCCATAGCAATCTATTTAACAAATATTTGATTCACATCATACAAAATTTTTTTAATTTATTTATTTTCATTCACATACATAACCCCCCGTCTGGGCCCCCGGGGGAGGAAAAAGGCCCCGAGCATGGCTCTGCTAATCGTAAAAGGGGATTCAAGAGAAAAAAATCCACCTCGCAAAAATCAGCTAGTAAGGAGCGGAGTATTTTTACTCCCAAAATAGAGGCGAGCTCTGGCAATCGTCGTCGGGGACCCTTGCCCCTTTTTCCTTGACGACCCCCCGGCGACGATGACAAAAGACACAACGAACTAAAGACCCAAAGACGATGAAACGACCGTGACGTGAGAAACCCCCCTTCCTCCCCTTACCCGTGGCTGGTTCTGACCAGCATGGGCTCCTCCTCACCACTCCTCTTAGGCTAGAGTGGTGCATTATGACCTAACGGTTGACGCATACTTAATCCAAATAAACCAAACCACAAACATAACTTTTATTTTGCTATTACTTTCATCATTTCATTACATTTTAATTTTTTTTGTTATTTATACACTTTAAAAAAATCTAATCAACAAACACACCATTATTTCATCTCATCAACTTTCATTATCGCAGGCGGCGCATTATGACCTAACCGGTTGAAGCGCCCTTGTTTCTCACGTCGTCGTTTCCCTCTTTGGTGGAGCTTTTTGGATGAGCGTAGCGAGCGAAGCGAAGATTTCTTTCTACTACACTGGAGAAAAAATTCCGGAATGTTTTTTTTCTTTCTTTTTGTATTTTTGTCTGTTTTTCCACACGATTCCGGCTAAACCAAAACTCCGATTTCGATTTAATTTTATGGAGGCCTTCGAAATTCTTGAACTTAGGACTGGCACGTTTTTGAACGCAATCGAAAAATTATTTCTCATAAAAACCGCAATTTTACGATTTTTTTCGATTTTTTAAAAATTTCTTCAATTTATAACACCTACATGCTTTATCCGATTTTAATGATTTTTTCACAGAACCTTAATTTTATGAATTTAGGTATTCGTGTGAAATTTGAGCGCAATCAAAAAATTATTTCTCATGAAAATCGAAATTTTACGGGTTTTTCTTTTTTAAATCAATTCTTTGCCTTATAACACCAACATGCTTTATCCGATTGTAATGATTTTTTCACAGAACCTTAATTTTTTGAATTAATATTTCGTTTGAAATTTGAGTATAATCGAATAATTATTTCTTATGAAAATCAAAATTTTTTACGATTTTTTTGTTTTTTAAATTAAGATTAATTAAAAAAATCAAAAGTTAAAGTTTATTTTTAATTTAATTTAAATAAATTTAAAAAAAATCTTCAACTAAGAAATGATTTTTTCACAGAACAACAGAAAATCTGCATAACACTTGGCTACTCAATGCACCAATTACGCTCATCCAACAACGCGGCGTTCCTAGTTAGAAAAATTGCAAAATTTCAAATACCGGTTTAATAGGGGTGCTTCCCCCACCCCCCGTACATTTATGTTTCTAGATTCTGTTCTGTTTATGAATATTTCATACAACACGGAAATGATAAAATCCAGCCCGACCGGGGTTTGAACCCGGGATAAGGCGACTACCTGGGACGTGGGAGGCACAAGTTTAAATCCCGGTGGGTTTAAAAAATTGTGTTTTTTTCTGGGTTGTATTATATATTAACATTTCCGATTATTCACTTCATGAGTAAGAAGATAACACCATTCACAGTAGGCCCTACTCCATCACTAGATTAGGCACTAGATAAACATTGTTACTAGGCACCGGGTGGGGGTTATACTAGTATCTATGCTAGGCACTCACGGCCTGTCGGTTGAAGATAAACACAAACCAAGGTCCTCTAAATCTCTTGCGGACATCCAGGGAACCTTGATCATAACAACTTTGCTTCAACTGTCAGGTCCAAGTGCATTTACATAAATGAGATGCTTCCAGAGGGCTGTGAATACCTTTTGTTTTTGTAACCAAGGAAAGTTGTTTATTTTACATTTTAGGCTCTATTGTGTGACATTCACTCAAAGCATTTGAATAACTTGAGTTTAAACTTGTCATTTAAAAATATACAAGAGTGGTTAAAACATCTATAACTTATGAGTGCAATGCGCAGATCTGCAGTGACAAATCATCCGGTTTATAATAGAGAAGTTTATAAGAAGCACAGAAGGTACTTTCAGAAGTCTGGACGAACCAAGAGATCTGTCAACACGTCTTGGCCCATGGAGGAAATTGTCCGGGGTGTAGCCGTGAGTCCTTGAAGCGTCTGAATTAGAAAACCTACGTCATAATACGTGTGTTCTATAGGCTGCAGAGTGCGGGGATTTAACCCCAAGAAAAAAGTCAGGGCCGGTAGAAAAATTAGGTCAAGGGTATTCCTCTGCCTTTCATATACAAGAAAACACAAGTATCACCTAGTTACGTAAAAGCCGCATTGAGAGGCGAGCTCAGGCCGGAGACGTGAGGAACCCCCCCCCCGTCCGTGGCTGGTTCAAACAACCATAGGACCTTTCTCACCACATGCCTTTAGGCTTTAGAGTGGCTCATTATGACCTACCGCTTGTCGAGCCAATAATTAAAGTAAACAAAACCCTAGTCTCCTGCCAGGGCCCCGGGTAGAATTTAACCCAGAGCGTATTTTTTTTCCCTAAGAGGGGGGGGGGCGGGTTGGGGAAATTGCCCCTCCCACAGAAATGCCCCCATAATTAATAAAGTACTTTCGATACTCTTTCCACTCCCGTGACAAACCAGACGACGACCATGACAACTCAAAACGATGACAAAGACGATGAAGACCGCAACGTGAGAAACACTGTTCTTCCTCCTACCCGTGGCTGGATCTGACCTGCTTTATTTATTTAATTTTTTATTTTATTTTGCACGAATTTTTTGATTTCTCCCGAACATATGAATTTCTTTAATGAAATTACATCAACAAACTTTCTTTGTTTCTAATACTACGTGGTTTGTACCACCAAATTTAATTCACAATTTTACATCACAAAATTACATTTTCGTTTTTCAATCAATGTTATCAAATTTCATCTCAAATATTATGAAAGAATCTTAAATAATCTTAAAAGACAATTGAATACCTACCACATTTAACTCAATTAAGTTAACTTACAAAATCAAATGCTGCGCAATATGACCAAACCCAGTTGAGCGCCTTAGCTTCTCACGTCGTAGTCCCATTAGGTTCTCTCTTATTTTGGGTTTCCTGAGGCTTAATCTGATCAATATAGTTTTTCGTGCATCATATACTAACGGTTTTACTATGTTAATCTGAATGTTAAAAGGGTAATGGTACAATTAAAGTTTGTCATTAAAGCGAAGGCACTTAACTGACTGGTTTGTTTAAACAAATATATTTGGCATTGATCATTACTCAGCTTATTGTGTTTGAACTGGTGTCTATAAAGAATAAATCATATTTAATTCAAAAAACTAAGAATATCACAGGCTTTCCACAATATGACCCCTGGGTTTGAGCATTCTCATAAAAGTTGTAAATTTTCCAACCAACAATTATTTTTACTTTTTTTACTAAAATTTTTCGTTACTGCACTTTGAAAACCAGATGCGATTGACCAAACGGTTGACGCCCCCTTTCATCCAAGTGAATTTAACTAAACCAACTTATCAAACCAAGAAAACCACGTAAAAAACAACAATATCAAATTCAATTACTTGACTTACAATATCACAGGCGGCGTAACAATGGACCACGCGGTTGAAGCGCCCTATTTGTTTCTCACGTCGTACTTTAAAAGGCCTACTTTTGATTATGCTTACCTTAAAATGCGAGGAGCAAGAAAAAGTTCATCGTGCAAAAATCGGCTAAAAAATCGGCTGCTAATTAGACGAAAGTTATCTCCGAAACTAGAGGCGAGATCTGACGGTCGTCGTCGGGCACTTCTCCTCCGGTCCATGACAACCTCCCCGACGACGACTACAATGACTCCACGACTGACAAGACGATGACAACTGCGACGGGGAGAAGCCCATTTTTCCTTCCCCCTTTACGTGTCTGGTTCTGACCACATAGGTTTTGGTTTATTTGGATTACGGACGCGTCGTAAGGTCACAACGCACCACTCTAACGTATGAGGGGGGGAAGGAGGGGCCCATGCTGGTCAGAACCACCCACGGGTGGGGGAGGAAAGGTGGTTTTACGTCGCGGTCGTCATTGTCTTCGTCATCGTTCGTGGTGTGATTGTAAATCATCTTTCGTCGAGGGGTCGTCAAGGGAAGGGGGCAAGGTCTCCGACGACGATTGCCAAGGCTCGCCTCTAGTTTCGGGGAGTATAATACTACCCTTTATACTAGCTGATGTTTGCGAAGTGGACTTTTTCTCTCGAATCGTCTTTTACGATTAGCAGAGCCATGCTCTGGGCCAATTCTATCCCCCGGGCTCTGGACTTTTCTCCCCCATCCCCTAGACTAGAGCGGCGCATTAGACCTAACGGTTTGACGTGCCCTAGTTTCTCACGTCGTCGTCGCCATGTGGTTAAAAGAATGCAGCTTATAAAAATACAATAAATATTAACATTGCAAATCAATCCCCGTCTGGGCCCGGGGTTTGGCCCAACCATGGCTCTGCTAATCGTAAAAAAGGCGACTCAAGAGAAAAAAGTTCACCTCGCAAACATCAGCTAGAAAGAACGGAGTATCTTACTCCCAAAACTAGAGGCGAGCTCTGCAATCGACGTCGGGTACATTGTCCCCTTCCCTTGACAACCCCCCGGCGACGATGACAATGACACAACGAACGATGACAAAGACATGGACGACCGTGACGTGAGAAACCCCCCTTCCTCCCCTTACCCGTGGCTGGTTCAGACCAGCATGGACCTCTCCTCCCCCCCCCCCTTAGGCTAGAGCGGTACATTATGACCTAACGGTTGACGCGTCCTTAATCCAATTAAAAAAAAAATCTAAGTATATATTCATCTTCATGTTGACTTTGATACCAATCATATGAAGAACTTCCATCCGATGGTAATGGCGACAAACGTCCTACATTTCTCATTTAAAGTGGTTTAGTAAAACAATCGTAAAAATTTAATTTGTCATCCAGATTAATAATTTTGCCTTTGCTTTCACTTTCCTTTTCTATCATTTTCTTTTCTTTAATACATTTATAACAATATAACAATCAACTGCACAACAAACAATCACAATCTTACACACCATATCACAGGCGGCGCAATGTGACCTGAGCGGTTAACGCACCCTATTTTCTCACGTCATCGTTTAAGAAGAAGTTCTTATCGTGTTTTTAAATTTATTTCCATTTACCAATCATATCTTGACTATTTTTTCTACAAGCAAAATACGATCCAAATATATGATCCAGGCAATATTTTTATCTGAAACTTAAAACCTGACTGATTTGATTCAAGAACCCCGTCTGGGCCGGGGGTTTGAATAGGCCCAGAGCATGGCCCCCCGTCTGGGCCCGGGGTAGAATTGGCCCAGAGCATGGCTCTGCTAATCGTAAAAGGCGATTCAAGAGAAAAAGTCCACCTCGCCCAAAAATCAGCTAGTAAGAGCGGAGAATCTTATACCCAAACTAGAGGCGAGCTCTGGCAATCGTCGTCGGGGGACCTTGCCCACTTCCCTTGACGACCCCCCGGCGACGATGACAAAGACGATGACGACCGCGACGTGAGAAACCTCCCTCCCCCCCGTTACCCGTGGCTGGTTCTGACCAGCATGGGCTCCTCCCCACCCCCCTTAGGCTAGAGTGGTGCATTATGACCTAACGGTTGACGCGTCCTTAATCCAAATTAACCAAAAACTACCTTCCCTTTCCCACTGTCCTTTGCCTAATCCCGGTCTGATTTCGTCACAGACCACAGGCCCCCCCGACCCGACCCCGGCCATGATCCCGCCCCGGCCCCTTTCCCCCCGGCCCCCCACTCCCCCTGCCCTCCCCCTTCTTTTGGCTGGTTCTGACCCGCACCAAGCCTGTCCCCCCCGCGTCTCCCCTCGTCACCCCTTACGTTCCTCCCCCCTTTTGGAAAATATATAGTTATAACCTAACTGATAAACTTCATTATCACAGGAGGCGCAATATGACCTAACGGTTGACGCGCCCTTAACCTTATAAACATCAAAAAATCAACCAGAGCATGGCTCTGCTAATAGTACAAGGCGATTCCCAAAAGAAAAATCCACCTCGCAAACATCAGGTACTATGATGGGTAGTTTTTTTAATCCCCGAACTAGAGGCGAGCTCTGGCAATCGTTTTCGGGGACCTTGCCCCCTTTTTTTTTGACCCACCGGCGACGATGACAATGACACAACGAACGATGACAAAGACGAAGACGACCGCGACGTGAGAAAACCCCCCTTCCTCCCCTTACCCGTGGCTGGTTCTGTCCAGCATGGGCCCCTCCTCCCCCCCACCCTTAGGCTTGAGTGGTGCATTTTTACCTAACGGTTGACGCTTTCCCTTTAAACCCAATAAACCTTAACCCCAAACCCACAGTTATCCTTTCATGGAAAAGGGGTAGAACTGGTAGTGTGGTGGGGTAGGGGTGGGAGGGGGGGCTTATAAAAAGGCTACAAGTGAGATTTCTTGTTCCTGAATTTCACGCTGCAAAGAAGACTCACTAACACTCACCACATCCACACCTGGAAATATGAGTGTTTTTTCTGTTTAATAAAAACACAATAAAACCTTAAGATGAAAAAATTAATTTAAAGAACCTGCAAGGAATAATTATTGATAATTATACGTTTTTTTAAATGTCTTATTCAAAAAATTTTTATTAAACAAAATTTCATTAACATCAAAACATAATTTTTTTATTTTCAAATAATTATTTTCTTCTTTTTCCAAAACGATCATCTTCATCATTATTCTTTTTTTTATGAACTAAGAAAACAATATAATCATCAATCACACCATAACTCATTTCATTACCTTACAAGATTATACCGCGGCGCAATATGACCTAACCGGTTGGCGCGCCCTAGTTTTCTCACGTCGTCATTGTCCTCTGTTATAAGTATTGTCTTCGAGAAACTCTCCGCCTGGGACATGACGAAATTCACTACGACAACGACTATGCTAGCACTAACGATGACAAAAATGACAAAAGACAACGACCACGTCGTGAGAACACCCATTCATCCCCCTACCGGGGCTGGTCCTGACCAGCAAATTATAATGAAACACATTTTTAAAAACAATATAATTATTACAAGCAGAAAAAAACTTCTGGGCCCGGGGTAAATTGGCCCAGGAGGCCAAGTCCCTTTAAACCCCTCGTTTCGAGTCGTGAAGTGAGTCAAGTCCCCTCGTCGAAGTCGCGAGCGACTTGCAAATATCGAATAGGGTAGTCTTGAAACCCACCATGGTTGAAAACAACAAGCGATTTGGGAAATATTCCGAGTCGACTGGCTTTTCCACTTGTAGCTCCGCCCCACAAATTTCGTTTTTAAATAATCGATTTTGTAAGTATTCGAGCTTAATCGATTGTGACGAACTTTCAGTTTTATCGTTTTCTCACTTTAAATCAACTATCAAAACACTTTAGGCGTATACTGTACTAGGCTAGGCCTACATTTTTATTTCACTTAGTTTATTTTATTATCAAATAGCGTATAGGCAATCGTACTGCTTTTAAAAATCATTTTATTTTGTTTTTTTATTTGTGTAAGTTTTCTAGGGGTAGGCCTAGCCACCATAATGCCCCAAAAAACATTGCAAAAATCTGTAAAAAATATAATTCACACTGAAAAACTTAAAAAATTTTTTTGTCACAAATATTAAGTAACAATAATTAGGGATTTTTTAAAACAGTATAAAAAGTTTTCCCAGATGGGATTCGAACCGGCGGCCTGCCACACAAGGCGCTCTAACCATTTAGCCGCGGCAACCACGGTGAAAGGGGGGTCTAGATCGAGCCATACTTATGCGATGCACGCTTACACGCGACGACGTTTAACATTTTTCATGACAAATTTGGACAATGTAAAAACTTTTAAGCCTTCTGCCAAAATTTTAGAGTGTAATTTACGTCTCTTTACATAAGATGTACCTTATAACTATTTTTTTCGTCATTAAAAACTTTCGATGTGGCTGTCAAGTCGTTTGGAATCATCCAACTCGCGAACAAATCCTCGTGGTTTAAAACGTGAAAAAATATTCTTTCCAAGTCACTGTGCGACTCGTGGTCTTGTCCCCCAAGACTACCGATCTGGCGATTTTGTTTCGACTTGGAACGAAAACGCGACTCGGAACTGCGACGCATGGTTTGCCGTGCTCAGGTATCTGGGGTGGTAGAGTGGGGGCGGGGGGAGTTGGGGTTACAATAGTCAATACTACTCTTAATAATTAGATAGGGCGCCACTTTTGTTTTGTCACTCGTCCCCGTCTGCAGGCGTTATCAAACAAGAAATATACCCTGGGGTCGGAAGTAAGATAACAGAGGGGCAACCCAGCAAGATGTTGCTTGTGAAATATAAGTATAAAATTTAATATAATAAAGCATACCACCAATTAATAACCGAAATATATAACTAGGTTAGAACTCGTGAAAAAACAGATCTCCAAGTTCAAACTCAAAAGATTCACAAGGTCTCATCGGGCCTCCCCAAAACAAGTAGCAATAATGAACTCTGGGCTATATGAAAACCAACGTACCAAGTTAGCCTAATTACATAACAATAATATACAGTTTAGGTTAAGTTTAATCTTTTTAGACGCCCCTCAAACACATTCAGGTAAATTACTCCACAAAGTTTATTCGGCACCCCTCAAAGCCGTGGCCGTGGAAAACCCACGAAAAACTTCAGTAGTTCTTGTACACAACAGATCGGGCTCACTTGCCGGTCTACCGCGAGGTATGAACAAGTTCTTCAAGAAAGTACGCCTACATGCTAGAGATGGCGCATTATGACCTTATTTGTTGAAGCGCCTTAAACTTAGTGAATCAAATCACTCCCAGAGTTATTCGCTATCTGCGAAGCTCTTAAAACATTCTATACATTGGCAGTTTGTGTATTAGAAAACTTTTTTAAAGATAGAACTTTCAAAGTGCGTGTTAACAATGTTTTTGTCAGACTTGTTCCCCACTGGAAACAGGTGTACCACATGGCTCAGTCTTGTCGGTGTCACTATTTGCTATTGGTATAAACAGTGTTGTGAATTGGTATTCCAAAGAGCCTAATGCGTGCCTATTTGAAATGACCTGGAATCTTCTACAGATCGGTAATTTATCAACAGCTCAAGACACGTGCAATTGGAATTGAACAATATAAGTGAATGGGCTAGAAAGCGGGGGACACGATTCTCCCCCCGAAAAGACTCAGTGCATTCACTTTTGGTCGTCTTAAAGGGATTCAAAATGACCCACAACTCTGGTTTAACAATATAGAACTTCAATTCAAACCAAAATGTCCGTCTTCTCGCATGGTGTTTGACAAAAGCTAAATTGGAAACACCACGTTGTTGAGTTACGCTAAAGGAATGCATGTTGAATATCAACCTATTAGAGGTTCTAAAGAAATACATCGTGGGTGCAGAGGGGACTTGCATGTTGAGAATTTACGGATCTCTAGTTTGCTCCAAGTTTGGACTATTGATGTTTCGTGATGTTTCGCCCGGTAGTCAGCTTGTATGCTGAGTCAGGTCTGTCCTCCTTGGCAGAACGCGAAACCTCTTGATGGGTAAGTACGTAATAAAAATTAAATCTATGCCCAACCATCCATCAACCATGTTGTTTTCAATGTAAATATGTCAGACACTTTAAACCGATGGCAACCCTTCCAACGGGGTTGAGATGTATACTTTTGTTTAATTTTATAGAATTTAATGTACTTAAAGTTTTTAATTTTGATTTTAGCAATAACCCGCCCTGGTTTACACCCGAGCCGATTACTATATTCGACCTTTGTCGTTTTGATAAAAACTCTACTTGCGATAGTGTATTCAAAATTTACTTTAGAAAGATTTGCCATGAACATCAAAGGTTTACTTTGGTATTCACAGATGGCTCCAAAATTGACAACAAGGTTGGAAGTGCCTTTTATTGCTCCACCTTAACTGAACGTTTCAGGCTAAGCGACGTGTGTTCAGTTTTCACTGCAGAGTTATTCGCCATCCGTGTCGTTGTGGAGAATACGTTTTGTGTTCAGATGAGCGTAAGTTCACTTCAAGCTATAAAAGTAATAAAACTCATGTATTCAAGTCATCATTATTGGTAAAAGACATCCAATTCTATTTAGAAAAAACAAACCCTCAAAGGGGATATATAATAGAGTTTTGCTGGATACCTGAACACGTGGGCATAGAGGGAGATGAACACGCTGATCGGACTGTTAAGGAAGCTTCCCAGCGTCGCGACGTTGATTTCAATCTAGTTCTCGTTCCAGATGTCAAGAGTGGATTAAAAGCAACGATGGTTGGATTTGCGACATGCATCTTGGGATGTGTTGCAAAATATCAAATTGCGTAGTGTGATGCCCACACTGACATACTAAAATACGTCCACTTACGTCTCGACTCTCACGTAGAGAAGAGGTGGTATTGTCTAGAATTCGTATAGGCCATACACGCCTAACACACGGATATCTCTTAACAAGAGAAAAGGCTATCCCCATATGTGACACGTGTGATGTGCCTTTAACCGTGCATCATATGCTAGCAGAATGTGCCAAATATGATGCCTTGCGCACAAAAATTTGATCTCTCCCAATCATATGAAGAACTTCTATCATATGATAACGGCGACAAACTTTCTAAATTTCTCATCCATAGTAATCCCATTTAACAAAATTTAATTCACATCTTACACATTTCTTTCTTTTCTTTCTTTTCATTTACATACATAGCTTTTATTTTGCTATTACTTTCTTCATCATCAATTTATTTTGTTATTTACCCAGCAAACATGAGATTCTGGGCCCCGTGCGGGACAACCAAGGGAAGTGCGGTAAATTGCGGTTAGGGAATGACACGGGACAACCCGCACGGGTCCCGCGCGGGACATGTTAGGGACATGTTAGAGACATTTTTTATCTGGGAGAGCTACGGGAAACCCGCCCGGGTCCCGCGAGGGAAACTTAAAGGGACACCTCTTTAGGGAAAACTACGGGACAACCCGTACGGGTCCGCGAGGGAAACTTAAGGGAACCCCTTTCGGGAAAGCTACGGACAACCCGCACGGGTCCCGCGAGGGAAAATAAAGGGATAAACCCCAAAATGTGGAGTAATTATATTAAAACAAAACGTGTGTATAGATTTATGTTGAATACTTCCGTTGATTTTATTCTTTTAGTTCTGTTTCATTGCAAAACGTTTTTATAACTGAATATAGGAAAGGCCTATATAGACGTTAATTAAAAAAATAAATATAAACAATTGATTTCAGACGAGTAAATCGTATTAAGTCTAAGTTAAGTTGTGAAGGTATGTTGTCTGGTGGCCGGCCACTGGTTTAAGCCGCAACTTGAGTTAGGTGTCCTGTATCATTTGCTGTGATCAGGGTTTTTTTACTTAGCCTATACAATTCCTAATAATTATATGTCTAATATTTAGAGTTAAGATCTTTTGTACTATATTATTATCAAGATTTGAAAACAAGAATGAAGATTCGCGTTCGGTCGTTTTCGCGAAAGTTTGATTACTCCCTGATTTGCTGTTCCTGATTTTTGAAACCTCATATTCTTTTGAGTTGGCTCGTCTAATAAATCAGTTTTTTTTTTTTCTTTGGCGTTTTTATTTTTTTAATGATTTTTTCCTTTCTTCTTTCTTTCTTTCTTTTTATTAATTTCTACAAATTAAGTACAAATTAATCTTAAAATATGTTGAAGGGGAATCAGAGAGTGCATACGATGCCTCATAAGCAAATTATGCGTGATATCCCTTCGTTTCAACTAAATACACGTAAACCTAATTTTGTATAAACAAAATTAATTAATAAATAAAATAAAAGTTGTAGAATCAAAAAAATGCTATAGACATAACAAAGAACATAGCCTACATGTTAAATGATAATTTAACTGAAATAATTTTTTATTGTAACTAGTATTAAAATATGTATGATGATTTGTATTTTCTTAACGCCTTTTTTGCACTAAGGCTATTCGAGTTGATTAGTGGTGATAAAATGACGATAAAGGACATCACAAAAAAAAAATGCCTTATTCGGATTCAAACCCACGTACTCGATGAGCGCCCTAATTGATGTGGCCACCGCGGACGTCGAGGGGGGGATAATTGATCGCATTCGATTGGTTATAAGGGTATAAGAAACAAATTTTCTGTTCTTGGCCTACCGTCGTCCAATGCAATATATCCAGCCAGCATAAGATTTAATGATCGAGTATTTTTAAAGCCTAATAAACGAAGAGGATGCAAGGATTTAAAATAATATATAATAGTATCATGTTTTAATAAACACCAAAACACATTTTCCAATATCACAATAGTTACACTGCAATGTTTGTGTTCCGCAATCCACGCAACGTGCTCCCTTTCATAAGCCATCTAACGCGCCATAGACAGTATAGGTGCTGTAGCCGAGTGGATAGAGGTCTGACTCCGGAAGAAGGCATTGCGGGTTCGAGTTTTGGCTGTAGTCAATAAAATTTAAATGTCTGATAATTCTTGTCTATATTCTATTTACTTATTCCCCTTCACTTTAAAAGTATAAATTGAGAAGTGGCATTGCGTAATAAATAATTCATTTTAAAATTTTGGCCCGTTTTATCTGTTGACTTCTTTGAGTGTGTACTAGATGGCGCTAGAAGCAATGCACGGAAACACTGGGACGAGTGCGGGACCCGTTTCGGGACCCGTGCGGGAAACTAGCGGCCAGATATGGGACCCGTCCGGGACCATCAAGGGGAGGTTTGCGGGCATGAGCGCGCGGGAAACGTTTGGGACGACTTCGGGACACACTGGGGACGAGTGCGGGATGGGCCCGTACGGGACCCGGTCGTGGCCCATAGGACACTTCCGTACGGGGCCCGTACGGGCTGCCCGTACGGGGCCCGCACTAGCGGCATTAGGGGACAGACTTCGGGAAACGTGCGGGACACCGCAAAAATGTTTTTCTGGGTATACACTTAGAAAACAATCTAATCATCAAACATACCTGCATTAAAGGAATTGTCTCGGTTTGCATAACAAGCTCCTCAGAAGGTGCCTTGATTCAATTCAAAAACAATACAACAAAATCCAGGTCGCTGAGACTTATGGAACTCAAATAATCACGCTTTTACTAAAGCCCTGCACAGCGCGTAGGCCGCCTACGGTGACGTCACTGCGGGCTACCTGCTAGGCTGGCTCCAGCCGAGGAAGGCCTCGCTCAAGCTCGCTGCCATGCCGTAAGTAAGCGGCCGCTTATGGCGAATTTCCTAGGGGTGGCATTGCCGCCCTGACACTTCTAAAAACCCGGGTGGTAGAATAGGCCCGAGCGTGGCTCTGCAAATCGTAAAAGGCGATTCAAGAGAATAAGTCCACCTCGCAAACATCAGCTATAATTAGAGCGGAGTATATTTCTCCTCCAAACTAGAGGCGAGCTCTGGCAATCGTCGTCGGGGACTTTGCCCCCTTCCCTTAAACGACCCCCCGGGCGACGATGACAATGACACAACGAACGATACAAAAAGACGATGACGACCGCGACGTGAGAAACCCCCTTCCTCCCCTTACCCGTGGCTGGTTTCTGACGCAGCATGGGCTCCTCCTCCCCCCCCCCCTTAATCTAGAGTGGTGCATTATGACCTAACGGGTTGACGCGTCCTTAGTCCAAATAAACCAAAAAAACATGTTGAAAGAACAAGATAAATATTACTGTTTCTGAATACTAACAAAATTTAAAGTTTTTATAGTATAACAAAAATGGGTAACATTCAACACTTTACCAAACTTGACGTTTCACATGAATCTGTACTCCCGTATTGTCAACTCTCGAACGCAAAGGTGGCCAAAAGACTCATTCAGATTATGGAAATTTAGATTTCACATTTTCGATGGTTTATTGTTTGCTTTCTCAATTTCATTTATGGGTAACACTGTAATTGATTTACCCCGCAGAGATGGTTTTTTTTTATTTATGGATTGATTTCCATAATATTGTTTGACTTAGTTAATCATTACGAAGTAATACTATTCTTTCCGAAACTAGTCCCGAGTGGGGAGTATACTATACCATTCTCCCCCTCGTGTCGTTTTATCTGTCCCGCAGTGGCGTATGAACCGGAGATGGGGGTGGGGGCGGGGTAACATATTTAACTTTACGTGCATTTTAAAAGTTTTTAGATCCGAGTGCAGGAAGTTTAGTTTTAGTTTTTTGAGGTATAAATTTAAGTTATTTCAAAAATGACTTTATTATTGTGAAAAACTTACTTTTAACAAAATGATGGTTTAGTTAGGCAATCAATAATTTGACATTTTTTTTTTTCGTCCAAAATCAACTTTGTGTATATCCTTCATAAAAAAAACTGAAAGTGAAATCCATTGACTTGCCTTTTTTCAGTTAAAACATGACGAAATAACTGTAGTATGGTGTAATTTATTTTTTCAAATATCGTTTACCTTTAAAAAATTTTTGGATGACCCACTGGGCACTGGGGGTGGCCAAAATGTAATCTCGCTTACGTTGGCCCTGAGCACAGATATGTAACTATTCACGAAAGGGGAGTAAAAATATGAGTTCTAAAACACGAAATGTAGTTTTGAATGTAAATATGTAATTATTACAAGTTTCAACTTTCATCTACTCAGGCTTACCACTAAAAAATCGCTCAAAATGTCCGAATTAAAACACTATGCTAATAACTAAAATCACGTAACATAAACGATGATCAGCGCTAGTATAAATATAAATATAAAAAACGTATGAAATGAAACTACAATTCTCATTTACAAAAATAAACGGCAAACTAAAAAGTTTGGACGTCCGACGTACACACTGAATAGCTCGATCCGTACAGGTAGCAAAAGCGAGGACCGTGCCCAGCACTGACGTCAAACTTTTTCGCGCGGGTTGAAAAGAAAGCCCCGTACGACCAACACCACCCCCAATAGGCATTTTTTGCAAAAACATTCTTTTCTTATATAATGTTAAGAGTTATTTATTTAAAAGACACTTATTGGGAAAACCCCGGGCAATGCCTTTAACTCATTTACTTTCATTCACGGCGGCGCAATATGACCTAACCGGTTGAAGCGCCCTAGTTTCTCACGTCGTCGTCGTTGGTGCATTAAGTCCTAACCGTTGACGCGCCCTTAAACATAATAATTCCTGACTATTTTTGTTTCTGCATATTTTGCATTGCCTTTACCCCGTCTGGGGCTCTGGGCCCGGGTTATAATTGGCTCAGAGATTAGATAAATCATATAACAGAGATTTAATAATACGTGCGAAGACGAGATGAATGTTCGAAGTTCACAAACCAGAAAAGAGGATTTGAATACTAATTTAATTCATGACATTTATTGGTTTCGATTGTGTCATATCTTGCGGCTTGAATCTGGCAACACTGCCCGTGGCTCTAGGTGTCGTATATTCATCAGTAATACTAAGCTTTCGTCTGTGCCCGGGGAAGAACTTAGCACAGAGCATGGCACTGATATAGTAGAAGACGAGGAAAGAGATGAAGTACATCTCGTAAACATCCGTTAGTCTGTATGCGAGAATTCTACTCCCCGATACGAGTAGCGAGCTCTGGTCGGCGAAGTAAGGACTCCAAACCCCCTACTTCATAAAATCTGCACGTGGCTGGATCGCTGCGCCCCACGTTTTAGTTCTGGTGGTTAGGCCCTTTGGTGACACCCTGAACTTAACCCCATTAGTTTAAAAATAGACGTTTTTTAGTGTTAAAGTAATAAATTAGTTTTACAACCTGCATCCCACTGAAAGATAATCTACACACTTCACGGACAGTTATTTCTCTACGGCTCCAATGAACGTAGTGCTACGACGCAGGGGGGAGGAAATATGTCACATCGCACATGTTGTTGAAGACTGCGAGTCAGGCAGGGTATGATAAAACAAAACATCAACCCCGTCTGGGCCCGGGGTAGAATCGTTCAAGGTGATTCAAGAGAAAAAGTCCACCTCGCACACATCAGCTAGTATGAAGGGTATTTTACTCCCTGAAAATAGAGGCGAGCTCTGGCAATCGTCTTCGGGGATATTTACTCCTTCCCTTGACGACCCCTCGACGACGATGACCACAATGACTCCACGAACGATGACGAAGACAATGTCGACAGTGACGTAAGAACCCCCTTTCCTCCTTTTACCCGTGACTGGTTCTGACCAGCATGGGCACCCCCCCCCCCCCCAGGTTAGAACGGTGCAATATGACTAAACGGTTGACGCGTCTTTAAACCAAATAAACCAAAACTAATCCAAATGCATATCTCCGGTACCTTTGCAATGGTAATGCATTTTTAGAAATCTTAATTAAAAACAGGTTAATTCTTTTGACTAAATTTTTATTAAATCAATGTACGCTTTTGTAATTGCATTTTAAATATAAAACAAATTAACCGCCGAAGTATTTAAAATCGCTATCTTTTTTTTAAAATTTTAGAACATGATTTTTTTTAATCACTAGATTGGCGTCGGTATTAGGGTTTTTCACTTTCTTATTAGTTTATTTTTACTCGTTATTCATTTTCCTATGGTCATATTTTTCTTATCGTTTATAAACTAATAAATAAATATTATTATAATCATCAACTTAGAATATCACGGGGGCGCAATATGACCTAACCCGTTGAAGCGCCCTAGTTTCTTCGTCGGTTCCATCCATGACGTGTGCCTAATTTTGTTTAACAATACAAATGTAAAACACTTATTTGTTAAATTCCCTGTGTTCAGGCCCCTTGGTATCACAATCTACATTAGTCAGTAAGCCGCTCTGTGTTAGTAATCCAGTGGCACGGGCTCTTTGTTCACATTATTTGTTCTCTTGTTTATTCTGTGTTGTTTATCTGTAGCGCATGGTAACGATAGCATTCGTTCGGAATCAATGACTCCACGCTCTTGTGTATATATTCCTCTCTTGCTAATAACGTGTGTTTTGCTAATCTAAAAATATATACGGTCCACTTTAACATGTGTTTTATCCATCACATTACCCAATTCAAATATGGTTGACGCGTTCTTATCCACTCCCTCCCACCATTTCCCAAACCCCCTCAAAAAAATAAACAGTATAATAAATAAAATTGATATACTTAAATTAGTAAACTTTATCACAGGCGTCGCAATATGATCTACCCGATTAAAGCGCCCTAGTTTCTCACATCGTAGTATTGTTTTAAAGCTACCCTTGCGAAAACAAACCGCTGACAAAAAACGATGTTGACCTTAACATGAGAACCTCCTTTCCTCCCCCTACCCGTGGCTTGTTCCGACCAGTATGGGGCGTTCCTCCTCACAACCCCCAGGCTAGAGTGGCGCATTATGACGACGTTCTACGCGCCCTTAATCCAAGTAAAGTAAAACTCAGACCCATTCAGACATGGTTTTCAAGGTCATGTTTGATGTTGTGCTAGAACAAGATTTAGTAATGTGAGTTGGCAGTTTATCGTTCGTTCATATCATGCTGGCATGCTGGCATGCTTACTCAAATGTAATATAAAGCTGATTTTTAAAAATATATTTGCCAATTAAGTATTAGTAGACACATATTGACACTATTGTGCAGTGCGTAGCGTTCGCGCAATCCTCTTTATACTCGCCGAGACCCGGCACCTCCACCATTGGTTTGGTGGAGGTGCCGGGAAGTAATTTAAAACATTTACATGCGAATGTAGTTAAACAATAATATGTAATTCCTTGGTCCTAGGACTACCTATTCACCGTCTTTGTATGACATGTTTATCCATAAAGACATAGCATCGTACAGGTAACACTTCCTGCGTTGATTTGGCTGCTGAGCCGCTCAGAGGTGGTTTCGTGATAGCCTCCGTTCTCGGGTGTAGCTCGCTGAACAAAACATTCTTGAGTGACCATGTCTGTGTCCCGTGGCTGGTTCTGACCAGCATGAACCCCTCCTCCCCATATCCCCTAGAAAATAAGATAGAGTGGAGCATTATGACCGAACGGTTGACGCGCCCTAAATCCAAATAAACTCAACTAAAGAAGACGACGACCATGACAACACAAACGATGACAAAGACGATGACAACCACGGCGTGAGTTCCCCCTTTCCTTCCCCCTTCCCCTACGGAGGCTTGTTCTGACCAGCAATGGGACTTGAATAATACCAACTATATAGGTGTCATATTAAATGATATGATACATAAATCAATTGCGCACTTTTTTCTTGTGCGGCAAACCTCAAATGCGTTATTCGGCGCAGCCGCGTAGGAAAATAATGTTCAGTATTTAACAGGCGGTGGACAATGCATTGTTGATGAAACAACATCCGACGCCATCTTTGTCTGTGTTTGTCGCACTTCACATTTTCCAAGTCATGTTTCATTTCTCTGGACAAAACTAACCTTTTCTTTTGTAATTCGGGAAAAAGATTTATTGAATATAAGTGTTGGCTACAATCAAGGAAGTTCTGTCTACGTTTAGATGTGGTTTGTTGGACGTGATTTCTTAGAGATAAATAAAAAATCATTGATTTGGTCATCGGTGAAGTCGTCTTGACCTTGCCTGGTTGGTTTTATCATCTGCCGACAAAAGGCCCATTCAGCAAACCATACTTGGGTTTAACAGTGTTGTACTTTTATCAAGCAACTCCAGGGATTTCAAAACCCAAACACCAACATATTACCCACGCTTACCTCTTTACCACGACGTGGGGGAACCCCTGCCCTCCTCGTATGCTTGTGGCTGGTTCTGACCAGCACAGGCCTGTCCACCCCTTGTCCCCCCGCGTCATCCCTTACGTCCCTCCCTTCGTCTCGATTAGCCAAGTTGCATAAATATGAGACGTAAAGCAATATCCAATCAATCGATCAATAAGCAGGACCAGATTGCATTAGGTGTGACACAATATGTGACGTTATGTCTTGCGACTCCAACTCCAGCTTAGTCAACCATATGAGAAACTGTTTTCTTACGACCACAGCGACCAACATATTACATTTTAGGAATAAAGTACCACGATGTGAGACCCCCCCCTTCCTACCTCCCACTACCCGTGGCTGGTTCTGACCAGCATGGGATTTTCTTCCCCATATCCTCTAGGCTTCTGTGGCGCATTATCACCTAACGGTGGACGCGTCCTTAATCCAAATAAACGAACCGATCATATGAAGAAGTCGCAGTGACAAACTTATTAAATTACTCTTCTGAAGTAATTTGTTTAACCAAATTAAGTTCACATCAAACAATCTTCATCATTCATTTCCACATAATTTTTTTTCTGTTGTCAACACTTTCATCTGTATAATTTTCTTTTCTTGTTTAACCTATGAAAACAATACAACCATCAAATATGCCATAAATCATTTAATTAACTTACAATATCACATTCGCGCAATGTGACCGATCCGGTTGAAGCGCCCTAGATTCTCACGTCATCGTCAATACGACGAAAGATGTCTCCAGGTATTTCACTGCTTCATAGACTTTACACAGGAGCTCCCCGAGTCGATTGTGGTTCATTCTGCGTTGAGATGATCTCTGAAGACCTAATCAATTTCTCTATGAAGACTCAAGTTCCAGGACTGCGATTCTATAACTCTGACGGAGTTGGACCCGGGCGTTTCCAACGGTAATCGTCTCTGTTGTAAGTGATCGACCCAGTTGAGGTCGATATCGTTGCGATATAATATGGCGTCATATTTTTTGACAGCATTATGATATGACCGACTTTAAATAGGTTTTATTTTATTTAATAACATACCTTTATAATAGCTCATGATATATTTATTTATTTATTTTTATTTGTTTATTTATTAAATTTCTGTAACATCTAACTAGGCCTACTGTCACGTTTTGATAGATTCCAACATGGTCTAGCTAGGCTAGGCTAGGCTAGGCCTAGGCCTACGCCTACATAAAAGGCCACATTCAAGAAGAACGCTAGGGCCTAGGCTAGGCCCGAAGACTACAGTTTGCTTGTAAGTTTCCTTTTATATGGGCACAAAGGGATTGGATACACAAAGCCTAGGGGCTAGGGCCTAGGGCCTACCAGCTATTAAACAAGGTTTGATGGACTAGTAAAGGTTCTAGGTTAAACTAGGCTCTAGGTCCTAGGCCCTAGCCCCTAGGCCTAGGCCTACCCTAGGCCCCAACCCTAGGCTTAGTTCCTACCTATCGAATTGCCCTAGCTAGGCCTAGGCCTAGTAGTTACACAAAGGTCCTAGGCCTAGGTAGGCCTACCATAGGGCTAGCCTACCCCTAGGCCTAGGGGCCTAGGTACGCCCTAACCCAAGATAGTTTAGGCAAAGATTAGTCGGGGGCCTATGTTCTGGACCTAGGCCTAGGCTATTACTGGTAGGCCTAGGCCTAGGCCTACACTTATTGCTTATGTTATGTCTGACTATCAAATGTCATGCCGTAGACATTGCCTTTAGTCTAGGCTAGCCCTAGGCCCTAGACCTTTCATAATCTTTGTGCTAGGCCCTAGGGTAGGCCTAGGGGTACCCTAGCCTAGGCCTAGGTATGGTTTGGCATCCTCGCCCTATGGATAGGGCTAGGGTAGACTAGCCTAGGCCCAAGGCCTAGGCCAGCTTTGTTTTTGTTATTTTAAACCACTATGCCTATAGACCTAGGCAAAAAAGACATTAAACATTAGACATTAAAAAGTACCGCAGACTTAGGTTTTTTATTATATAGGCATATAGGGTAGGCTAGACCTAAAACAAAAATTTGTTAATCTCAGATAATGGATGGATGGTTACTCTTGGAGGCTTTAAGAGGCGAACAAGACCAAATAGAACTACGGCAACGTATGCGCCAGCGGCGAATGGAAATCCGTCGAATAACCGAACCCTTCAACGACATGACCCAGCGGGATTTTGTAAAATTGTATCGTTTGCCGCAGCCCATTGTCCGATCGTTTTATAGAAGACATCCGACCGGCTATGCCAAGGACAATGCGTAGAAGTGCAATTTCTGTGGAGCAAAGGTGATGTATGCTAGGCCCTAGTCCTATATTTCTTTTAAGTTTACAGTTAGACTAAACACAACCCATTGAAATTGGTATCGTCTACAAATTTGCGGTGAAATAGGTAGCCTACCCCGGTAGCGCAACAATAAAGGCTAGATTGGCATTCCATTAAAATTATCAGTGGATAAGGACCGGGGCAATGACAAATAATACCGATTATAGTCTTAGGCTACTAGATATATTTTTTATTACAATCTGAGATGGACAAAATAATTTTTAAAATGTCAAACTCAGCATTTTTAAAATACAAGATGTAAATATATTGCAAAATTTGAAGGTCTACTCTATGACTATTTGAAATACAATAATACAATTATATTTTGGAAACTCAAAATATATAGGCCTAATAGGCCTACATTTAAAAAATCATCATTGGTAAGCTAAATTTGAATAGTAATTGAATTTAATTGGTTGAATCAATAACATGGACCTAAATTTCAATTCAATATAATTAATTTTAATTGTAGGTCTACATAATTATATTTGTGGTTACCTATGTGGTATCTGTGACTAATTATTAATAGATGTGCAAATTTTCAAAAAAAATGGTTTAAAGTAATATGTTTATAGTCTTAAGGCTGATGCACAATTGCCCGGTAACGAGAACGGGAAGACGCTAACGTTAAGAGCTTCGATGCACAACAACCCGTGAAGCAAACCAACGGGAACAAATCAAATAACAAGTGTGTTAATTATAGTTTGTTATTTTGTTATTCCGCTCATGTTTATTTAATTTATTTTGCATATTACTCGCGTATAAACCATCAATTAGCTGATAAAATAGTTTCAGGCCGTGGACATCTTGATTCTGATTGGTTCCTTCCGGTAAGGTACTGGACGGTAACGTTACTGAAAGTTAAAACTTGGTGATGTTCCCGTTGTCGTTGCCGGGATACGGGAACGACCGGCAACGGGAAGCTTTATTGCGCATTGTGTCGTAAGTTAACGTGTGATTTAACTTTCTTCTCGTTATCGTTCTCGTTCCCGTTCTCGTTACCGGGCAATTGTGCATCGGCCTTTACATCTAGTATTATGGGATGGTAATAGCAATTTTATATGGCCCTTTCTGTAATTTAAGATACAGAATTTTTTTGTATTAAAAAAGTATTTAAACATAATATTTTGTTAAATAAATGTAAACATTTTAACATAAAGAATAACAAAAAAATGCTACAGTAATCTAATATATTGTTATTACTAGGGAAACGCCAAAGTCGTTGTTAAACGAGTGAGTGAGCCATGTGTTAAGTACCCGATTACATTACTTTTCTTCCCCCTACCTTGGGCCTACCTAGCCTATCATAGGCTAGAGAGGCGCATTATGACCTTACAGTTGACGCGCCCGTCCCCGTATACCAACTAAACTTTAAAAACTATTATTTATACGAATATAATTATCAAACTTAAATGCAAATGTTCCCGGGTACTCACCACATGACTCGCTCACTCGTCTCACTACGACTTTGGCGTTTACCTATAGTCTAGTTGGCTAAGGCGCCCTTGTAGCCGAAATGTGAAAGAAGTGAGTTCAATTCCCTGGTCGGAAAAGATTTTGTAATTTCTAGATTGTATTTCAAAAATAATTGAACATGATTTGAAATGCATAATATAACGCAGTGTTGTCCATCATCTGTGGCAATAGGGCCTACTATGGTAAACATAGCCAGTACGAAATACGTGAAAATATTGCAAGGTTTACTCAATCTACGAGCGAATTTTGTGGGTACCTTGACGTGCAACATTCGACAGACCTTGCATGGGCACGGCATTTCACGGCCAGGCGAATAATAAACAAAAATATATATTTTCAAAATCTAAAACCTTGTACCGGATTACATTACTTTTCTTCCCCCTACCTTAGGCCTACCTAGCCTATCATAGGCTAGAGAGGCGCATTATGACCTTACAGTTGACGCGCCCGTCCCCGTATGCCAACTAAACTTTAAAAAACTATTATTTATACGAATATAATTATCAAACTTAAATGCATATGTTCCCGGGTACTCACCACATGACTCTCTCACTCGTCTAACTACGACTTTGGCGTTTCCCTGGTCTAGTTGGCTAAAGCGCCCTTATAGCCGAAATATGGGAGACGTGGGTTCAATCCCCTGGTCGGGAAAGATTTTGTAATTTCGAGATTGTATTTAAAAATTATTAAACATGTTTTGAAATGCATATAACGCAGTGAAGTCCATCATCTGTGGCAATAGGGCCTACTATGGTAAACATAGCCAGTACGAAATACGTGAAAACATTGCAAGGTTTACTCAATCTACGAGCGGAATTTGGGGTACTTTGACTTAAAACATTCGACAGACCTTGAATGGACACGGCATTTCACTGCCAGGTAAATAAAAAACAAAAAATATATTTTCAAAATCTAAAACATTGTCGTTAAAATAATTTCATAACATTGGAAGTCTATTTTTCAGTTTATTATTTCTTGTATGTTTAAATCGCAATGAATCTTGCTGATTTTGTTAGCAGTTCTCAATAAACTCGTACCGGATGTCCGTTTAAAATTTCAGCGCAATCTGTTCAGCGATTCGGCTGATTTTTAACGTACACACACACACACACACACGCACGCACGCAGAAAAACAATAAGGGCCGTTTAAGTCGAATGGAAATCACTACGTTCGCTACGCTCACTCGTTCAATTAATCTTATAATACACTGTCAAACCAGGCTTTAATGTGGAATGTGAGGGATTATTCTGGAACGTTTTTGAACTATTATTTTCACCATGAAGATTGTAAAATATTGGAAATATATTACCGTACTATGGCAGTCAGGTAATTATTTGTTGAGTAGGCCTTACCTATATTATTTTTATTTTCAACATAGGCATAAAAGATGTCACAATCACAAGGAATTTGAGTCCCATTAAAACTCTTTTGTTGTTACTCCCGTGTTTAATTTAATGAACTATCAACTTATTAATAGGTTCTAGCAGCACTGAGCTTCTTCGCGACAGGATCCTATCAGAGAGCTGTTGCCAAGACTTTTGTGCAGCCATGAGCCAGACGATGGTTAGCCGTAGCATTCACGAGGTGATTGCTGCGGTAAATGATGTTCGTCTCCATCGTTGGATCAGGTTCACTGTCCTCCAGGCAGAACGAGACCACATTAAACAGAGGCATGTTTTATTTGCTCCAATTCTCTTTAGGGCCTAATATGTTTATCGGCTACCACTTAGGTCTATAAGTCTTTAAATAAATTATTTATATCATGTATGCAACAATGTATACCTAATTTAGTTAGTTAGTTAGTTAGTGGGGTTTTAGGATACACAACAGTAAAGTTACCAGTGCCGTACTACCTAGGCCTACTTTAATGCACCACAAAAGAACTACACTTGACAACTTATATAGCTGGTCGATGAATGCCCATTTTCATTAAATGCATATAAACAACGGCAGTAGGATTAAAATAGTATTGCATTTTTTCTTGGCTCGTTTGTTAGGTTGTTAGCGGCTCTGCTGTTCTGTTTGTTGTGATGTGACTGAGTGGGTAGACTATAAATATGAATTTATTTATTTATTTGTGTCTTGTAGATAGATCTCATTGTCATTGATGTAATTTAAACCCATTTCTCCAATAGATTTTATGCAGCCACTGGAATTACAGGCACAATAGGGGCAGTAGATTGTACACATGTTGCACTCATAAAACCAGACATTCATGAAGAACAATATGTGAACAGAAAAAGTTACCATTCCCTAAATGTCCAGGCTGTAAGCATAATCCTACTTCCTTTTTCCTAATTTGATCCTATTTATTATAATTAATAGTTTATCCTTTATAATAGCTTAGAACTAGTTGATTTTAATTTGTACACTTGTTAACAAATTATAATAATTATCATGTAATATTCCCATTATCATCAGAATTAAACATTGTTAGCCAAACCCACTGCACAATTGGATATTTTTTAGGTGTGTGATTACGACTTGCGGTTGTTGACCATCAACGCACGATACCCAGGGTCTACAGGAGATGCCTTCATATGGAGAAATTCGGCGTGTAAACGTGAGCTTGCCCGTAGGTACGCAGCTGGCGAACGGGGAGAATGGTTGATTGGTAAGGCATTTTACATTTTTGCATATTCTATCTACTGTACATGTCGTAATAAAGTTGCATCACTTGATATTAGTGTTTTGGTACCTAGGAATTTTTTTAAAATTTTAAAATAACAAATACTGTTTATTAGGACAAGGTCAATGGCATGCTTTACAATGGGATTAAGTATTTTTTCTAAATTGTTTTGTTACGGTTTTAGCTTGTGCAGCATGGGAATGCACAAACGGAAACAATAAGAAGTTATTACTTAGTGGAATTTAGTAATCATTTGGTGTTAATGGCTAATATGCTCACCGGTCAACCTGACGGCCATCTTTAAAAATATTTCGTCTACAAATCGCTTCCATCTAGTTCTAGTCAAATCATCCTTAAAAATATATTAATAAATGACTAATTATCGATTGTTAAACTTTTTTAGTGATGTTGATTTTAATTATATACGTATCACTAATAATAATTTAACTTAGGATTGCGCGTTTACAATCGTGGTTGTTTCTACGCTCAGGTTTCCGCACAACAAGCCCTCTCAGTGTCCCCTCCTAAGAAAATATAATATAGTCTCCATCCCGAGTAGGCCTACAGGTAAAATAATAAAGTGTAAAAGCAAATTTTTGAACTTTTACATTTCTAAAATATTATCAAAATTACAACAAATATGCAGCAGCACTTCGCGGACCGGTAGCAATTAGTCCGCGGAACGGCACCGGTCCGCGGACCACCGTTGGGAACCACTGTTCTAATTGACACGGAAGTGGACCAATGACTACGGATCTAGCCTATTATAGGTGTTTAATATCTATGGTAGGGCTTATATTACAAGTCTCTGATGTAGGTATAAAAAACAAAACACATGAGTAATTTTTATGCATATAACATCAAAATTAAACAATTTAAAATTTTTTTTTCAAACGTGGATTAAAATAAACATTGATAGTTGGAATTAATAATATTGTATTATGTTTTAAGGAGACTCTGGGTATGCAAACGAGCCCTGGCTACTGATGCCCATTCTAGACGCAGCGCCAGGATCACCGGAGGAGAACTACACCAATGTCCATTGTCAAAGCAGATGTTGCATTGAGAGGTGTTTCGGAGTGATGAAGGCTCGTTGAAGGTGCCTTCTGAACCATCGCTGTCTGCACTACGACCCTCACACGGCCAGACAGATTGTAAACACCTGTGCCGTATTGCACAACATTGCAATTGATGCACGTCTGCCCCACCCTGAACCTCTTGGGGAAGAAGACGTTGCCGCGCCCAGGAATCTTAATGTAGTACAACCAAACGAGATAGACATAAATAGAGACTTCCTTGGCCACGCTAGAGCCGTCCATCAACAGGTTGTTGATCAACTTTGGCAACAGAGACTAGGATAACAAAATTTTAAAACTAGAAAAAACAAAGTCATAGGTCCTAGTCGGTTATCACGTTTAATTGGTAATTTAATTTGCGAGTAGTGATTTCTTGTTTTGAACCGTTAATTCAATAGTCGAATGTTTTTAAGTTTGAATTTTTGGAATTGGTAATAATTATGCTCAATGAAATTCAAATTAAACTTTATGTTGCTCTTTGTTATTTTAAAAACGCGTTTGTTTATCGGTTTTGTCTCGAAAGTGCGTACATCATTTAGTTTTCCAAACGTCGGGTAATGACACAAAAAACACAGACAAAATAGTTGTATTAATAGTTCTAGTGTGAAAAATGCCTATCGGCTACTTAGATTGGAGAAGGGTTGACAGGTTGGGAAAGCAAAGAGAACATAAATCCCAGCCTGAAGGGCTGGGGGCGACAAAACTTTTCACCTGCTGATGACAACTGCAGCTAATTTAAAGTTGTTACCTTAATCCACGACGCGTTTCGTCCTTCTGGGACTCATCAGGCAGATGGTGGCCACTAAAAATCAGCTAACTACATGCAAACAAAACTCACAACACATAACCAAACCTGTGGTAGGGCCACGCAAGAAGCAAATTCTGCATGCATGTTGTCATCATCAGCAAGGTTACTTCAAACACCATTCATACTGAGCCACACCGTCAGCACAACCAGTAAGGGGGCTTCCCTCCCAACTCTAGTGCTCGGGAGACAAAACATCCATGACTCACCCTGGATTCGAACCAGGACCCTTGGCAACAAGAGAAAAGCTGCCCCTTCTGTTGCTTGGCCAGGGTGCCTCTTCATTCATACTTAAAAAAAAATATATATAAAAATATAAAAATAAATAAAATAAAATAAAATAAAATAAAGAAAAAAGTAAAGAAAAAGGGGTCAGAGATAGGAAAGGTGGAAAGTCACACAACAGCACAACCAGTGAGGGGGCTTCCCTCCTAGACTCTGGTGCTTGGGCGACAAAACAACCATGTCTTAACCTGGATTTGAACCAAGACCCGTGGCAACAAGAGAGGCTGCCCTACTAATTGTGACTGGGATCAGAAAACGAAAGGAAAAGACACTACAAGTTGCAAGCTCTTGGCTATAGCACAGGTACACGTGCTATAATAGCTCTTGGCTGCAGGTGAAGAGGTTGAAGGAAAAGAAGAGAAGGGTCTAACAGGTTCATCACCTGCTAGGCCCCCCCAGCAGGACAAGGAGTCACACTTGTAATGAACAAGGAAACACGGACCCACCAGAGGGTGTAGTAGGCTCGCCCATCTCAACCCCAAAGGTGAAGACAGAAAAAGAAAGTGATAGGGTGTCAATCGACTGATTGGTTCTAGTGTGAAAAATGCCTATCGGCTACTTAGATTGGAGAAGGGTTGACAGGTTGGGAAAGCAAAGAGAACATAAATCCCAGCCTGAAGGGCTGGGGGCGACAAAACTTTTCACCTGCTGATGACAACTGCAGCTAATTTAAAGTTGTTACCTTAATCCACGACGCGTTTCGTCCTTCTGGGACTCATCAGGCAGATGGTGGCCACTAAAAATCAGCTAACTACATGCAAACAAAACTCACAACACATAACCAAACCTGTGGTAGGGCCACGCAAGATGCAAATTCTGCTCGGCAGTCCGGGTTAGTGGAGGAACCTATATGACTGTTGAGCCCCTTGGTACTTTTCGAAAGGAGTAGGCTTCGTGCCGGTACTGGGTTTCCCCTACACTCCCTTCTGCTCATACTTCATCCTTACCTATCACCACTCATCGTCTCGAACAGCTATGTGTATTAATATGAGACATTTAGCAATATCCAATCGAAAGCAACAAAGTTTCCTTGATAAAATAGTAACATTACTTCTTTACCACCACATACACTAACACGTCTATTAGTTATATACAATTAACTTTAAACAAACAACGTATTATTTAAACTTTTATTTCTCCGTCTGGGCCCGGGGGAGTTAGGGGAGTACTCCTTGAATCTAGAGGTGAGCTCTGGCAGTCGTCGTCGGGGACCCTCTTTGTGCCCTAGACGACCTCCCCGTATTCAACGACCATGACAACATGCACGATGACAAGGATGGTGTCAACCACGACGTCAGAATCCCTCCCCTCCCTCTTTAGAGCCGTCCTAGTAACGAGGCACATAATAAATTTGAATTTGTTCTGAATCGGCCTTGTTGATTCTGGCGTTGATCCGCGGGTGTTCGCACTGTCCATACCTATATTTCCTATTACAAATATTAGTATTTGGTTGGTTATCGCTCATTCGTCGATTGCGTCGAGGCTTCGGGGTTGGCTTGGTCGCTTTGGTTTAATATCCCCCGCTGAAAATCATTTATGTGACTGAGTGGGTAGACTCTAAATATGAAATTATTTATTTATTTAACCAAAGGTTAATATTTATAAACCGTAGAAAACTAACCACTATTGTTAAATCCTGACCTCGTTGAGGGGCCAATAAATTATGGATATCAACTTATCCCACTGAAAAAACAAACCATGAATTCAGTGATTTTATCTATCCAGATTTTGATCATATTATGATAACTGCGACAAACTTTCTAAATTGGTCATTCGAAGTAATTTGTTAAATCATTTAACCGTCAAAAACATTATTTCTTATAAACTACGCCTTTGTTACTCACGTCGTCCTAGTATGTATTTCTTGTAATCTCGATGTCTCGTGTTCGACACCCGCCATGGGCAACCCTGACTTCAAGTATTACCGGGGCACGACGGGTTTGATAGGAAGGCGTGCAAGGGATTGAGTCCTCTTATCCCGTCTGGGCCCTGGGTAGAATAGGCCCAGAGCATGGCTGTGCTAATCGTAGATGGCGATTCAAGAGAAAAAGTCCACCTCGCAAACATCAGCTAGTAAGAGCGGAGTATATAATTACTCCCCGAAACTAGAGGCGAGCTCTGGCAATCGTCGTCGAGGACCTTGCCCACTTCCCTTGACGACCATTGACGACGATGACAACAATGACACCACGATCGATGACGACGACAATGACGACCGAGACAATAGAACCCCCTTTCCTCCCCTTACCCGTGGCTGGTTCTGCCCAGCATAAGACTTTCCTCCCAACATCCTCTAGGCTTAAGTGGCGCATTATGACTTTATGATTGACGCGCCCTTTATCCAAACAAACATTTTTTTCACTTTGTTCTGTTTTATAAACAAAAATAAACTTTAAAAAAATCAAACACACAACAATCTCAATCCATCACAGGCGGCACAGTATGACTTCCTACTTGAAGCACCCTAGTTTCTCACGTCGTCTACATTTCCTGTGTTGTTCATTGATAGACCAGTTGTGACAGGCCTACCAAGAATGAAGTGTCGGGTTTGGTGTTCGGGGGTCTGCGGTCTAAGTAGTGTTCCAAGGCCGAGTGTCCTTGGGTGGTAGGGATGTTCGTGTAAAGCGACGTGACATCTACGGTGGCCAAAAGAGCATTGGATGGCTGGGAGAGGCATCACTAGGCTAATGAGTTTGGCTAAGATGTCGTATGTGTCCTTGATGTGGGATTCCAATTCTGTGAACAGGGGCTAAAGGTTTCGGTCAACAAAGGCTGAAATGCGCTCTGTGGGGGAATTGAAGCTGGCAACAATAGGACGTCCTGGGTTATTCGGTTTGTGAATTTTGGGGAGCATATAAAAGGTGGCGGTCCGGGGTTCCTGAGGGGTTAAATGTTTAATGGTTTCTTCACTGAGGTTCTGGTTCTTCCCGCGACTGTTGACATAGTTCTTGACTTTTTGCAAGTGTAGTACCGTTGGGTCTGCCTGTAAGGTCTTGTAGGTGTCCCTATCATTCAGTTGCCTGTTGGCCTCTTTGACGTAGGCCTTGGTGTTTTGGATGACAATCTTGGAGCCCTTGTCGGCCGGCAAGATGATGATATCTTGATTGTTCCTTAAAGTGGTCAAGGCCTTGCGTTGCAGCGCAATTTTTTGTATGATATGTTTATTGGATGAGCGTAGCGAGCGAAGCGAAGATTCCATTTCACTACACTGGAGAAAAAAATCCGGAATGTTTTTTTTTTTCTTCTTTCTTTCTTTCTTTTTGTATTTTTGTGTGTCTGTTAACACGATTCCGGCTGAACCGATACTCCAATTGCGATGAAATTTTATAAAGGCTTTTAAAATCTCTGAACTTAGAACTGCCACGTTTTTGAGCGCAATCGAAAAATTATTTCTCATGAAAATCGCAATTTTACGATTTTTTTCGATTTATTGAAAATTTATTTTACTTATAACATCTACATGCTTTATCCGATTTTAATGATTTTTTCATAGAACCTTAATTTTATGAATTAAGATATTCGTGTGAAATTTAAACACAATCGAAAAATTATTTCTAATGAAAATAGAAACTTTGTTGTTTTTTTCTTTTTTAAAACAATTTTTTTACTTATTACACCTACATGCTTGTTCCTATTGTAATACGTTTTTCACAGAACCTTCATTTTAATAATTTATATATTCGTGTGAAATTTGAGCGCAATCGAATAATTATTTCTTATAAAAATCCCAATTTTTCGATTTTTTTCTTTTTTTAAAATTACGATTTATTAAAAAAAAAAAAAATTTAAGTTAATTTTTTATTTAATTTAATTTAATTTTAAGAAAATTTGAACTAAGTAATGATTTTTTCACAGAACAACAGAAAATCCGCATAACACATGGTAGCACAATGCACAATGCCCCTGTCTGGGCCCGGGGTAGAATTGGCCCAGAGCATGGCTCTGCTAATCGTAAAAGGCGATTCAAGAGAAAAAGTCCACCTTGGAAACATCAGCTAGTAAGAAGGTTAGTATATTACTCCCCGAATCTAGAGGCGAGCTCTGGCAATCGTCGCCGGGGACCTTGCCCCCTTCCCTTGACGACCCCCCGGCGACGATGACAAAGACAATGACACCACGAACAATGACAAAGACAATGACGACCGCGACGTGAGAACCCCCTTTCTCCCCTTACCCGTGGCTGGTTCTGACCAGCATGGGCCTCTCTTCCTCCCCCCCCCCCCCTAGGTTAGAGTGGTGCATTATGACCTAACGGTTGACGCGTCCTTAATCCAAATAAACCAAAACAATGCACCAATACGCTCATGCAACAACGCGGCGGGACTTAAGCGTTTTCCTAGTCCATAAAGACACAGCATCGTACAGGTCCCACTTCTGCGTTGATTTGGCTGCTGAGCCGCTCAGAGGTGGTTTCGTGATAGCCTCCGTTCTCGGGTGAAGCTCGCTGAACAAAATATTCTTGAGTGACCATGTCTGTGTCCCGTGGCTGGTTCTAAACTGCATGAACCCCTCCTCCACATATCCCCTAGAAAGTTAGATAAAGTGAAGTATTATGACTGAACGGTTGACGCGCCCTAAATCCAAATAATCACAATTAAAGAAGACGACGACTATGACAACACAAATGATGACAATGACGATGACAAGCACGGCGTTATACCGCCCTTTCCTTCCCCCTCCCCTTACGGAGGCTTGTTCTGACCAGCAATGGGACTTTAAATATCAACTATATAAAGGTGTCAAATTAAATAAGTAACATAAAACAATTGCGCACTATTTTCTTGTGCGGCGAACCACAAACGCATTATTCGGCACAGCCGCGTAGGAAAACAATGTTCATTGAGATTGATTGATCATTGATATGATATATATATATATATATTCATGGATAATGCATTGTTGATGAAACAACATCCAACGCCATATTTGTCTATCGTGGTCGTATTTCGCAATTTTTAAGACGTGTTTTATTTCTCTGGACTAAATTACATTTCATTTTAAAATTTGGGAAGGAGATTTATTCTATGTTAGTGTTGGTTACAAACGAAGAAGTTCTGTATACGTTTGGATGTGGTTTGTTGGGCGTGATTTCTTAGAGATAAGTAAAACATCATTGATTTGGTCATCAGTGTAGTCGTCTAGACCAAGGGCCTTGGCTGGTTGGTTTTATCATCTGCCGACAAAAGGCCCATTCAGCAAACCATACTTGGGTTTAACAGTGTTGTACTTTAATCTGCAACTCTAGGGATTTCAAAACCCAAACACCAACATCTTACCCACGCTTACCTCTTTAGCAGGGACAAGATTGACCTAGGTGTGACACAATATGTGACGTTATGTCTTGTGACTCCAACTCCAGCTTAGTCAACCATATAAGAAATTGTTTTTGTACGACCACAGAGACCAACATTATTACATTTTAGGAATAAAGTACCACGATGTGAGAACCCACCCCCCTCATTCCTACCTCCCACTACCCGTGGCTGGTTCTGACCAGCATTGGATCTTCTTCCCCATATCCTCTAGGCTTCTGTGGCGCATTATTACCTTACGGTGGACGCGTCCTTAATCAAAATAAACAAACCGATCATATGAAGAATTCGCAGTGACAAACTAACTAAATTTATCGTCTGAAGAAATCATACTTCATTCATATATCACTCATTCCATATAAATATTTTTTCCATTGGCATTACTTTCATCAGTATAATTATCTGTTTTTTTTATAAACTATGAAAACAATACGACCATCAAATACACCATAAAATCATATAATTAACTAACAATACCTCATTGGCACAATATGACCGAACCGGTTGAAGCGCCCTAGATTCTCACGTCTTCGTCAATTGTTATCCTATTTTTCACGGCTTCGTAGACTTTACACAGGAGCTCCTCGAGTCGATTGTGGTTCATTCTGCGTTGAGATGATCTCTGAAGACCTAATCAATTTCTCTATGAAGACTCAAGTTCCAGGACGATAATATCTGTAAGCCCAGTGTAAAGCGCACGTTCTGAATCTGCTGTGTGAAATGGAACGTGACATTCGAATTGTCCACACACGTCTGACTCACGGATATCTCCTAACAAGAGAAGAGGTTGCTGCTAGATGCGACACACGTGGTGCTTTGCGCATGCTATGTGACCTCTCTCAATCATGCGAAGGACGTATCATAGAATGAGCGACAAACTTGCAAATATTTCTCACTGGATGTCCGTTGTTTCACCAAGTTTAATTCACTTACAAATATTTTATTATCAAAAATCATATCCATCTGAAGTCTGTTTATATTATATTCTTATTAATTTTTTTTTTCTTGGAAAACAATATAAAACATATATTAACCTACAGGAGGCGCAATATGACCTAAAGGGTTGGACGCCCTTGTTCCTCATGAGGTCATCATTCATTTTCTTGTTCGATTACATCTGTAATGTACCTCTAACCATACATAATTATGTTGTTTCCCAAACTCGTGCCTTGTATTCTAGCACTGGTAGCCGACATCGATCATATCAGGGATATCACACACAATTCTGTGTTCAAGGGCTATGCTCGTTGTGATATTCCTAATGATTGTGTACATAATGTGATGGTCATTGAATAATAATAAATAAAATAAACGTCACATTCTGAATGTACCAAATAATATGATGCCTTGCGCACCTATCATGTGACAATGTCGACAAAACTTATTCAAACTAATAAGTTTGTCACCATTAATTATTATCTGATTAACAATTTGTTTATGAAAAAATAATAATAATTAATACTCTTTTCTAACAATGTCGTGTTGCTTCAAGTGCATTTTGACCGTCACTAATGTTACCGATCGCATTGTTATCACACTACCTTGAAGTTTATGTAGCCTGCGTTGTAGAAACTGTACAGGCTTGTCTTTGTATTGTACGTGCTTGGTTTCTAAATGGCGGCGGAGAAGAGATGGTTCACACGGTTATTAGAAGGAATTTCAGAGAAAATAGCACACAGTAGTTTAGGTTTATCTTTGTCATCAACTTTTATTAGTCAGAACAAATAATATTTGGTTATTTCCGTATCGTACGTTATTTATCGCGTACCCCCGGGAAATTCCAACGTACCCCTGGAGGTACGCGTACCACAGTTTGGGAACCACTGCTCTAAGCTGTTGTTGTTGTTGTTTCTCGTTTCTTCTAGCGGTGGTGAGAACCCTTCCGCTGCTGCTCTAAGCTAGAGTGGCGCATTAGGAACTAACAATTGACGCGCCCTCTATCCCAATAAACTAGAACTAACCAGCTGATGTTTACGAGATGGCCTCTTATCTCGCCTTGTATGATCGGCAGAGGATGCACTGGGCCAAATCTTACCCCGGGCCCAGATGGATACGGATCGTCTATATGTCTCGTCTAGCGGTTATTTTTCAATCGACACATCGTTAAAGATTAACAAACAATGGAATATGTTTAATCCACCGCTAAGTGTTTACCTGGAAGTTGATTGTTATTGTTTGACATCAAGGCTGTGGCCAATATGTATTTACATTTGAATATTATATATACTTACTTGTAAAAAACATATGAATGCTGTCCGTCCATATAGCAATATTTTTAAAATTAAATTGGCACTTCTTAACACGTACAATAGAAAGACAAGCCTGTACAGTTTCTACAACGCCGGCTACATGAACTTCTAGGTAGTGTGAACACATTGCGTTCGGTAACATTTAGTGACGGTCAAAATGAACTTATCTCCTGAGTTACAAAACGGCTCAAGCGGGAAAACGGCGGGAAATCTCGACTGTTGTTTGTTATTAAGAGATTGGAACACATGTAATGAACCTTTCACCGTACATCATAATATGCTAGCAGAATGTACCAAATATAATGCCTTGCGCACGCAATTTGATCTTTTCAAATCATATTTAGAACTTTGATCATATGATAACAACAACACAACTCCTTCATTTATCTTTCTTATTAAATTATTTAACCAAATTTCATTCATATCAAACACGTTTAATTTTTTTTACTATTATCTCTTTTATTTTCTTCTCTTTTATAAACTAAGAAAACAATATTACCATCAAACACACGATAAACTTGTTCCGTTATCTTCCAATATCACAGGCGACGCAATATGACCTACCCGGCTGAAGCGCCCTAGTATCTCACGTCTTCATTTTCTCTGATCTTATCGCAAGCCAAGCGGCGCCCCTGATACATGTTGTGCGAGAACTAGACTTCCAGGTAGTCATTTTCAGGCTGAGACCCGTTCGGTTCTCAATACAATCATCTTTGGCGGCCATATTCAAAGATGGCGTCTAATGTGTAGAAAGAGTACTAAATTTCAACGGAATCTGTCGTGTGGCATCATTTTTACCACTAAATCGACAACGGAATCTCAACTATGGTATTCAAATAAGTATTCAATTAAATCCGAGGCCGTGTGTTGCAAGTTGTCACCTGTTAGAGGGATTTGTATTACGAAAAAGAGAGTTGATTGTAATGAAATGTACTTCTTTTATGACAAGAGCTAGAATAGTGGAACAAATTATCTGACACAATCTTGTACACTTGGCAAGAGCGAAATAATTCAAGCTTTCTGCTTTTGGGCTTGAGGGGGTCAAAAGTGGAAGTATGAGGGTTTGGCCAAATAGATATGTTCCACCAAGTAGACACAAAACTACGGAAGCCAGCCATGTGCCAAGTCGCTCCACGTTTAAAATAACTCTTAGACCTAAAATACTAAACTAACGCGATTGAAGAATCTTTTAGCAAGTATCATGTGACCATGGAGTTATAAAGGTTAGCTCTGTGGTCGGCGGTGTACAAGTTAGCATCTTCAAATTGTCAGCCATTTTGTTTGTTTACTTTCAACTGACGCATGGTAACCAAGGTAACCTAGGCCTACCACAGTTCATGGTAGCAAAGATTAACCTGATGGTAGTGGCCTAGCTTGTTCATAACAATCAAAATGGCCGAACAGGCACAAACCGGAAGTACACGATCGTGGACGTGCTGTTCCATTTGAGCTAGACCTCCTCCCCATCCAGCTCCATGATGTGAACACTCTTTGTACCACACATTGACTCTAGAAGATGAATAAGAGTAAAGCAATTTGGCAAGGAAGAGGTCCAAATAAGAGCGTTATCTATTTCATTGTAGGGAGCCGTAATTGCGTCTTGTTCATATTATGATAGGGCGATTAAACAGAGATCAACAGTATCAGAATTCCAATGGAAAACTAGACATTTGTGGTTATATCGTTCAGGCCCTGGGTTGAAATAGGCTCACAGCGTGGATCCGCTAATCGTAGCGAGGAATGAGACCAAGACAAACGGTTGACGCACCCTTAATCAAAATAAATTAAAAAACGATACATTCATTCTTATATTGTAATCAATAGGTATCATCCCCCACTGAAAATCAGTTATATAACAAAGTGGGTAGACTCTTAATACGATTTATTAATTTATAATATGTGCTATATTTCCACCTTAAAAAAAATTTTAAAAACAAAAATTTATACAATCAAACACCACATTTAATTTATAACATACAATACTAGAGGCGGAGCAATATAACCTCCCCAGTTGAGGCGCTCTAGTTTCTCACGTCGTCGTTAACTGGCTCCACTATCGTTGTTGGTATAGCAACAACAATAATATCAAGCAGATACAAAATGTACTTTGAACTAGAGCTTTACATTTAAATACCGTGTACAACGATTTGTTAAATTGTGATCAGTAAATATATTTTGACAATAATGTAATTAAGTTTGTCCCCCGTATGACCCCGGGGTAAGTTTGGCCCAGAACCTGGTTCTGCTAAACGTATAGAAGGCGAGCAACAGTCCGTCTCGCTGACATAAAGTGGTAAGTAGGGTTGTATATCAATTATCCCCAAAATTAGAGGCGAGCTCTTGCTGGCGAAGAGAGGAACTACCCACCCATTTTTCCCACCCTCCACATGTGGTTGGTTCTAGCCAGCAAGGGAGTTTCCTCCCTTCATCCCCTAGGCTAGAGCGGAACATTATTACATAACGCTCGACGAGCACTTAAGGCCACCCGGACTCGGCTATGCTGGCCATGTTAAATTTGTCAACTTCATGTACCTTTTTCTCAGCAATGGCTCAACCTATCACATCAATTTTTTTTGTGTGCTTAGTTTGAACCCTTGTACACAAATAGACAAGAGCTTTTTTTAAAAAAAAAATATCCTAGTTTCAATTTTTTTTAGAATGTATGTTTTGTTACGTTTTCTTAGACATACCAAGAAATAAAATTGTAAAAATTTTGAAAATAAAAATTCCCCCTCGTCTATTTGTGTAAAACAGTGATATAAGTATTCTGTGAAATTTTTGTGAAGTTCTATTGAGCCAATCCTGAGAAAAAGGAACATGAACATTAAAAAAATAGTTATTGAGATATTTGACTTTAAAGTTTAAACATATTCTGACGTTGAAAATGTTAATAATAAAGCGATCTTTTCCTAAGTTACTTCAGCAATCATGATTGTTCTACACATAGGGTTACTTTTAAAAACTTATATACAAAAAAATCTTGTAGGTCCTAGGTACAACACCCATAATACAATATTTAGCTGTGCCGTAAGTGAAATCTAAATGAATTCCGTTGTTCATCGGTGAAACTAGGCCTAGGCAGCGTTTGCTGGTCAGGGCTATACACGCTTATGTTTGTCAATATTTGGTACAGTGTTTGTATTTAGTTGGCCAAAACCTAAATATAACCCTGTTTGGTTTCCGTATTCCCTGTAAGTGACACTCTTTTGTAGGCCGTAGGCGTAGGCCGAAGCGTAGTGAAGTAATGTTGCGTCGCTCGATGATCTATACAAGGGAGGGGGTTAAACCAAATTTACTAAACTAAACACAGAAACCTAAATATAAATATTTTAACACATAAGTAAAGGATTAGTGAGCTATTTGAACGTCCCCGCTTTGTAAAATATTTTTGCATTTTAAACGAAGTCAAATTAATATTTTTATAATAATATTATTGTGAAATTATTTAAAAAGAGTATTAGCAACATAACATACAGTCTGAGTCAGTCAAGAAGAGTGCAAGATATTATCTACAATATATATATATTAGAATCACAATTGTAAACTTGTCGGGTTATTTCGCCACGTCGATTTGACTTACCCATGTCAACGTTTCTGGACCGCTCTGGGTCCTGTCATCAGGACCCAGAGCGGTCCAGAAACGTTGACATGGGTTAGTCAAATCGACGTGGCGAAATAACCCGACAAGTTTACAATTGTGATTCTAATACTTCGGGCCACGAAAGCCTTAAAAACTTAATATATATATATATATATATTAATGAACTAGGTTTTTCGGTTATAATGCCACGTTTATTCACATTAGGCCAACGTTTCGATGAAATTTCACTCATCTTCTTCAGGGCCAATACAAATTAATATATAAAAAACGAAAACTACATTACATTGATAAATTCAGAACAAAACTGGGAAAACAAAATACAACAAAATATAAACAATAGAAATCACTGCACATATGGCAAATTAAAACAACTCAAAGAATCACTGCAAAGCTTGACGTTGCAAGAAAGAAGAAAGTCACTACATGTCATTCATATTGCTTTTCGTCATGATCTTGTCACTCTGACTGTCGATGTATTTACTTGCAACATATCATCTGCAGGAACTAACTGGGGCGTTGGTTGTTGTCCATTGGTTTCACAGCCAGCCTATGTGGCTGTACATGTATCCCTGAAATTGCAGGTTTCCACGTTACAGATAAACGTTGGCTATCTTGCTGTTTATTTAGACTGTGAGATCGTTTATTAATCTCAATGGCTTCCCGTAACATTCTAGGAAGAATTTCTTAACGGTGGCAATGGGTTTCATGCCAGCAAAGTCGATAACATGACCACTTTCTTTGTGGCAACGTGGCATTATAACCGAAAAACCTAGTTCATTAATTCATATCGGCCACGAAAATATCCAAAATATATATATATATATATATATATATATATATATGTGTGTGGTTTTTAAGCATAAGCCCGCTTTAAGGACATAGTTATTGATTCATAGCAGTTGTCGAAAAAGTTTGCCCCGACTGGGGTTCGAACCCAGAACCTCCAGCTTAACGTGCCATAGCTCTACCAATTAAGCTACCAAGACCACAGAACAAACCTTTAGGAAACTGCTATTTGTTGTGACAGTTGACTTACATGACATAAATCCAACAGAAGACGGCAATGTAGCTGTCAAATCTGAAAGATTGCATGGATAAATTCAATCACATCTCATCTCCCATGAGTTGGGTAGTATGAATATATGGTTTTTAAGCATAAGCCCGCTTTAAGGACATAGTTATTGATTCATAGCAGTTGTCGAAAAAGTTTGCCCCGACTGGGGTTCGAACCCAGAACCTCCGGCTTAACGTGCCATAGCTCTACCAATTTAGCTACCGGGACCACAGAACAAACCTTTAGGAAACTGCTATTTGTTTGTGACTGTTGACTTACATGACATAAATCCAACAGAAGACGGCAATGTAGCTGTCAAATCTGAAAGAATTGCATGGATAAATTCAATCACATCTCATCTCCCATGAGTTAGGTAGTATGAATATATGGTTTTTAAGCATAAGCCCGCTTTAAGGACATAGTTATTGATTCATAGCAGTTGTCGAAAAAGTTTGCCCCGACTGGGGTTCGAACCCAGAACCTCCGGCTTAACGTGCCATAGCTCTACCAATTAAGCTACCGGGACCACAGAACAAATAGCAGTTTCCTAAAGGTTTGTTCTGTGGTCCCGGTAGCTTAATTGGTAGAGCGATGGCACGTTAAGCCGGAGGTTCTGGGTTCGAACCCCAGTCGGGGCAAACTTTTTCGACAACTGCTATGAATCAATATATATATATATATATATATATATATATATATGTTTTTACGTAGATTTTCTCGGATGTAATGTGACATAATGAAATTCTTTCGAGTTTCCGAGTTAAATAAGTTTTAATACCAACGTTTCGAACAGTTCTCCCTGCTCATTCTCATTCTCATTATAAATATATATATATATATGAGTTTTAAGACTTTCGTGGTTGGTATATGATGTCATTTTAAAATTTTCCGGTAAAACCACGTACCTTGTTTTAATTGGAGTCCTAGTTGGACGTTATCGGGTGAATGCAACGTTTCGCCAATGTTGCAATTGGCCTCTTCAGGCGAGCGTCGAGCTGTTACCAGGCCGAGCACTGTCACTGCACTGACTTGTTGATGTCTTGGTGCCTCGTTGCGTCCGCGCAGGCTCTGACGTGTCAATAAACCCAGGCGGTCTCGTATCAGAAGGTGCGGGGCGGCGAGGTTCTTTGGCGTTGGTCAGCTTTTCCCTGGTTCGGCTTCTAGTGGTAGGCCCGTTTTGTAGTCTGTCTGTGGTCTACCACTAAAAGCCGAACCAGGGAAAAGCTGACCAACGTCAAAGAACCTCGCCGCCCCGCACCTTCTGATACGAGACCGCCTGGGTTTATTGCCACGTCAGAGCCTGCGCGGACGCAACGAGGCACCAAGACATCAAAAAGTCAGTGCAGTGACAGTGCTCGGCCTGGTAACAGCTCGACGCTCGCCTGAAGAGGCCAATTGCAACATTGGCGAAACTTTTGCATTCACCCGACAACGTCCAACTAGGACTCCAATTTTAACAAGGTACGTGGTTTTACCATAAAATTTTAAAATGACATATATATATATAGTTGGTAAGAGCATAGCCCGGTAAGCTAAGGTCCCGGGTTCAAACCCCGGTGTAGTCACTTTTTTAATTTCTGTCTAAAGTACTAACATAACAGCGTCATAGTCGCCTACTATAAAGCCAAGTTTAAACATATATATATTATTTTCAGAAGCTATTTGACCCGGATATATATTTTTGAATTGTTGAAAACACGATACACCCATGTTCTCTGCGAGGAAGGCGGCAGGTTGCGTTGTTCATAGCAGGAGTCAAACTAGTTATACAAAGTCTATCTTTCTCAAAATAAAAACAGATTAACCAGAAGGACCCTCCATTTTGAGTTTCGATTTGTCAACGTTCAACTTACTCACGGATATCTCGTAACAAGGGAAATGTTGTTCCCAGATGTGACATGCACATGTGATGTACCGTTAACCGTACATCATATGCATTACTTTCTATGTATCAAGCTTTTTGTTAACCATATCTTAGATTAATATGATGTGTTAATATAGTGTAGGCCTATATCATTTTAAGTAGTATGTATGCATGTATTTTATCCTACTTAAAGTATAATATTTTATTTCATTAGTATCTTACTTTGTATTATTATTGTGACTCTGTATCCTGCTGATGGTTGAATCCCGCCAAATAAAGACGATACTCAGTCAATCAATCAATGTTAGCAGTTTGTACATAATATTATGACTTGCGCACGCAAGTTGATCACGGGCCAGTCCACTCGCGCCAACGGACCCCTCATTGTCAATGACCGAGTGTGTGCGTCGTCTTCCGACAAAGCGCAGGAGTTTGCGTCTTCTCTTGAGGGAGTTTATCAGTTTCCCGAGGACGCACTCTTTGATGACGTCTTCAGAGAGAGGGTCGAACTGTCTCTAGCACACCACGAACCGTCCTTCGCTTCTCATGACATCATCCCAGATGAAGAAGTTCTCCACCCCGACCTCGTCCGGGATATCAGCGCGGAGGAAGTTCTGTCTGCTATACAACACGGACGGAGCTCATCGCCAGGTGCTGATGGTATCACCAGACTGATGCTTCGCCAGGTCCCTGCCAAGTTCGTCTCTCACCTCGCTACTCTCTTCTCTGGATGCCTCCGTTTGGGCTACTTCCCTCCCAGTTTAAAATCTGCTGTCATCGTCATGATTCCAAAGAAAGGACAGCCACCAACGAATCTCGCTAGTCACCGGCCTATTTTTCTGCTTGAACGTTGTGGCAAAGGTTCTTGAGAAAGTGATTCACTCCAGGCTGGTTGCTTTCGCTGACCGCCTCCACATCATCCCCGAGTCACAGTCCGGCTTCCGAACAGGTCGCTGCACGACAGACCCCCTCATCAAGCTGGTGACGGAGGTTTCAGGGGCGCTAAACGATGGCCAGTGTGTGCTAGCTATTTTTCTGGACATATCACGCGCCTTTGACAAGGTTTGGCATGACGGGCTCTGTTACAAGCTGCTGCAACTAAGAGTCCCTTTTGTAATGGTGCGCTTCATCCGAGCTTTTCTCACGGGACGTCTCGCTTGTGTGCGTGTTAACGATCAAGTATCCCACTCGTTTACCCCTCTTTCTGGCGTGCCTCAAGGTTCCTGCCTCTCTCCTCTTCTCTACCTGATCTACTGCCACGATATTCCTCCTCCCTTGTCCCGTTGCCTTAGCCCTCTATGCAGACGACACGGCCTACTGGTGCAAAGGGCGCACAGCGAGAGAAGTCTTCCGCCGTCTACAGCGCCAAATTAAAGCTCTGGAAGCTTGGATGCGTCGTTGGCGTGTATTGCCGAACGCCTTAAAGACACAGCTTATCCTTTTTCACCACCGGCACAAAACGCAGAAAATGTCTCAACGACCACTCCGTCAGTCCATCTCACTTTGGGGCGCTACGGTGTACCCTAGTCGGTCTGCCAAGTACCTTGGAGTAACCTTTACAGACATTCTGAACTGGGGTGCTCATTGCCGTGACGTCATCAACCGTGCGCGGTCGAGACTAAATTTACTCGTGATGCTTCGTGGGCGACTTTCTGGATGCAGTTTCCGCACTCTACGGCACACTTATAAAACTTTCATCCGTCCCCTCTTTGAATACGCGGCCCCGGCGCTGACACCCGTCTTTGGAGGATGTCTCCAGCAATACTTCTCGCTGGAGCGAAGAATCCTTCGCCGCATCGCGCGGCTTCCTCCGATGACGCGAAATGAAGACGTGTATGCCCAAACCGGCGTCGGTGGTATCAGCGCTCGACTCGACACCCTCGCAGGGGCTTACGTGCAACGTCTTCAAGCGGGCGGCAGGAATGAGTTTCCCGACCTCTTTTCGGGGCCTCGAGTCTTCAAACCTCTACCGCGATTCCCAAGAAACCCCCATCCCCCTTTTTCCCTTTCCCAATTTGGGCCTAACTTTAAAAATGTCTGTTCTCTTGTTGTTTTTCATGTAATTTTTAAATTTTGAAACTCTGTTAATCACTGTGTTAGGCTACAGAGGCCCCACTTGCCCTGCATTAGCCTAATCCCCCCTTGGGGCAGGTAAAATACAATTTATTAGATCTTTACAGTATGTAACACACAAATTTTCCCTTTTTCTCATTAAAATAAATTTAAATTTAAAAAATTTTAAATTCGAGTTTTTTTTTTTTTAAAAACGTCTCCCTTTCATTAATAAACTGTTTTTACAATGGAGGAAAACATAAAACATCAAAAAAAATTTAATTTTTTGTTCAAAAAAAAACTTAAAAAAACGCCCTTATCAAAAACACTTTAAAAACTCTTTTTAAATAACTTTTTAATTTTCACAGGGGGGCGCAATTGCCCAAACCCGGGTTTTTGAAGCCCCCCTATTTGCTTCGTCGTCGTAGCACTTTTTTTGATCCCCCTTCTACTCTAAAAAGGGCCGGGGAAAAATAAAGACAACTCAAACAACACTAGTAGGGTTACGGGAGTATGTTACGAAGACGACGACACGACCATGACAACAAAAAACGATGACACAGAGAGACGGCCGTAGTGTGAACAATAACACCCCACAATGCAAAAAATTTTAAAAAAAAAATTAAAAACCCTCCCACAAACCCCGTAAAGGGTTTTAAACAGCATAAGTTTTTCCTTTAATACCCGTCCATAGTCAAAATGACCCAACGGTTGAAAACCCCAAACCCAATTTTTACTTTTTTAAAAAAATGGGAAAAAGGGTTAAGACCCGCCGCGTTGAGGGAAATGAGTTTTTTTAAAAGTTTTAATTTTGCGTGGGATATCTTTACTTTTGCGTGTTTTGTTTTGCTGCCTATGCTTGTGGGGTGTTTTTTAAAATTTTTCTATTTTTTATTTGAAATGTTATTTTTTACCGAAAAAAACCCTTTTACTAAAGCTTTATTTCTAGGATTCGGGCCCCTAATTTTTCAACTTTTTTTTTCAAAAGGTACTACAAACCATACCTTAATGCCCCAATGGAAAAATAGAACGTTGAAGCCCCCCCCGTTTGGTCATAATCGGCCCAAATGGCACAAAATATCGCAAAAAAAACCTTTAAAAAACTTTTTTAAAAAGCTTTTTCCCTTGGATTCGGGCAAATTTTCCCAAACTTTTTTTAACAGGTATTAAAATCTCAAAACCTCAATGCCCAATGTATAATATAAACATATTTAGCCCCCCCCCTTTTTTGGTCAAAATGGGCCCAAAAGGGCACAAAAAATGCACAAAAATCGAAAGAAATCGAAAAAGAAAGTATAAATGAGAAATTTCCCCTTCGATTGTTCCCCAAAAAACCCCAATTCCCCTTCAAATTTTAAAGGGGATCACGGAGATCCCCCCCAAATTTTCATAAAGATTTTTATCCCGTTTCCCCCGGAACCCCTGCTAACGAACAGACAAAATCAAAAAAAATAAAAACTTTGGGAAAGCAAATTTTTTTGGGGGTCAGTAAAATTGAAGTCTTCGTTTCGCTTACCAAAAATTTTCTTAAATATGTTTGCCCATGAGCCGCCCAATCCGGCATCAAGTTTAAACCCGCGAACGCCAAAACAAATTATTGTATTATGGGATCAATTTTATTCAATATAATTCTTCTTTTGAAAAATTATCATCTCTACCTTTTTTAAATTTTTTTAAAAAACTTAAAATAAAACACAATAAAAATCATCACACCCCAAAAAAATTGAAATTTCAAATTTTTACAATAAAAAGGGGGCGCCTATTCCCAAAACCAGTTTTAGCTTTCCTTAACCCAAATAAAAAAACCGATTAAAGTGGTCCCAACAAAAAAATGCAGGGGCTCGAAATTTTTTTTTTCCAAAAAAAACAAATTTGTAAATTTTTACTCACTTAGCTCAGCGGGATCTAGCACACGGGGGAACTCGGTGATCTAGAGAGATAATTTCTGCTTTTTTTGGGAAAAAGGATTTTTCTCTATCTTTCACAAAGGAAAACATCCCTTTTTTTTCCCCGGCTTTCATTCTCCCCTCAAAAATCCAAGCATCAGCATTTTTCTTTGGACAAGTATCCTTTAATTTCAATCTTTTTTTTTGCCCAATTTTTCGTAGAAAAAATTTGCGGAATTTTAATATCGTTTTTTTACTAGGGGATTAGTTTGGGGGAAAGTGTTAATTTTTAAACTCCAAAACCGAAAAAAAATTTAAATTTTAAAGCAGAAATTAAATAGAAAGGGTTTATGGTTAAAGATCTCTTTGTTTTAGTCGTGGGAAACTTGAGCCGGTATTCATTGATTAAATTGGATATTGCTTAACGTTCTTTTAAAAATGCCCTTTGGCAAATCGGGGACAAATTTTTGAGGGGGATAGATGGGGAAAAAAGGTATGAACAGAAGGAAGGAAAAAAACCCCGGGGTACCGGCCCTAGCCTACCCCTTTTTTTTTTCGAAAGGGCCAAAGGGGCCCCAACGGCTTAAATTTCCCATCTGAAAGGACGGTGAAACCCTTTGACAGTCTTTTGTTCCCCCACTAACCCGGGATCCCGGGGCCAGACGTCGAGGAAAAAAAAGCCGGGGAAAACTTGCTTTCAAACCCTCCACTGCTCTTCCCAAAGGGGGTATACGGGTTTCAAGGCAGAGGGGTTAAACCCACCCCCCCCAAAGGGCCCCACCCCCGATTCTGTTTAAAATTCGGTGTTCGAGGGGGCCGGAAAAACCGGTGGGAAAAAACCGCGGTTTTACCGGTATTGTTTAATTTCCCTGCCCCGGGGGAATTTGCCCCAATAAATTTGAAAGTGAAAATATTTTCGGGAGGGTTTTTCCCACTGAAAAGATACCCCACGAATGTAGTGTTTAAAAAGGGGGTTAACAGATTTGGATAGTGTTCGAAACGTTAAGCAATAATAAATCAATCAACAATTTTAGTATTTTTCATTTTTTTGTGTCACCCCCCAGCGATGACGCCCGGCGCGTGAAAACCCCCCCTTCCCCCCCTTACCCTTTGGTGGTTTGACCAGCTCCTCCCCTTTCCCCCTATCCCTAGGCTAGAGGGTGCATTGGGCCCTAACGCTTGATGCCCCCTTTAATTCAAAAACAAAAAAAAAAAACCCCTTATATTTTTTAACTTAGAAAAAAATATAAAAAAGAAACAACAAAATAAAATTTTTTTAACTTTTGTCACGGGCTCAAAATTTGTTCCTAACGTTGAGGCGTTTTGATTCTCACTTTCGTCTTTTTAAAGTAATATCACCCTTTTTTGGGCCCGGGGTAGAATTGGCCCAGAGCAGGGGCTTGCTAAAGTAAAAGGCGATTCAAGAAAAAGTCCCCCTTCGCAAACATCACTAGTATGAGGGTAGTATATTACTCCCCGAATCTGAGGGAGCTCTGGAAATAGTGTGGGGGGCCTTGCCCCATTCCCTTGACTACCTCCCCAATGACGATGACGAAAAAGAAAACCACAAAACGATTACAAATCAATGCCCGACCACGGCTTTAAAACCCCCTCTGCCTGCCCCTAAGAGGCCCTGATTCTTCCCAGATGGGATTTCCCCCCCATATCCCTAGTCTACAGAAGGCCTTTAAATGCCCAAAGGGTTTGACGCCCCCCCAATTTTAAAATTAACTTTTCCTTCTGTACCCCCGCCCTGGGCCCCGGGGGTAAAATTTTAGCCCAAGCAGGCCTGTAATCGAAAAGGCGTTTCAAAAAAAAAGTCCACCCCCGAAAAACTCGGCTAGAAAAAAGCGGAATATTTTACTCCCCAAAACTAGAGGCGGGGCTCGGGGCCAATCGCGTGGGGGAACCTTTGCCCCCTTTCCCCTTGAAAACCCCCCCCGCGACGATGAAAATGACAAAAACGAACGATGACAAGAGATGACGACCGCAAACGTGGAAAACCCCCTTCCCCCCTTACCCGTGGCTGGTTCTGACCAGCAGGGGACATTCCTCCCCCATATCCCCTAGGCTACAGAAGCCCCTTTATGCCCAAAACGGTTGACGCCCCCCCATAAAAATTAAAACGTTTCCCTTTTGGCAGGTTTCTTCCAACATGAGGGGGGGGTTTTCGGGCACAGAAAAATAAGGGGACGCAAAAACCTAACAAAAGACGTCCAAAAAAAACGGTATCAGTTTTTAATATATGATTGTTTTGTTTGTCCCTTATGCTCAAATTTTATTTTTTTCTTTTTTTTTACTTAGAGCCAAAACGCAATATTTTAAAAAACACCCCCAAAACTGGGCCCCCCTCTTTTCCCACCCTCGCATACACAGCTAGTAAGAGGGGAGTTATTATCTTCTAAACTAAGGGAGCTCTGGCAATTGTCTGTGGGGGAAAATTTCCCTCCTCTTTTGCCCGCCCTTTTCCTACGACGATGAAAATGCCCAAAACCAAACGATGTTAGACGATGCCCGATCGCAAACGGAAAAAACCCCCCTTTTCCCCCCTCCCCCGGGGGTGGTTTGACCGTATCATCCCTCCCCATACCCCTAGTCTATATGGTGCTTATGCCCTAAGGGTTTGACGCCCCCTTTATTTCTTTCAGATTTTAAACTTAAAAATTTTGTCAAACCCTTTTGTTTTAAAATTTTAAAAACTTTTTTTTTTTTCCCAAAAAACCATCATTTTTTTATCTTCTCATTCCATTAAAAACCAATTTTAAAATTTAAACACACAAACAACTAAAGGTATAGACTTAAAATCCCCCCGGCGGCGCAAAAATGATTTTAAAGGGTTTGAAGCGCCCTAGTTCCCCATCCCGCCCGAAAGACGGTCAGATTAAAAGAATGGATTGATTGATTGAAAAATTGGTGATTTAATTTTTCGGGTGAAATTAAAAGTTTTAAATGCTGCGTTTTTAAAAAGCACAGCTATTGGGGGATTTTTTTAACTCGTCGTCAGGGGCTTTTTCCCCCTTTCCCCTTGACACCTTTCCCTGATAACGCGACCGAACGTGAAAAAAGAAAAAACCCGACCGGAGTGAAAACCCCCCTTTCCCCCTTTAAACCCGTAGCTTTTTCCCGCCCACTTTGGGCCCCTTTTCCCGGCCATATCCACTAGTCTGAGGGGTTTGCTTTAGAAAAAAGGTTAAAGCGTTTTTAAAACCAAAAAACCAAAAACGTCGAATGTTTATAATTTTTTGGGTGAAAAAATTTTTTAAACTAGTATATTTACCGAAAAAATAACAATAAAAAAAACTTTAAAATAAATTTTTTTAAATGTTTATGTTTTTTTTTTAATATATTTTTTTCAAAAATTATAGTAAAAATAATAATATTTTATTTGGGATTATTTTTAATTTATTTTAAAAGAAAAAATATATTTATTTTTTTAAAAAAAATTAAGGGTCTCCCTTAACATTTTCTAGATCTCCCCACTTTAGCATTTTTAAAACCGGGGTTCTTCCTCGTTTTCGTTTGGGCCCTTTTTTTTTGCAAGTTTTTCCCTTTTTGTATGGTATATAAATAATTTTTTTTAGAACGTAACGGTCGGATTTAGCCCCAAAGTGGGGAAAATTACTTTTTTTACAATGATTCAAAAAAAAACTCATTTTCCCCTTTAAATGTTTAAAAAGGGTTTTGAGCATCGTGGGTTAAAAATAATTTTTTTTTTTGCTTTTATCTAGCTTTGGTCTTTAACCCAAAATACCGTTTGTATACCCCAAAATGGCCCGAAGACTGAATCGGGGGAAAATTTTGGTTCCCCTCTAACATTATCCTTGCTTAAAAAAACCCAAGAATTAAATAATTTTTAAATTGGCTTTATCAAAAAAAAAAAAAAAAAGTTTCCGGTCATCAAATCCATTCCCGGGTTTGTATAGCACATGGCCACGGAGATGACTGACATCGGTGAAATTTTTGGGTTTCCTAACATTTATTGCTTGAAAAACAAAATTTAAAATTAATTTGTTATTGGCATTATCAAAAGCTTCCGGCCCATCAAACCCAAATTACCGTTTGTAAAGCACAGGGCCACTGAATGACTGACACCCCGGTCCCAATTTTGGCCCCCCTCTAAAAATTCCCCTTTAAAGGCCCCAAAAACCCGATACTTTAATTTTCGCAGGCCACCCAACCGCCCCCCCAGCCCCCATCCCCCCCCCCCACACCAAAAAGAAATCATTTTGAACGATCTTGTGGGTCTCAATAACTTCAGACGCATCACAGAGGGGAAAAATTTGAAAGGGGGCATTTTCATGAAAAACCCCCATCGTTTGAAAGAAAGTTGCAGGTTTTTTTCTCACAGGGTTTTTCCGTCGGCAAAACACCGGTTAATGTAAAGTAGGCGTGCGGTTTAAAAAGCGCTAGGGGAAAGCGGACCCGCCCCGTGGCTTGGGGGGTGCCTTCCACGAACCTTAAATTACCCAGAATCAGAAGCTCCCATTTTTCCCCGGGGGGTTTTCTCTGCCCTTTGCTGCCCCAGTACCTGAAGAAAGGGCTAAAACAAAGTCCAATTTCCCTTTTTAAATTAGTCTTTTTGAAACCCCGGAAAAAAAACTTAAAAGGAAAATTATTTTTTTTTAAAACTAAAAGAATTGTGAAATAATTCTTTTCTTTTAAATACGACTCTCTCGTTTCCTTTATAAACAAGAAAAAAATTTATAATTATCAAACCACCATAAACTAAACAAAACATAAACCCCATGAAATTTTGAACCTGACCTTTTGAATCCCCCTGGTTCCTCATGTCTTTTTTTAAATTTGGGCATTTTAATGGAAGTTAAAACAGGGTTTTTGTTCCCCCGAGACAGTTTTAAATTTTAAGAAACGAAAAACTTATTTCGAAGCGGAAAATTTTCCCCCCCACAACCCCGTGAAAACAGGTTGAAATTTTTGGGGTTAATTCCCACTAAAATCAGTTAAAAAAACTGAGAGGGTTGACCTCAATACTTTTTTTAATTTTTTTTTTTTTTTTACCAAAAACAAATTTAAAAAATAAAACTATTTTTTTCCTTCAAATTTTTGAAAGGGGGTCCCACAAACCCTCCGGTTGACGCCCCTTATTTCCTGCCAATAGGGGGTTTAACAAAATTTCACCACTCACCGAAGGTTAAAAAAAAAAAACTGGAAATTTTGATAACCTAAAATTGGTTCCCCGAACTATCCCATTTTTTTAAAAATGATTTTAAATTTTGTTTAAAATACTAAAAAAAGGGTATGTTTTTGGATGACGAAAGGCAAACGTACGAGTTTTCCATTTCATACACTGGAAAAAAAACCCGGAAATTTTTTTTTTTGGTTTTTTTGTCTGTTTGTCCACACGTTTCCCGGTTTAAACCCCCGATACTCCGTTGGGCGATAAAAATTTTATGGGGCCCTTTCGAAATTCTGAACTTAAAACGGGCCCGTTTTTGGCACAAAAAAAATTATTTTTCAAAAAATCGTTTTTTAAACGTTTTTTTTTTTTTGGGGGGGGGTTTTTTTAACCAAAATTCCCTTTCGTTTTTAAACACCTACATGCTTTGCCCGTTTTGGATAATTTTTTCCAAAAACCTTTAATTTTTATTTTTTTAACTTTCGTGTAAAATTTTTGAGCGTTATGAAAGATAAATTTTTTTAAAAAAATCGAAATTTTACGATTTTTTCGTTTTTTTAAATTTTCTTTCGTTATACCACACATGTTTTATTGGGTCGAAATTTATTTTTTCCCCAGAACCTTTATTTAAAAATTAATATATTCTTGTGTTTTTTGAGCAAAAATCAAATAATTTTTTTCTTAGGGAAAAATCAAAATTTTTTTTACGTTTTTTTTTTTCCTTTTTTTAAAAATTACGTTAAATTTAAAAAAAAATTAAAAATTAAAAGGTTTTTTTTAATTTTAAATTTTTAAAAAATTTAAAAAAAAATCTTAAACTTGGAAATGTTTTTTTCACGAAAACCAAAAAAACCCGCAAAACATTTGGCTATAAATCCCACCAATTACGCTCATAAAACAACGCCGGGGGGAAACTTAAGCGTTTTTCCTAAAATATTTAAAATCGGGTGGGTTTTTTATTTTCTATTACCTTTTTTCCCATCTTAAATTTATTTTGTTATTTATACACTTAAAACCCAAATTAATCATAAAACCCTACCGCTTAAACTTTTCAAATTTACTTTCATTCACAGGGGGGCGCAATTTACCTAACCGGTTAAAAGCGCCCTATTTTTCCCTCAGTCGTCGTGGGTTACGGATAGTTTTTAAAACATCCTCTTTTATATTTTTGGGGGTTTTAAAAAATAAAATGTTTCTTATTGCTAGCCCCCTCAAATTTGGGGGCAAAATTGGCATGTCATGGGGGATCCCTCCCCACCCCCTTGACGACACCCGGGGACGACAACGAAGAGGGCCAACAAAAAAAATTAGACTTAGACGATAAAGGGACCGCGACGTGAAAAATTCCCATTTTCCTCCCCCCACATCTTAGGCAAAGGGGGCGCATTGTGAACGAACGTTGATGCCCCTTTTCAAAAATAACCCAATACTTTAAACCCTTTTCTTTTAAAAATCTTAAAAAATCAATGTTATCTTATCAAAAAAATCAACAAACCGATCAATTTATTCCCAAAAAATTTTCCATCCCCCCGCAAATGGACCCAAACTTTTAAAGCGCCCTGTTTTTCTACGGGTTTTTTACGGGGTTTCCAATAGGTTTTAATATTGCCCCCTTTCCCCTTACTATCACCGCTCACCCTTTCCCCGAATGTCAAAAATCCCAATAAAAAGAGTCTTTAAAACCATAAATTATTTTTAAAACCTATTTTTTATCAAAGATTACAGTAAGACACTTTTAAAATTAAAAAGCCTTTCCCTCTCTGTTATTGCCTTTTTGACCCAGGAGCCCCGCCCGGGGTTGGAATGGGTTTTCCAACAATTTTGGGCGGTGTTTCCTGTTTAAAAAAACCGGTCTGTGTTTGGAAAAGCTTTTTTTCGTCGGGGGGTGGCACCTCAAAGGGGTTTGGCTTGGTTCCCCTTTTGTTATTAGCCTTGTTGATCCTGAATCCCCCGGGGTTGGGAAACGGTCCAACGTAGGGTCGGGGGGTTTGTTTAAAACCCCGGTCGTGTTTGGAAAAATTTTTCGCTCGTCGGTGGTGGCAGCGCGACGGGGTTTGGGCTGGCGGGAAGTGTCTGTAAACGGGTATAGCTAGAGCTCACTTCAAAGACAAAAGCAGACGCCCGGGAGTTTGAACCCCCCTTTGCCTCCCTTCCCCGGGGTTGGTTTGACCAGCATGGGCCTTTTCCCCCCCCTATCCCCTGGGCCCTATAGTGGCGCATTATAAAGCTAACGGTTGACGCACCATTTATCCAAAAAAAAAATTTAAAAAAAATCCTCCAACTAAGCCCCATTCTTGTCTTGTTTGGGGGTCCACGGCTTAGTTGATGTGTCGCCAAAACCAAAAAAAATTTCCCCGCTCAGACAAACCCGAGTGAAAGGTTCGTTTATTTTTCTTGTTCAAAATTTTTTTTTTAAAATTTTAAAAAAATTTTTGAAAAGCGGAAACGGTCATTTGAACGGAAGGGAGTGATTTTTGAAACTTCTATTATTATGATGCCCGCGACAAACCCTTTTAATTTATTTTTTCCCCAAAATTTTTATTACTTCCCTTTGTTTTCCCAAATAAACAAAAAGTTTTCTTTCCCCTATCACTGTTATCTCTTAAAAATTCTTTTTTTATTAACTAAAAAACAATAAATTTTTAAAATTTTAAATCACCTAAAATTACATACTTTTCAATAAAAACCGGCGGCGCAAATAACCTTTAACCGGTTTTAAACGCCTTAGTTTCTCCCTACCGTCCCAACAATAAGTTTGTTCCCCTTTAATCGGTTGTTACTTTCACAAACATTTCTTGATTAAAGTGTGTAGCTATTTTAAAACGTATTTCGTTGTAAATTTATTTTCAAATTTTCCAAAAATGTTTTAAAAGCAAAAAACATGGGAAAATTGGTTAAACCCCCTTCACAGTAAACCCAACCCCCCTTTAAACTTTTTTAAGCCAATGTCCACCATTGTGGTTTCGTCTTGCTCTTGGGGCCAAATTTCCAAAAAAGCCCCGGGAGTCGCTTGTAGCCCAGTCAGGTTTTTGTCTTTTTGGGAGAACGGCGAAACCCCTTGATGGGGACGTACGTAAAAGAAAATAAATCTTTTCCTAACCATTCACAAATCGTGAAAGTTTTTTTAAAGTGAAATTGTCAGACACTTTTAAATAACAAACCGATGGGAACCTTTTTCCAAAGGGGGTTTAAAATGTACACTTTTTTTCAATCTTAAGATTTAATCTGCCAACAGTTTTTTTTTTTTTGTTTTTAAACATAAACCCCCCTGGGGCTTTCACCGAGCCGATTATTCTATTCGACCTTTGTCGTTTTGATAAAAAATTACTGGGGATACTGATTCAAAAATTAAAATTTATAAAGATTTGCCATTTAAACTCAAAGGTTTACTTTGGGGATTCACAGATGACTCCAAAATTTACAAAAAGGTTGGAAATGCCTTTTTTGCTCCCCCTTAACGTTTCAGCAAGCGACGTGTGTTCCCGTTTTCACTGCCGAGTTTTTTTCGCCAACTCACGGATATCTATTAAAACAGAGAAAAAAGGTTTTTTTCCCATATGTGACCATGGAAGGGACCTTTACCGCACTTTATATGCTAGCAGAATGACCCAAAAATGATGGGCCCTTTCGCACGCAAATTTGATCTCTCCCAAACATATGAAGAAATTCTATCATATGATAACACGGACAAACTTTCTTAATTTCTCATCCCTAGTAATCTATTTTTAAAAAAAATTTAATTCACAACATTCACATTCTTTTATTTTTATTCCCCATACAAACTTTTTTTTTCTTTTTTCCCTTTCATCATCAAATTTTTTGTTATTTAACCTTAGAAAAAATCTTTAAACATCAAACATTTCCTGCATTAACTCTTCTCATTTTCTGGGCATTACAGGCGCGCAATAGACCTAACCGGGTTTAAGCGCCCCCAGTTTCTCACGTCGTCGGGCGCCCCTTTTTTTTTGGGGGAGATATTTACAAGGAAAATGGGTTAAATTTGGCTACATCTTAAAGGCCCACATCTGCTTTTGGGAAATAGCCCGATCCCAAAAACCCCGCAAAAGTCGTATTTGAATTCCTACCTTGTTGTTCCTTAAACCCAAAAAAACCAAAAAAAAAAATTTTTTCAAATTAAAAATTTGACCTCCCGCTGGGGCCCGGGGTTTGAATCACCCCGGGGCATGACTCTGACAAATCGTTCCAAAGGGGAGGAAAAACTGCTGTACGTAAAGGCCCATATCGCGAACACTAGCGGGGTTTTGTTTAGGGGGTTTTATCACTCCCCCCCAAACTGGGGGAAGGTTTCTGAAAATCGTGCCAGGGATATCCTCCCCCCTTAATTTTCCCCCCCAAAGTCGTGACGACCATGATAACAGGGAAAGAAAAATAGGAAAAATTTTAAAAAAAACTATATAATAAATAAATAAAAGTTTTTAATAAAATCATTGACAATGACCCCCCCAAAAAAGAGTAAAGAACCCCCATACCCTTTTTTTCCCCCCACCCCTGGGGGGATCTGACTAACATAAATAAAACCCCTTTAATATCCCCTCCTAGGGTGCGTTTTTATAAAATAAACCTTACGGTTGATGCGCCCCAAAACCAAAAAAACCCAAAAAAATAATATCACTTCTTCCCAGCATTAGACTTTGTTCCTCACTCCCCCCAGGGCCTAAAGGGTATATTTGGGTGTTTCGACCAAGCGGGGGCGCCGGGCCCCAATATTTTTTTGCTACTTAAATACTTTTACTTTTTTTTTTTGAGCTTATCATCTCTATCATGTTATTAAACCCAGGAAAAAATAAAAAATTTAAAACAAAAAAACTAGGTTTTTTTTATCTTAAAAAGGTGGCCCAAAAGACCCAACCCCCGGGTTTTTCCCCCCTAGTTTCTGTTTTATCAGGGTTAAAAAGGGGAATAGGTCACCTATTAGAGTGGCGAATAAGAAGGGCCCAAATATTGGCCGGGGCTTAACTGTATAAACATAAAAAAATATATTATTCGACCCCAGGGTTGTAATCTCTTGCATTTCCCGGCCTTAAGAAACCCTGTAACTCTAAACTCCCCTGAACCCCTTATTACAACGATCTTCATTCTAAGCCTCAGGTGGGGGGCATTATTTGGGGTTTCTAAGGAAGGGGTTTCGTTTTGTTTCGTTTTTGTTATTTTTTTTTTTTTGATCAGGGCCCGCAAAAATCGGGGAAAACTTCGTGAAAACCCCTTTTTTTAAGTTTTACATGGTTTTTGAGTGAGAATTTATGTCGAAAAAGTATTTTTAATTTAAATGAAAAGTACAACTTGGGGATGAAAGGTGTAAAAGTTGTTGTTATTGATTATTTTACGTCAAGAACAGAGAAATTCCTTCCCTGCCCGGGCTGGGTTCCCGACCAGCATGGGCTCCTTCTCCCCCTTTTTCCCCAGTCTAAAAATTGGGGATTATAAAACCCAACGGTTTTACGGCCTTTTAAACATAACAAAATTAAATTTAATTTTATTTATTAGCTATTATATCACAACCGTCTTAATATGCCCCTTGGGTTTTCACACCGTCAAACTGGGGTTAAACCTCAAAAAACACCCCTAAACTCATTTCAAATTTAAATAAACCAAAAACAAACCGGGGCAGTATAAACCCAACCGGTTTTAAGCGCCCCCGTTTTTTCTGGTCATCATTTGCTAAACATAAAAGGTTTTCTTACAGCGGAATTCCCCCCTTAACCGGGGGTGTTTTTTGACCAGCATGGGCCACTTCCTCCCCACCCCTGGGTAGAGTGGGCATAAAAACCTTACGGGTTTACGCGCCGCGGGGGAAACTTCTTCAGACCCCTGTTAGTAAACCCAAAAACCCTGAACAATAATAAAGTTAGGCACGGGGGTTTTTTTATTGGCTTTTTGGGACCGACGGGCCCAAAAACCGGGCCCATGGAGCCGGAAATTTTGGGGAAAAAAAAAACATTAAAGGGAAAAAGAAATACACTTTAAAAAAAAACCCCGACATTTTTGAATTCGTTGTCCCATTCCAACATGAAATAATTAAAAATTGTAAAAAATTAAATTAAAAAAACAAAAAAATATTTTTGGGGCCCCATTTTTCTTAGGCAAGGCACCAAATGGGGTTCTTTACCGCAGCCGAGGAAAAAAAATGATTTTTTTGTTTAGGGCTGTGGGTGGGGAAGGCATTTTTGAGAACAGCGCCGTTTTTTTCTGTCTTGATTTGGGTTTCACCCAGCAAAATCCCTGTTTGATTTTTTCTGGACTAAATTACATTTTATTTTTAATTCCCCCCCCGGGAAAAAATGTAAAACACCGTTTGTGTTGATTTGAGAACAAAAATGTTTTCCTCGGTTTGGGGGGATGTTTGTAGGGCGAGCTGTTCTTCAGATTAAAATTGGAATCTTGGATTTTAAATCACGGGTTTTTTGTCCCGGTCTTGGGTTTGGGTTTTTCATCTGGGCGACAATATTTCCCCGAAACCAGTCCCTTTGATTTTTGAAAATGTTTTTTTTTCTCTTGTAATCATGGGTTTTTAAACGCTCAAATATCATATAAAATTTTATTCTTTGGACGTTTGATCTTTTCAAGCTCACTCTCCCTTGATCGAATGCTGGTTCTTTTCCATCACCCCTGCTGTCCCCAAATCCCCGGGGGGGATTTGGCCCAGAGCATGGCTCTGTCAAACATAAAAGCCTGGAAAAAGATAAATCCATCTCGCAAAACAAACAGGGTAGCAAATTTCAAGATTATTCCCCGAAAAAAAGAGGCGAACTTTGGGGTTTTGTCGGGGGCATCCCCCCCTTTCCCTTTACGACCTCCCCGACAAAGATTTTACAAAGACAACGAAAAATGATGAAAAACATGATGACCCCGACGTGAGACCTCCTTTCCCCCCTTTTTCGTGGGTGGTTTTTGACCCCTGGGGGCCCCCCCTCCCCATATCCCCAAGGGTAAGTGGGGGTATTATACTTAAAAAGGTAGACGGGGTCCTTAAACCAATTAAACCAAAACGAATGTCCAAAGCTGAAAAACAGTTTTTGTGACTGAGTGAAAAATAAAGCGGGGTTTGAAACAGATGGAGGGTTCGGAAGCTAGTATAAGGCTTTGTTCTCCTCGCGTCTGCCGGGAAATCCCCCGGGGACGTGGAGGGGAAACCCATATCACTGCAAAATTTTCACCGTCCTTTTTGGAGGAGTTAAGCCGTTGGTCCCCTTGGACTTTCGGAAAAAGGGGTAGGCTAGCGGGCCCGGGACCGGGTTTCCCCCCCTCCCTTTTATTCCCTACTTCATTCCCCATTTTCACCAATCATCGTTCGATTTGCCAAAGGCCCTGATTAAGACGTTAAGCAATATCCAATCACCCAAACCCAATAAAGAATTTATTTATTTTTTTTGACCTTGCCCCCCGCACTTAAAATTTTTTTTAAAAAGAAAAGTAATTAAAAAAATACCCCTTTTAAATCCGTCTGGGCAGAGGGGAAAAATTTTAACCCAGGGTTTTTTCCCGCCGATCGGACAAGACAACAGCAACATTTAGCGGGATAATAAGGGGAGTAATTAATTCCCGCAACGAGAGGCGAAACCAAATGGCCGTCCCTTTGGGGGATTCTTTTTCCTCCCCTTTGACGATGACCCCTGACGACACATTTGGCAGTTGGCCCCATAGCTAATTTTGTTCGGCGGTTTAGAATCCAACGTATGAAAAATAAACATACTTGTCAATAAAGTATTAGCTACATTGGGCAGCCTAAAAAAGTAGATTTTTGTTTATCAGCCCGGATCAACCAAAGAATGTGGTTTAATTTAAGACTTTTAAATTTAAGGGAAAAACCAAAAAAACCCAAAATCTAATTTTTTGGCCCTTTTTGGGGCTTGTGGTAGCATCTCTCCCTTTCCCAAAGAAAAAGGTCCAGAGGTTTGATTCCCCCCAGAAAATTTTAAAAAGTCTGTTTTGGAAAACCCAAACCCCCTTGGGCCCCGGGGGGAATTTTCCCAGACATGGCTCTGCTAAACGTAAAAAGGGGATTCAAAAAAAAGGGCCCCCTTGCAAACTCCTAGTATGAAGGGTTTGTAAAATTTTAAATGACCGAAAAAAAGAGGGGAGCTCTTTCCCAAACGTCGTCGGGGGCCCTTTCCCCCTTCCCCTTTACGACCCCCCGGGGACGATGACAATGACACAACGAACCCAAAGACCAAAAAAAAACAATGACGACCGCGCCGTGAAAACCCCCCCCCCCCCCCCCTTACCCCGGGGTGGGTTCTGACCAGAGGGGCCCCCCCCTTCCCACCCCCCTTTTGGTTAGGGTGGGCCTTATTTTCCCTAACGGGGACGCGTCCTTTAAACCCCAAAAAAACAAAAAAAGTTTTGGTTAAGTTTGTAAACGGGGACTTGAGAAACCGTCCCCCGCAACGACGAAAAACACTATAAATTCAAAATTGTTTTTGATCGGGCCCTTTTTGTTTTTCCGGCGTTGATCCGCGGGTGTTTGTAATGTCGATACCCTGATTGCTTTGTTTTTCCCATGCAAATAGCAATTTTTGGATGGGTTTTTCGCTCACCTTTGCGTTACGTCCGGGTTACAGGGGGGGGCTTTGGGCGCTATGGTTTGTATTCCCAAAAGGAAATATTATTATGACCCGGTGGGTAGATTCTAAAAATGAATTTTTTTTATTTAAATTTTTTTTTTTAAAATTATAAAATTTTTAAATTAAATTCTTGAAAAATGTTACGCAGAGCCTATGGTTCCGCTTTTTTGACACCCACCAAAATTGTAACAGCCCTTTGGGGGTTTTATTGGCCGAGCAACAGGAATTTACCTTTTTAAAAGCATGTCTCCCCCGGGCTGGGCCCGGGGTAGAATTGGCCCCCGAGCATGGGTCTGCCCAATTGTAAGAGGGTATTTTAGAGGGAAAATTCCCCCTTTTTTCCATCATAAATATTTAAAAGGGGAGTAAAATTACTCCCCGAAAATAGAGGCGAGCTCTGTTTAATCGTTGTGGGGACATCTTTCCCTTTTTTTGACGACCTCCCCCACGACAGGGCAAGCCCCAACGGGAAAATGACAAAAGGGGATGACGAACCCCCGACGTAGAATTTCCCCCCCTTTTTCCCCTTTCCCGTGGCTGGTTCGGGCCCCAAAAGGGCTCCTCCTACCCGAAACCTTAGGAAAAAAAGGGTGCATTATGACCTTTTTGGTTTTACGCCCCCCTAATACAATTTAAAACCAAAAATTTCCTTTTTTTATTTTTATTTAAAAATAACCTTTTGGTTTTTTCTTTAAAACATCATCTCCCCTCTTTTTTTTTTCTTTTTTTAAAATTAAACCCTTAAAATCATTTTCATAAACAAAACATCAAAAGGGGTGGCCCTTTACCTAACCCCGGGTTTAAGCGCCCTAGTTTCTCACTCTTTGGTTTTTAAAAAATTTGGGGTTGTGATTTTCCCGGAAGGACGCGCGAGCACATCAAACAGGGAAACACTAAAATAGAAAAAAGTTTTTTATGGGGTTTGACTATGTTTGACAAAGGAAAAGCTGGACTGTTTTTCAAAAAACTATTAAACTGGGGAAAAAAAGTGTGGGGTTTTGGGGGAGTTCTATTCGAATGTCAAAGAAGAAGGTGGCAGACCTTTTATGACAGGGAAAAACTACCGAGCGCTCCCGCCTGGGGGGTTGGCCCGTACCCGAAGATTTAGGGCCCAAAACTTTTGGGCATCGGGCCAGAAGTTTTGAAGAGGGGCCAAGAAAAACTACCAGCGCTCCCACCTGGCAGGGTAGCGCAGTACCCAAGATTTGGGGCCACACTTTGGAATCCGGGGGAGATTAGAAGGGGGACACAAGAAGAAAATACCCCGGGGCTCCCCCCTGGGGGGGGTAGGCCCCGTACCTGAAGATTTATACCTAAAACTTTGGACTCGGGGCCCGAAAATTTGAAGGACCCCCGAAAACACCGACGCTCCCCCTGGGGGGGGGCGCAGTACCTGAAGATTTAGACCTACACTTTGGGCATCGGGCCAGAAGTTTAAAAGACACAAAAAGAACTACCCAGGGTCCCCCCTGGCGGGGGTAGCGCAGTACCTGAAGATTGGGGAAAATTTCAAATTTGGGGCATCGGGGGAGAAAGGGTTTTGAAGAGACACAAGAAAAAACTCCGGCGCTTTCCCCCTGGCGGGGGTAGGCAGTACCAAGATTGAGACCTCACTTTGGACATCGGGCCCGAAATTTTGAAGGGGCACAAAAGAACCGAACAGGGCCGGACGGTTTTCATTAAAAAAGCTTGGGGGGAAACCCGGTGAGCAGGCAAAAATGATTGTTTGGCAGTTATTTTTTTGTTCATTAACTTGGGAGCCGGGGGGTTCGAGACCTCGCTAGTCATACCACAAATCTTATCCAATTTTTGTAAAACTATGAGTTTAGTAAACAAAGGGGTTTCCTCATTTTTTAAACAAAAGTATTTTAACTGTGTGAAACCCAAAGTTTACTTCCGACCCGGAAATTTCCCCAAAAAACAAAAAAGTCTTGGTTTAGGAATCTTTGAGTCCCAAGGGGAAGGGGTTCTAGCTAGTATGGTGGGTTTGGCCCTTTTGTGAAAACCCCGACTTTTAAATTAGTTTTCAAATGGAAAGTTTGGATTGTTCCCAAATAATAATGACTTTACCAACCCGCATACACTGAAAGTAATTACACCCCAAATTGATGTTCTGGGATATAAAACTCAACCCCAAAAAAAAACTAAATAAAAAGGGGGCATTATTTTTCTACGGGTCCAATGAAAATAGTGCTAAAAGACGCAGGGGGGGGGAAAAATGTCAAAATCCAAATTTTTGTTGAAGACTGCCCAGACAGCAGGGTATCATCCCAAAAAAACTCCAAAAATAAATAAAACTTAATTTTAAACCCCGGGGGAGAAAGGTCCCGAGCACGGGTTTGCGGGGCGTAAAAAGGGGATTTAAGAAAATGCCACCTTTTTGCAAACATCAGCTAGGGAGGGGGGGAAATATATTTCACTCCAAAAAAAAAAAGGGAGCTCTGGCATCGTCGTCGGGGACACCTCCGCTTTCCATTGACGACCTCCCCGACGACGAATGACAATGTTGCAACGAACGACGAAAAAGATGATTACGTCCACGACGTAAGAACCCCCTTCTCTTCTATCTACCCTTCGGCTGGTTTTGAGTACCATAGGCCCACCCTTCCCATACTCCCCTAGGATAAAGTGGCCCATTAAAGACCTTACGGTTAACTCGCCCTTAATCCAAATAAACAAAAAAATCACATGAAACACATTTCTGTTTTTATTTAAATTCATATTTTTTCTTTTGATAATATTATCAACTCTTTTACATTTATTTCTTTTATAAACATTAAAAACAGTATTACCTTAAAACATACCATAGAATCATTCTGCTTATTTACAATATCACAGGCGGCGCAATATTACCTAACCGGTTGACGCGCCCTAGTGACTCACGACATCTTGCTGATCTTGTGTTGACCTTGTGCACCTCACGGATCATGTGACACGTGTGATGTACCTCTAACCGTGCATCATTATGTTGTTTCCCTAACTCGTGCCTCGTATTCTAACACTGGTAGCCGACCTTTACTTTGACGACCACCCAAACGACGATAACAATTGACACAACGAACGATGACGATGACGATGACGACCGTGACGTGAGAACCCCCCCCCCATTTCATCCCCATACCCGTGGCTGGTTTTGACTAGCATGAACCCCTTCTCCCCATATCCCCTAGGCTAAAGTGGTGCATTATGAACTAACGGTTGACGAACCCTTAATAAAAATAAACAAACCATAGTCTGTTAATGTGAGAACCAATTTCTGCAGTGTCCAGTCTCACGACTGGTCTGTGGCTGGGTCTAGCCAGCAGACTTTCTAATAAACATTTATTAAAAACATTCGTTTTTAGAATCTTCCACTTTGTCACCGAACTAATTTTTAGAAGAAGACATTCAATATAAATCCGACCAAGCCAACCCTGTAGGCACCGACACCATCAACGAGCGAACAATGCCCAACCCGCGGACAGCGCCAGAATCAACAAGGCTGATTCGGAACAACCTTAGAGTTTATTATGTGCCTCGTTGCTAGGACAGCCCCAAAGTCACCGTTTACAAATAGCTAAGCCAAGAACTGATGCCTTTGGTCCACATCAGAGTATAGAAAAACTTCTGCCAATAGCGGGCATCGAACCTGGATCTTCTTCTCACAGTTCGTCTCCGTCTGGGCAGGGGGTTGAACTCAACCAGGGGAATTCTTATGCTGATAGTTGTCGAGACAAAAGGCAAAGTCCATCTCTCTGGCTCTGGCAGTGGTCGTCGGGTCCCCCCCCCCCTTGACTCCCGCCTAGACGTAGACGACGATGACAACACATATGATGACAAGAACACAGATCCCCGCCCGTCAACACAGTGGCCCAGAGCTGGGCTCTGCTGGTCGTAACAGGCGCTGGCCTCGGATATCTCTTAACCAGAGAACAGGTTGTTCCCAGATGTGCAAACGTGATGTACCTCTAACCGTGCATCATATGTTAGCAGAATGTACCAATTATGATGCTTGCGCAGCAATTTAATCATTCCCAATGATATAAAGAAAATCTATCATATGATTACGCGACAAAAGTTTTACATTTCTCATCCAAAGTAATCTATTCAACAAAATTTGATCCACATCATACAATTTTTATTAATTTCTTTATTTTCATTCACATAAATAAATTTTGTTTTGCAATTACTGTCATCGTCATCATTTTATTTTGTTATTTATCCACTTAGAAATCAATCTTATCAATAAACACACCATTTACTCATCTCATCAACTTTCAATATCACAGGCGGCGCATTGACCTTACCGGTTGAAGCGCCCTAGTTTCTCAAGTCGTCGTCATACGTTCTCTCAACGATGTATAAGTTTGGAGTTGTGCGGAGATTTCTCATGTCAAAGGATGTGTCTCGCTCCCAGTCTAGTATAGAAGACATTGAATATTCAGAAGACTTGACTGTTATAATATGGCCGAGTTTATCAAAACTATCTCAATTATCAGTTCAATAACCGTTTATACGCTACAGTGTTGGCTCGAGCGTAAAGCGCGCGACTCTGATTCGGGAGGTCCCGGGTTCTAATCCCGTCGAGACCGGGAAATCTGACTGAAGGTTTTCCGGTGTTTTCCTCAGTCGTATTAAAGTCAACAATAGGGTGATTCTCCAAGAGGGGCGTTAACATGAGCCTCGAGTGTCACCCTGCAGACCTGATAATAATAAAACAAGGAGCCAGTGCCTATTGGATTAGTTAACGCAACATACACTGAATAATGTCCGCATTAAATAATATGATATTAAATTTTATGCACAGGCGCAAACAGGCACATTAGGAACTGATGGTTCACGCTCAAATGCAACATTTATTTTATTTATCATCAACTAGGTCGGGATGTAAAATAGATTCTTATGTCAATATTTATCACAGTAGGCCTATATCTCATGTTATAAAATAATTTCGATTATTTTGGTCAATATTTATCACAGTAGGCCTATATCTCATGTTATAAAATAATTTCGATGGTGACATTGAAAATTTTCAAAATGGACACGAGATCAAATTAATAATTGTTTCACTCTTTATTTACTAAAAATGTCAAAAGCGGAGCACAATAACCTAATCGGATGACGCGCCGTAGATCCTGATGATGTCATTGTAACAAAAATAACATTCCAAATTTATATTTAGAGTCTACCCACTCAGTTATATAACTGATTTTTAGGGGAAACAGCAAATCAAAGCAACTAAGCCTACCCTGTAGGCCCCGACGCAATCGAAGAGTGAGCGATAACCAACCAAACATCGATAGTTTTAGTAAAAAATATAGCAATCAGTGGTATGGACAGTGCGAACACCCGCGGATCAACCCCCCCCCTTAAAATTTCCGCCCTTAACCGTGGCTGGTTCTGACCAGCACGGGCCCCGCCCCCCCCCCCCGTCTGGGCCCGGGGTAGAATCTGCCCAGAGCATGGCTCTGATAATCGTAAAAGGCGATTCAAGAGAAAAAGTCCACCTCGCAAACATCAGCTAGTAAGCGGGGATTATATCACCCCCCGAAACTAGAGACGAGCTCTGGCAATCGTCGTCGGGGATTTTGCCCCCTTCCCTTGACGATCCCCCGGCGACGATGACAATGTCACAACGAAAGATGACAAAGACAATGACGACCGCGACGTGAGAAACCCCCCTTCCCCCATACCCGTGGCTGGTTCTGACCAGCACGGGCCCCGCCCCCCCCCCCCCGTCTGGGCCCGGGGTAGAATCGGCCCAGAGCATGGCTCTGTAATCGTAAAAGGCGATTCAAGAGAAAAAGTCCACCTCGCAAACATCAGCTAGTAAGCGGGGATTATATCACCCCCCGAAACTAGAGACGAGCTCTGGCAATCGTCGTCGGGGATTTTGCCCCCTTCCCTTGACGATCCCCCGGCGACGATGACAATGTCACAACGAAAGATGACAAAGACAATGACGACCGCGACGTGCGAAACCCCCCTTTCTCCCCTTACCCGTGGCTGGTTCTGACCAGCATGGCCCCCTCCTGCCCCCTTTTCTTAGGCTAGAGTGGTGAATTATGACCTAACGGACGCGTCCATAATCCAAATAAACCAAAAAACGCCAGAATTAACAAGGCCGATTCAGAACAACTCTGAAAGAATTATGTGCATCGTTGCAAGGACGGCTCCAATGTCACCGTTTACAAACTCATATGACTAGAACTGATGGACTTAAGTCTAAATCAGAAGTTAAAATACTTCTGACTTTGACAGGAATCGAACCCTGGACCTTCTGCTTTGGAAGCAGATACGCTTACAACAAGACCAACGAGCCACACAACACTGTGTTTGTAGAAACACTCTCTGTTCTCAGAACGAAGCCCTTTTTTTTATAAAAAAAGGCATCTTAAATATTTTGATCGAATTGCTTTAAATATGCAATAATTATAAATCGAATTCAGTTTCTAATATAAGTATAAGTATAAGTATAATAAGTCTTGCACTTTAAAAAAGTGTAATGTTTCTAATTGCAAGTGCCCTGATACTAGAGGCGAGCTCTGGCTGTCGTCGTCGGGGTTCCTTCCCCATCCCCATCATGGGACTTTCCTCTCTAACTTCCCTAGGCTAGAGTGTGGCATTATGACCGAACGGTTGATGCGCCCTTAATCTTGATAGACTACACCAAAATAAATAGTTAACCAACGTCGTCGGGGACACCTCCCCCTTTCCATGACGATCTTCTCGACGACGATGACAATGACACAACATATAGTGACAAAGACGATGACGACCGCGACGTGAGAAACCCCCCTTTCAACCCTTACCCTTTGACTAACTCCCCGACGGCGACCACAAAGACAACACGGACGCATGAAGACACAGACGGAGACGACCACGACGTGGGGGAACCCCTGCCCTCCCCATATGCTTGTGGCTGGTTCTGACCAGCACAGGCCTATCCACCCCTTGTCCTCCCGCGTCATCCCTTACGTCCGTCCCTTCGTCTCGATTAGCCAAGTTGCATAAATATGAGACGTAAAGCAATATCCAATCAATCATCCGTGGCTGGTACTGACCAGCATGGACCTTCTTCCCCATGTGTATTATGACCTAATGGTTGACGCGTCCTTAATCCAAATAAACCAAACCCTAAACCAAAATAAAAATTATAATTTGTTTACTAACGAATATCACATGCGGCTCCATATGACCTATGTTCGGTTGAAGCGCCCTATAGTTTCTCACTTCGTCTTCACACACATTTTGATAAGTGTGACACTACGAGGTCGCGGGTTCGTGTCCACTGTCCAGCGTAAGGCATGGGTTTAAGTAAATGTCCTGCACCCTCATCTATCACCACTCATCGTCTAGAATATCAATAATGCAATAGAGTAGAGACGTAAAGCTTAAAATATTAACCACCAGCTGTTTAACTGTTAAACACTCTTGCTGTCTTCCTGGCAATATAATAAGTTTTATTGAAAAGATATCTTTGACAAAATCCAGATCCTTAATTAATTATTTTATAAATAAGTCAATTACTAATGATTAAATCAAAATTTAAAATCCAAGATTATACTTTTCGCTTTTTGTATGCTTACTTGTTATTAGCCTCGTTGATCTTGGAGTGGGATCGTGTCCAACAAGTTGGGTCGGTATTCCTATTTAAAATACCGGTCTGTGCTTGGACAGTGCTCGCTCGTCGGTGATGGCCGCGTCGACAGGGTGTGGCTTCGTTTAACAATGAAACTTTTAAATGTCTTGCTACCCGTTGATTACATTTGTATTTATCGGGTTGTTTTGTGGCGGTGTTATTCAACTATTGCTGGTATTTTTCTGTTGGCGTTATCAAAGACCATTTTGTCTTCTTCTTCAGGACTTAAGAATATATACTATGAAGTTTATGAATTTACACTTTTTTCCTGTTCTTGTTTTTTTTTTTTATTGTTACTATTGAAAAATTTGGATTGGTTAAACTAAATATGCTTCCTTAATTCACTATCCGATTGTCATTTGCTTGACAACTTTCCTATTTCGTAGTCTTCAACCCCAGACATGTTCCTCTTGAACCGCAACTATCTCTTGGACTTGGTCTATGATATCTTCTCCAATAGGGTTGACTTCTTTAAACTGTATTGAATTTAGCGACAGACTTAAGAACAGGATCCCATGCATGGCTGAGGACAAAACAGTGATCCCTCTTGAAGTTGTTGGGATGTTTTTGAGTTTCTATAACCTCCCTCACTAATCGTGGCACTGCTGAATCTACCTTAAACAAGACAGACGTTTGATCAATTTCAATTTTATGATCCAATTCTAAAGCGTGATCAGCTACAGCAGACAGGCGAAGATGTCTTTACAAATCGTTTACTCCTCTATCATATCGAATTGCCTTAGCTGATAAACCCAGTCGTATGTGTCGTTCATGCTCCTTCAATCTGGTTGATATTTTTCTCCCGGTCTCTCCAATGTAGATACTCCACATTCACATGGTATCCTGTAAATTCCGCACCTGTCAAATGTATTACAATCCTTAACGGGTCGAATGAAGGAGCATATTTTCCTAACTGTACAGAAACTAGATCTGAACAAACGGCAACACTGCTACAGCCACTGGTTCCACTGAGTCGTATTTTTCTCCCCTAAACTTGGATGTCCTTGAAAATGCTTGTGATGGTTTTTCGTGAGTATCCATTCTTGAGGAATGCATTCTCCTAAACCTTTAGTTCCCCGTGAATGTGGTTTTCATCTGTTATATGTTTCTACCTGATGGTGAGTGAACTTAAACCTGCCATGTTCTGTTTCGGGTGGTGGTGAGAATCGTCCTGTAAGTAACGGTCCGTGTGTGTGGCTTTCTGTACACCGTGTGTGCTACCTTACCGTCCCCGCCTCTCTTAACCAGCGCGTCTAAGAAAGCTAGGTGAGTGTCTGCTTCTATTTACATAGTAAACGCAATGCTTTGTAATTGTGAATTTCTTCTATGAATAGATCAAGAGATCCTCTTCCGTGTTGCCAAATGCAATACATATCATCTATGTAAAGTAGCCAACACTTTGGTTTGACAGGTACTCGTTTTAGCAATCATCCATTAAAATATTTGTTCTCCACATACCCGTAGCTGGTTCTTATTTTTTGTTATTATCATGCATATTACAACAGAGTTCAAATACTCCACAAGTGCAAATCATAGCATTGCCTTTAATGGGTAGAAAACATAAACTTATTGACATTAAAATATACAATATACATAAAATAATACATGTTACTCTGTAAAATATTTGAAATTATCAATTTAAATGTGAAACTATCAAAATTATTGTTATTATTATTGTATTCTGACCAGAATGGGCCCCTCCTCCCATTTCCCCTACGCTTGAGTGTTGTATTATGACCTTACGGTTGACGCATACTTAATCAAAAAAAAAAGTATTGAAGAAAGTGGGGAACCCATTACTAAACCTTCTGTCTGTTGGTAATAGTCCCCACTAAAACGGAAATAGTTACACTCGGTACACCGCTACAAAACAACCCAATAAAAAAATATGTCATGAACAGGTAGCGAGACATTTTAAAATTTTTGAAATAAATCTTGTTAAGCAATTACTATCATTCTTATTATATTTTTTTTATTTTATAAACTTATAAACAATATAATCATCAAACACTGCATAAACTCACTTCATTAACTTTGAATATCACAGACGGCGCAATATGACCTATTCGATTGAAGCGCCATGGTTTCTCACGTCGGGAATGAGATACCCTCCTCGACATGGTTTTCAGGGTCACATGTGTAATTTGCCGTGTCATGTTTGATGCTGTGCTAGAACAAGATTCAAGTAATGTGAGATGGCAGTTTATCGTTCAATCATATCTTGCTTGCATGCTCACTCAAATGTTAAAGCTGAACTTTCATAATAGTTTGACAATTAAGTTGTGGTAGACAAATATTGACACTATTGTGCAGTGCGTTAGCGTTCGCGCAATCCTCTTTATACGCGCCGAGACCCAGCACCTCCACCATTAGGATTGGTGGAGGTGCCGGGTCTCGGCGCGTACATTTACATGCAAAATAGGTTCTAAAAATGATATATAATTCCTTGGTCCTAGGGCTACCTATTCACTTTCTTAGTATGACATGTTTATCCATAAAGACATAGCATCGTACAGGTCCCACTTCTGCGTTGATTTGGCTGCTGAGCCGCTCAGAGGTGGTTTCGTGATAGCCTCCGTTCTCGGGTGTAGCTCGCTGAACAAAACATTCTTGAGTGACCATGTCTGTGTCCCGTGGCTGGTTCTGACCAGCATGAACCCCTCCTCCCCATTTCCCCTACAAAGTTAGATAGAGTGGAGTATTATGACCGAACGGTTGACGCGCTCTAAATCTGGCTCTGGGCCAATTCTTCCCCGGACTCAGACGGGGGACTCAGGTGAAACAACTATTACGTAAGTTTTGGGTTTTGTCACGTCAAAGAACAAAACATCAACAATTTAATGAAGTGATCCGCCATTTTTGTTTTTAAAATACCGCCAGTTCTCCCACTTGTTGAAAGTGCTCAAGTGGAAACCTCGAGCATATTGAGCATGCTGAATATGCTCACAAACCATGTTACGGAACGACAGGCATAGCATATTCAACAGCTTTCGGAGTGGGTCACGCACGCAAATAGCATATTGAACGACCCATAATATCATAAACATTTGACTTTGTTCTTATGGATGTTTGAATTAAACCGCGCATGTTGTGCTCCGGTAAGTGCTGCTCCTAGTAGCAGTTTACTTAAACACTACAAGATTATTGATAGTCGAACTTTTCAATCAATGATTGCAGATAATCGATTATGATCATTGGTGTTGCCAAACGACGCCTGTGACTTCAATGACACTTTGCCTCACACACTTCGCATCGGATATATAATCGCGACGATGTTACAATCTTTGTCACCTTTGAACTTTGCATCTTCTCCTACTTTAGAATGAATTGAATTTAAACACAGAGTCTCTTACTCTACGACTGCAGCTAGACAATGGCAAAGTAAGTTAATTGTTTTTGATTGGTAACCTTGTATTTCGTGGGGGGTGGGGGTGTCCCAGTGACGCTGTCCAACAGAGGTATCGGAGCGGTAGGCTTCAACTGTAGTCCAACTAGGGGCTTTAATTGACTGGTGGGTTTCAGTAGGAGAATATAATAACTTTCCTAAACTAGAGGCAAACTCTGTCAGTCGTTGTCGGGGACCTGTATCTATACCCATAATGACCTCCCCGACGACTACGACAATGACAACAAGAGCGATGACAAAACTATGATCACGATGTGAGAACCCCCATTCCTCCCCCAACCTGTGGCTGCTTCTGGCCAGCATTAGCCCCTTCTCACCATATCCCTTAGGCTAGAGTGGTGCATTATGACCAAACGGTTGACGCATCCTTAATCCAAATAAACCAAAAAATTACTTAAACCCACAAGGCCAAATGTTTTTCGAAACAACATGCAGAAAATCAATTAATAAAAAGTAGAACGCACTTTTTAAATTTCTCATTGGAAGTAATTTATTTAATAAAATCTGCTTCAAATCAAAACAATATTTTTTTTATATTTAATTAAATAATGTTTATTTAACTATCACGAAAATCTTCATCATTCTTTTTTTCTTTTATAAAACAAGGAAAACAATATAATAAAGAATCACACCTCAAACTAATTTCATAAACTTTCAGTATCATAGGCGGCGCAATATAACGTAACCGGTTGAAACGCCCTAGTTTCTCATTAAAGTCATAGTTTTCTTTGAACCTGATTATAATTACATGTAAGTTTCACAAGTTAACGTATCAAGAGAGATTAATAAATACACCTTGAAGCGATGCACTCTATACTAATGAGGCGTACATGCTACACGGACAAGTGAATGCACGTCGATATGTATCAGCCAATGAGGGAGAGGAGGTACTCTCTCGTTGGTACGACCCAGCTTCACAGCGAGACTTACGTTAGAAGCTGGACTCACTCATGGGATAACACCCGTCTGGGCCCGGGGTAGAATTGGCCTAGACGATGACTGTTAATCGTAACAGGCGATTAATGGCGATTAATCAATTAATAAATCCAATGCGATAACAGCTACGTTAAAGTGAGCTACTCCTGGCGAATATATGTTTGATAATCGCGCGTGCGGGGACAATTAATTAATTTACTTATTTTGTCATAACTTACAGCTCTTTATTTCTTTATTTCTAAATGAGAAAACAACATAACACACAAAAAACAAATTATATGTTTAACTTTCAACATCACATGAGGCGCAATATGACCCACCTGGTTGACGCGTCCTAGTTTCTCACGTAGTCGTATACAAGTCCTGGTGGGCTACGGTGTAAGTTGCAGCATAACCTCTGTAGAGGTGGGTGGCCGGCTAGCTGCAATGGTGGGGGTGGGTCTTCAGATTAGGGACCCGGCCTTGACTAAGGAGTATACAGACTCGTGGCTTGGTCTGACCAGCATGGCCCCCACCCTCCCCATATAATTTATAGTCTAGAAGTCGCAATATGCAGAACGGATGACGCGCCTTAGTTTAAATAAACTTAACTCGAAAGACTATACAAATTCAATCAGTTACTTTTAAATTTGACAATTATTAGAATTTACAATGTGTACAATATTATAGCATTGTGTATTGGAAACAAAGGTAATTTTAAATTTTTGTATTTTCGATTAGAAATACCAATTAAAATATTACAAGAGAATTTTAATAAAATAATGAAATGTTTATAATAATTTAAAAATCGAATTAAAAAAACTTTTGAGATCCAACTCATAAAAAAAACTTGTAAAAATACATTGATCCCTCCCAAACTCGAAGGCACTGATAACGAAAATGAATCAACCCTAATTGGGCACAATAAATTACCGAAAATTTTTCTTGTCTATAGGATATACACAGTAAAAAAATGTAGACCGTTTTCTCCTCGCAAAAGAATATTTTGGATAATGGTGGAGGTGCCGTTCCATACATTTTGTAATTATTTCCGATACACAAAATGGCATTTATGAAAATCCTTACAATATAAAAAAGGATGACGACCACGACGTGAGAACCCCCCCCCCCCATTCCCCCTCCCTTCCCCCTACACGTGACAGCATGGGTCTGTTCTCCCCACATTCTCTAGGCTAGAGGGCGCATTATGACCTCACAATTGACGCGGCCTTAAATCCATATTTACAAAAATATTGACTAAAACGGCTTTATTATTATACTATTTGTTTTTATTTTTATGTAAAGGCTGTTAACAATATGGTATCACAATGAAACTCGTGGCAAAAATAAAACAATATGTTTTAAAGGCCAGATGATCGTCCAAGACGTGCTTTTCACATACATTCTCTTTAATAAACTTACAAAGCAATATAATCATGAAGCACACCATAAACTCATCTCATTAACTAACAGTATCACAGGTGGCGTATATGACCTAACCGGTTGAAGTGCCCTTGTTTCTCAGACGAATGAATGAAAACTTGTTGGTACTACGACAGTTCCTTAAGGAGCCATCCCAAACAACGAGGCACATTATATTCATTCAAAGGTTATTCCAAATCAGCCTTATTGATTCTGTTGCTGTACGTGGGTGGAATCGTGTCCAGCTTTATAGATCGGTGTTTTCTTCTTAAATATGCCGGTCTCTGGTTAATCATTGTTCGCTCGTCAATGGTGTCGGCGCCTACAAGGTCGGCTTGGTATTCTTTAAATATAATGGTTCCCTATTTAAGATCAGTTCTCTGACTGAAAGGGTGGGTACCTATAAAATACGAACTTATTTATTTAGTTTATTTATCATGCGTTGAATTCATTCAAACGGCAGAGACAACGTTAAACCACGTTCACAAAAGAGGTCACAATAATGAATTAAATTACCCGAACTTTCTGTAGTGACTGTTTCAAATGAATGTTTTTTCTGTTCAATAAACTAGATTGTCAATATCGTTTTCTCATGAGACTTCCCTATTCTTGCTAACACACAACACTAGAACTACGTATAAATGACCTTGCCCCCTTTTCCTGAAGACCTCCCCGACGACGACGACGACCATGACATACGAACGATGACAAAGACGATGACGACCGCGACATGAGAACCTTTACCTTTACTTTTCTACCCTTACCCGTGGCTAGTTCAGACCAGCATGTGCACTACTTCCCCGTATCCCCTAGGCTAGAGTGGTGCATTATGACTTAACGGTTGACGCGTCCTAAATCCAAATGAACAAAAAAATCACCGTCACGTTTGCTATACCTAAAAAAGTTATCATAACAATATACCTAACTCCGTAATATTAAATCGATATATAGCAAAGAAATAATGAATCAAGAATGGAGTACCCGGCGCCTCCACCAACAATGATATTTTTATGGAGTTTAAACTTTTCTTATTCAACTCTCGTTTAACAATATAGAATTTCAATTTTAGGAAAAAGCCCGTCTTCTTTGCATAGAATTAGACAAAAAGATGAATTGGAAACACGTTGTTGAGTTACGCAAAAGATGCATGTTGAAAATCAATGTAACTTATTGAAAGTTCTCAGTAATACTTCGTTGGGTGTACGATCTCTAGTATGCTCCAAGATGAATATCGATGTTTCGTATACTCTTCAGAAAGTGACACAACCTAAATTTCTAATTTCTAAACTTTCTAAATTTCTCATCCATAGTAATCTATTTAACAAAATTTAATTCACGTCTTACACATTAAATTTTTTTCTTCTTTTTCTAAATTTCCATTCACATACATAACTTTTATTTTGCTATTACTTTCATCATCATTATCATCAATTTATTTTGTTATTTATACACTTAGAAAACAATCTAATCATCATCAAACATACCAGGATTAACTCATCTCGGCAACTTTGACTCACAGGTGGCGCAATATGACCTAATCGGTTGAAGCGCCCTAGTTTCTCACGTCGTTCGTCGTTCGACAAATACCTCGAACGATGACAAAGACGATGACGACCGCGACGTGAGAACCCCCCTTTCCACCCTCTACCAGTGGCTTGCTCCCTCCTCCCCATATCCAATTGGCTAGAGTAGCGCCACTATGACATAACGGCTGACGAACCCATAAACTTATAAATCTAAGAAAAAAACTAAAATCTGTGCTATTTCCATTGTCCCTATAGTTCTCTTTTCTTTAATAAACTTAGAAAACAATCATCAAACACACCGTAAACTCATTTCATTAACTTACAATATCAAAGTCAGTATCAAAGACGGCGCAATATGACCTAACCGGTTGAAGCGCCCTAGTTTCTCACGCCGTCGTCGCTGACGTTTAGAGCTCGGCGCACGTGTTGGAAAAGCTGACGTTTGTTTATCATCGTTGGTGGTGACGTCTCGAGCTAAGCGTACGTGACAGAAATCGCTGGCGTTGCCCAACGCGAACCATGCGAACTATACGTTACAGTTCAAAGTGTCAAAGATTATAGTATCGTCGCGATAATATGTCCAAGGCGAGGCGTGTGAAGCAAAGTCACAGCAAAGTCACAAGCTGCGTATGTTAAAAGCGTAGCGTACTGTTTGTTATCATGGGTAAATTATCGATTGAAAAGTTCGACTTTCGATAATTTGTAGTGTTTACGTAAACTGCCACTGGGAGTAGCACTTCCCGGAACCACTAGATGCGCGGCGTAATTCAAACATTTATAAGAACAGATTTGAATATTTATGATTTATACTGACTTAAACAAACAAAAGTTGACAATATTATATAATAATTATAAGGGTAGGTAGAGTGTAATGTCACAATGACCTAACGGTTAACGCGTTTTTAATAATAAAAAAAAATCTATTTCAACGGGTTCTGTATCATCATTCTATGTTGGGTGTATAGGCCGATAAATGTTTTCTGTACTGTGGAAAAACGGAGGGTTAAGCACTAATAAAGCCCCACGTTGTTGAGCCATATGTGGAAAAACGGAGGGTTAAGCCCTAATAAAAGTAGGATTAAATTCTTTTTTAAAGAAATTCAAATTCTCGCGTCAGAAATTTGTTTTGAAAGAATCAATGTCAAAAAGTCTAGGATGACTGATTGAATAAAAGGAATAAAATTGCCACGGTCTAGCTTACAGTCGAGCACATTGGAAAGATTTATACTGGAAAACTTAATTAATTAAACACTAAATTGGTTATTATCTAAATTAATTTTATCGTTAATTCAAGAATGTGTTCAGAAATACAGAATAGTAGAAAACAGATACTTATTTAGAAATATGGATGTTATTTTGGGTCACTTTCATTGCTTTTTTGTTACTGTAATGATAATTCTTGAAACTGTTTGAAGAAGGTTATTTATAAATGATAAAGGAAGGTCACAGTATATAGGTAGATGATTTTATAACACTGGTATGATAAGTGCTAGGATGTGCAGGTGTTTGTTACTACTGTAACAAAAGATGCTTATAAAGCGTTCATTATTAGTTATATTGTAAAATGAACAGTAAATTTATCACAAGTAACCAGCCTACCTAATTCTGATCAAATCTAATTAATTACTAAAGTGATATTGTTTGAACACAAGATTAAAATATGAATGACAAATTATTAGAATAGTAGAAGTTTGATCAATGGATCAATTAAGATACTCATCGTAGATGAAGAAACAGCATTGCCCCTCTAAGTGTCAAGGAATGAGTAGACCTGCCAGCGGCCGACAATGGTATTTGGGATAGGGCAGAATCTCAGATGCTCATAAGCTTGATAGGGTCAACACTGGAGATATGCTCTGGTTCCATCCACGATGTGAAGCCCTCTAATCTAACGAGATTACCAACGTAGAAAATACACGAACTGTCCTGCTCTCTGTACTGCAAACGTTCCGCTGGTATAACGGTCCCCACTTTGTTCGGAATGTTTTTACCGTGTCACATACGACGGTCCAATCGTTACTCGGACAACGCGTGGAGTTATCAGCTTCGATATGACGTAACTCGGCCCATATCGCTCGCACAAACAGTTAATTATTTTCACTCAGTAACACGATCTGTCTCTCGTCTCGTGTGCAACTCGCAGTTTACTAGTTTCGATCTGAAGCGATCGCTAACGTCACCGGCGCTTACTATATGCGTGAGATTGAGTCCCGTGGACGCTCTGGCCTCGTGCGGACACTCCTTAGTAACAAAGCGCGTACCTCAGGTACCACTCCCAAGTTCTAACAATCTCGGTGCCTTTACTCGTAATGTTCTCGCCACTGACTCTATTAACTCAAATGCCTTCACAATCAACGTGTCACGCACAGCTAAAAGTCAACTGTTCTCCCAGCTCAGTTGTCTGACCACGCTAACTTTGCGCCAAAAGACTATCAGGTCTCTAAAATCCACAAAAATACGCGTATCGAAATAATTCGTAGCTCGTTGTACTCGCAATGTCTCAGCACTCCCTAAGTGTGCACCCTGCACTCGTTTTACTCAAGAATATTCGAGTTATTCGCACGGCGTCAGTTCCTTGGGCACGCCAACTGCCTGGCTACCTAGCTTCGCAAAACGTACGTTCAAGCTCAAACTTGACTCAAAGGATTTCAACCAGAACCCTAACTCGGATTTCAACGAAAATTATCTCAAAGCACACACGACACTTTACTACTCGCGATGGCAGAACTCCTGCCCTGATAACTGGAATAAAACTCACTTTATCCCGCAAAACGTGGGAGACCACCTTGGCCCCACTTACGTTAAGTCGCCCGTCCGGAAGAAAATCTCCCCGACTCTCCCTTCCAACTCCTCGCCAGCAACTAACTAAAAATCGCAACTCACTGTCGATGCGAAGACGCGATCGCGGCAAACTCAACTGCTTCCGCTCAATTAAAATGACCCTTATTGCAATGCTAAACTAATGGGGTTGCTGTTCCTTTTTGTTTAAATACACCAGAATTCTCAAGATACAGCCTGGTTTCCGGGCTGACTCTAGCAAGACATTTATACATTTATAATTAACATTAACCAACTTACATACTAACTAAATTATTACATAATTACTGGTAATGACACATTTCGTAAAATATAGCTGTAAACCGAGATCTATACACTTTTTGTGATGGGCTTCCCGCATTTTTACGACTACTGCACTCTATTGGTGAACAAACTAACCCGTTCTCTAAAAATTAGAAACTGCTCGAAATGACATTGACAAATTAAGTAATTAATAGAATGTTTTTCTGGCTGAAAAACATTTATTAATTGAACACATTGTGATCAGTACCCCTTGGTAATTATTATTATTATTATTATTATTATTATTATTATTATTATTATTATTATTATTATTATTATTATTATTATTATTATTATTATTATTATTATTATTATTATTATTATTATTATTATTATTATTATTATTATTTCTTTTATTCACCAATATGAACATTACATAATGGGTATTTAAGAACTTTCACCAGAGATGAACCACATCTCTAAGGTGAAACCCCTATTACATAAAAATTAAATATACATGGCATTAACAAAATACAATACATACAAGAAATAACAAAAACATTTTTTTTTCACTAAAACTTTGCGTAGTATGTGGGCGGTTCCTAATAATGCTGCCTTTTGAAGCTCTGGAGTCCAGTGATTGCCAGAGATATGTTGGAGGTTCTCTTCAAAACTTCTTCCAATTGTCCCACAAGCTCCAATAATAATGGGAACAATCTTACAACGGACATTCCACATTCGTTGAATTTCTATTTGAAGGTCTCGATATCTTGTGCGTTTTTCTGCTTCCTTTAGGACTATGTTGCGGTCTGATGGAATAGCTACATCGATGATCAAACATTTTTGAGTCGCTTTGTTTTTAACAACAATGTCTGGTTTGTTGTGAAGAACCTTTCTATCAGTGATTATTAGCTCATTCCACAATATGGTCACATTACCATTGTCAACTACTTGTTCTGGTATATGCATGTACCATTTGTCAGAAGTTTCGATGTTGTAACTTCTACAAATGTTCCAATGCAAATATGCCCCAACTTTATCATGTCGATCAATGTATTCCGTTTTTGCTAAGACCGGACATCCAGAAATAATGTGCTCTACGCTTTCTTCATAAAGCTTACACAAACGACACTTGTCATCTACGTCGAGTTTGAGAATTCTTTTTTCATAACTTTTTGTTCTTAAGGCTTGATCTTGTGCAGCTACAATAAGACTTTCAGTTTCACCTTTGAGATTACTTCTGCCCAGCCACTTATTGGTTTGATCTTGGTCAATATGTGGTTGCTCCATGCGTGTAATATATTGTCCATGCAAAGGTTTAGACTTCCAGCAACTTATTAAATCTTTCTGGATAATGTTCTTTATTTGCTTCTTGATTATCTTGACCTTGTTAGTGATGGACCCATTTATCTGATTAATATCGGTTAGTTGCAAACCTGATTGAAACTTGTTGCCTAACTTAATGACAGATTTTCTCATAGCTTTGCTGGACTCATGTTCTTGAACCATTCTAATAAATTTGTCATCTCCCTTTCCTTCTATGTATAAACTCAAACCAATCATTGCTGTTTGTATGACCCCTCTAGTTGAGTTATACCTCGACCTCCATTCTTCCTTGCGATATACAGTCTTTCGACGTCCGCTCGTGGATGGTGCATTCCGTTCATTGTCAACAGTTTTCTCGTTTTTCGATCCAATCTCTTAAGTTCTTCTATGCTCCAATCTAATATCCCAAAGCTATAAGATATTACTGGCACAGCAAATTGACCAATTGCAATAGTTTTATTTCGTCCGTTCAATTCACTTTCAAGTATTAATCTTAGACGTCGTTTGTATTCTTTGCTCAATTTATCTTTCATCATTGTATGCTGAACACCATTGCCTTCTTCTATTCCAAGATATTTATAAGTTGATTCTTGACCAATGTCCTCAATAGTGGTATGCTCATCAAGTTGGATGTTTTCACTTGCGACAATCTTCCCTCTCTTGAATGTCGCTTTCTTGCACTTCTCGATTCCAAATTCCATACAAATGTCGTCACTGAAAGTTTTGACGATATTTAGTAAGATACTAAGTTCATCGTCATTTTTCGCGAATAACTTCAAATCGTCCATGTACAGAAGGTGCGAGACTTTGTCTTCATTCGGCAATAATGCATACCCCAAACCTGCGTCATTGAGGCACTTTGTCAAAGGAAACAAGCTCATGCAAAATAGAAGTGGCGATAACTAATCACCCTGAAATATTCCTCGTTGTATGTGAACATTACTTGATGCGATTTCTTCAGTTTCCGTTCTTATTTTCATACTTGTATTCCAATTTAGCATCATATTTTTGCAGAAGTTGACAATAATTGGATTGACCTTATACATTTCCAATACTTTTAAAATCCAACTGTGTGGCACACTATCAAATGCTTTCTTGTAATCAATCCAACCTACACTAAGATTCTTCTGTCTCTGTTTACAATTTTCCATTATAGCTTTACTCAACAGAAGATGATCCTTACTTCCATACGTATTTCTACAACAACCTTTTTGCTCTAATGGCATTACATTATTTGTAGCTAAAAACACTTGCATTCGTTCAGTTATTATTGACGTTAAGATTTTATACATTGTAGGTAAACATGTGATAGGTCTATAATTTTTTGGTTGTTCAGTTTGTGCTGACTTCGGTAACAAATACGTAACACCTGTGGTCAACCATACTGGTGCGTCTTCAGGATGAGCCACAGCATTATTGAGCAAAGTTACTAAAATAGTATGAGTGGATGTCAGTTGTTTTAGCCAAAAGTTGGATAATTTGTCTGGTCCTGGTGCTTTCCAGCTAGCACTTTTCCGAAGGGATTTAGACAAATCACACATTGTAATTTCTTCCCAATTCATATCCGGAGAATTAACACAATCCAATTCTTGATGTTGAATCCATTTAGCTTCTGAATTATGCTTTTTGTTATCTTCCCAGATTGATTTCCAAAAAGTTTCTATTTCATCTTTTGTTGGTGATTTTTTTATTTCAATGTTTGTTTTTCCAAGCTCTCTGTAGAATTATTTCCATTTTCTGAAAAAAGTTTATTTTGTCTAAACTGCAGTGTTCTTTTTGTGTATCTTCTTATTCTCTGAGCTTTTGCCTGGATCTTCTGTTTCAATTGCTCTTCTACTTGAACCGCATCTTGGGACTTGTGTATACTATACTTTTCAAAAAGTTGCCGTTTCTTTACAGTAAGTTTATACGAAAGATTAATTTTAGTTCTTATTTCATAAAACAAGGATAGGTCTTTTCGCCATGAATCAATTTGTTTTTGTATTCTTATTTTCCACTTTGGTGTAATACGATTGTTTTTATAAACTGATTGTTCTTTTTTCACAAGCTTGTCTGTAATGACTGAGGCTGTTCCATAAACTAGATGATTAAGGCTTGTTATGTCTATTGGATGCGATTCAGCAATAATTCGGTCTAAAACAGCATTAGCATCTGAGATTAATTGTTCTGCTTTTTTGTTCAATCTTATTTTAGCGAGGCGTTCACGGGAGTTTATGGGAATATTTTGAATTCGTATCCATTGAGAAATAATTTCGTCCATTAAGATGGTACTTTCTTCAGTCAAACAGGAATGCACTTGCTCTAGATTGTGTTTTATTGACATGCAATTCCCCTCTATAACCCCTATCTGGTGGCCTATTGTATATTTCTTCTATTGCGGGTTCCGGAAAGGCTTGTACGGGAATGTCATTGTCCAGTTCTTCCCTTCTGAGTTGAGGCTGTTCCCCATTAATCACAACTCTAACATCTTGTTTGATTACACTTAACTCGTAATCAGATAGTTTTATTTTTCCTTTCAATGAATCTCCTTTGATTCGCTAGCTTATTGGCATTAAGTTCTGGTCTTTTATTAGGATTGCGTTCCCGCCAAAGTTGGTAGGTTTGTTTCAAATTTATTGTCCCTGTTTTTTCTTGCACATAAAAATGGCACCAAAGTAATTCGTTATATTCCTCTCTACTCCATGGTTGATGTTTGTTTGTATGATTAAGGTTATCATTATCATCAACCTCATGTTCTATAATAGTTCCAGGGTCATTGTGAATTGCTTCGTTATGATATCCTGGATCCATTGTTAATATATTACTTAAACATACAGTGCATCTTTTCCCCAACTTCCTTGAAATTTAAGATACCTTGATCTTCTGCACTATTGTTTCCATACACCTGTAGCAAGCTGTGCATCTTTGTCTTGCCTTGATTCAATAAACAAAACACTTTTCCTGGTTATAAAAAATTTACATAAATTTCAAATATTTAAACACAAATATAAACTTTTAACAAGCTTCCACTCACCTGCCAACGATAGTGCAGCTAGAGAATTCAATGACAAATGTTCTGATATCAAAATCTACACAAAAACCCTTTAAAAAAATCCCATTGAAATCACTTGCTCAACAGAGCCCATCTGACAGCATGTCAGGTTCAGGCAATGGTTGTCAAGGTTATTATATTATTATGATTATTATTATTATTATTATTATTATTATAATTATAATTATTATTATTATTATTATATTATTATTATTATTATTATTATTATTATTATTATTATCATATTTGTTATTATTATTATTATTATTATTATATTCTAAACCAAGATATGGCTGCGAGAGGCGGGCAAAGCTCTAGTAGGTGGTGCATTTATGAAATATATTTTGAAAAAATTGGCGGTAGAAGAGCGGTAAGGTCTGTTTCTTTACAATATTTTTCAAGAGTAAAATTCATTATCCATTTAACCATTCAGTATTAAAACTAACGAAACCTCGACCCACACAGACCTAGTGGAAACTAAACAGATAGTTGTACATGTCTAGAGATTCTGTTTGCGATAAAAAAAAACAGTTACAAACAATCTCTTTGTTGAGTGTTGAATATTTTAGACGTGACTATGTTGTACCTTCCATCACAAACTAATCTACTAGGTGCATTTTAAAATATGAGTCTAGATATAGTTTTCGGTGGGATGTGTGGGGGGGGGGGGAACCCCACTTACTATTTATAACATATTCTGCTCAGCTTATTATTTTTATTTATTGTTATTATGTAGGTTTATGAAACCGCCGGTGTTGGCTCGAGCGTTAAAGGGATTATCTCATCTTGAAACACGAATGAATTATTAGTTTTGATACACTATTTTGAAAAAGTTAAAAAAAAAATCAAAGAAATCGTCCAACAATTCCGCAGTTAAAAAAATATTTACTTAAATCCCGTGTTTTGGCCACGCCTCCTCGCGTGACGTCAACTGTGGGTTAGTCGCAGGCGGCATTCGGCCAAGGCAAGCGCGCCGAGTAGTCGGTGTCAGTTACGCACGGCAATCGCTGTTTGTACCATCTTGTGTGTTCTCCTTCTCCTTCCACGTTTTAACGTTATTTCTTATTTTTGGGTATGTCTGGAGTAAAACCATATTTATTTGAACCAGAGTTGAGTTTACAGCAGATTGAAAAAAATAAACAAGCTGCGGCGGCAGCTAAGAATCGGGCAGTGGTTTTGAGTGGTCGTGCGGGCCACACCGAATGGTGTTTATGTGGATTTTGCCAATCTAAATTAACAGATATTGAATCGATATGCTGCCGTGAGTCGGAGAAAATAATGAAAATCATGGCGAGTGATTCCTGCATCACTATGCATGACTCATTTCGCAGCGTTACAAGCGATTTGGGCGTTTTGAATATGGTAAAACACAATCTTGCTATGAAAGCAAAATGTGCAGCAACTAAAAAACAACTGCGTGAAACTACAAACAAACTATGGAGGCATATTGCTTATCGGAACTTTGTCAGTTGGATCAATTCGTGGGAATCAGTGGCGGCTTTTACGGTGTGCAAGGTGTGACAGTTGCACACCTGATCAATCAGGAATTTTTAAAAAAAAATCCTTACAAACCCAAAATTAGGCAGTAAGCGGGAAATAGACGTGGTAATACGCGAATTGATGAAAATCCCGCCACCGAGCATTGTCATAACGATCTTCTTTCAGAAAAACGAGTATCTTTTGTAGAAATTATCGATCACAGCCTTTCAGGATTGAACACTCGTTTTGCTCAAGAAATAGAAAAAGTTCTGTCGAATTTCGCGACTGTTCTACTGAAGTCTCCATCACGAAAAGAAGTTGAATCAATAGCAGAGTTCTGCAATGTGAACTATTTCGATCTGAAGAGTGATCTTGATTTAATGAAAAGGGACCGCAAATTCAAAGAGAAAATGATCAAACCAACAATCACCCAACTAATAGAAAGTGTAAATCACTTGACTGCCAGTACAACGCACTCGTGGATGTTCTACGCGTGTTTCTTACTCTACCCGTAACTTCGGCAGGGGTAGAAAGAATATTTTCAAAATTAAATCTGGTCAAGAGTAAATTAAGAACCACAATGTGCCAGGATCGTCTAGAAGCACTGCTGTCAATGAATGTAAAAAAACGTCTCTACCATACAGTTGATATTGACTAAGTTATCGATTACTTCTAAACAATGGCAGAGGGCAATCAGAATCTTCGTCTGTAACTCAACATACCGGTAAATACAATGAGTAGTTATAGTATGTATCTAGTAATTAAATATATAAAATCGTACAAAACTAAAAAAAAAACTTTTATTTTGCTCTAAAAATGACCCGAATCCACATCCGGTTAAAGTAAAGTGAGAACTTACCTTGTGCATTAAAATAATTAGGCTGTTTTAGCTGCATAATCCACCTTTATTTTATAGAATACAAATTTGCCTTCGAACTCGTTTCAGGCCATTAATATTAACAGTTCCCCCCCCCCAAAAAAAAACAAAAGCGCCTCAGGCGAATTTGACTCCGGTGGCTGGGGCTTCACCCCAGACCCCAGCTATCCCACGCAACCTACCTTTTGGAAATTGTACACCTGATATTGGAGTCGAAAGCCGCCACTGGCGGGAATCCTTCGGGATGCACAGTCGTATTGTAAAATTTCTTTTCTTTACTCTATTCAACCACTGCTTATGCAAGTCTGGTTTTCTTAGTTTGTCGGGAAACGAATGAAATGATATATGCTTATTTTTATTTGAGTTATTGCTACACTTGAACACACAGCAATGGTTAACCATGCTTTAAAAAATCTCACTTGAACTGTCGAGAAACGACTGGCAACTGAATGGTAGCAGCGAAGCGCGGTAGAGGGCTGTAGGCACGATGCGGCAGCCGTGGACAGTACCCCACAATTGACGTCACAACTGGCGCGCGGCAGATTCAAAATCTGCGCGGCAGATTCAAAATCTGATGCGAAAAGTTTTTTTCCCACAGGGTTGTTTGTTTCAATTGTTTGGTTTTTCTCACAACATGACTAAAGATGTTATAATCTTCATCTGAACACCACTTTTGTCAAGATGAGATAGCTCCTTTAAGGTTATGGTTATCACACACATAAACAAAAACTTGTAGAAATACAGCAAACCTTACACACTCAAAAGAAATGAGATCTAAAAAAAATTGCCCAAGCTCATCTACCCTTCCACATTTGCGAATTCTTAATTTATAAACGTACAGTGTCCCATAACAGCATCCTCGAAAAGCTTGGCAAAATAGAATAAGTGATTATTGATTTAAACGTAGTAGTTCATCCAAGTTCTTTTTCTGATTAATTTAAACGTATAATTACTTGCAAATTTTATTTGCCAAGCTTTTCGAGGATGCTGTTATGGGACACTGTACGTTTATGAATAAGAATGCGCAAATGTGGAAGGGTAGATGAGCTTGGCCCTTTTTTTAGATCTCATTTCTTTTGAGTGTGTAAAGTTTGGCTGTATTTCTACAAGTTTTTGTTATGTGTATGATCTCATTACTTTTTCAAGTTCCATTGCAAAATTATTTGTTAAAATATAATCATTTTATCAAAGTTGATTTAATTTCTATGGTATTAGCAATAACAATAGGATGTAAAATATCTAGACCCGGATTCATGTACATCCTGGATATAGGTGGTAAAACCATGGTGTAACGACGGTATAAGGACTGGACCCCAATTCTTGAGTTCTTGGGAGATGAGTTTAAATCGCAATTTGAAAACCAAGTCGTTTTCGTTTTCGAAAGAATTGGTATTCTTGAACGGTATCGTAGAAAACGTAATGGGTTTGTGAGTTGAAAGAGTATTGCTGTTATTCACGTGGGGTAAAATTCACGAAATCCAGACACTTTGAAAAGATTTGCGTAGCAAAGAGCTCGAAAACGTTCTATGTTTATTCTAGATGGCAGTGCCTTCATAAACGCAGGCCAATCGAAAGACGAGTTGCATGAAATGATTTGATTGTTGCAATTATGTAAACAAACAGATGAACACGCTCATATTCGACACCTTTCTTCGACATTGTGTGTGTAGCAGCAAGCTGACTTTGATCATGGCTAAACATGGCTAAAAAGAAAAGAATATGTGTATTATTTCCGAACATTTTTGTATAGCCTTGGTGGACAATCATACTATTGTTTATCTGCATTAGGCTTTTAGTAATAAAAACTAGTTATTTGTGCGGGAAGTGTGTCAGAACAAGGTTGTGCTGGCCAAGGGTTGGCTAGGTTTGTCAAACATGTAATGTAAGTATTAATTTTATCTAGTTCTATAGCCTAATGAACTTTAGACCTACACTGTTTGTATTATAAATAATTTTCTACATCTGGGCCCAGGTCAGGGACGGTTTCTGATTTGTTTTCTGATTGTATAATGACAACTTTTCTCGTTTCACACATAGAAGCTAAATTTAAAATGTCCGCCATTTGTTTACGTATCGCACTTTCCCGCCTAACTCTGCTTATACCGTCAACAAGTGTCAAGTAACTATAGTTATATATATATATATATATATATATATATATATATAACTTTTTCAACTTTTTTTTTCAAAAGAGACTATATTACTATAACATTAATGTCCATGTAAAATATGAACATTGTAACCCCACCCGTCTGGTCAGAATCGCGGGCCGATTGAAACTGACGAATTAAATGTTAGCAGTAGCAGTAGTAGCAGTAGCTAACATCCTTAAAGTGATTTTGAGCATGTTTCAAGCCATTTTTTCACCAAGAAGGAATGGTCGTACCCAATAAAATTTGGCATGTGTTGTCAGGTACCTAAATCCCTCGATGTGATAGTTTTCAAGTTCACATCACGTACATGACGGCTAGGTAACACCTCGAAATCACCCCAACTCTGCTTGGTGTATAAGGTGCTTGAGTGTGTAGCGCACCACGTATTGGCTGCGGCGCCCTAACAGGCACCTAGATGTTTGCATTTTGAAAGAAAAAGTTGAAAAAGTTATTTAGAATCCATAGAATAAAGGTTTTATGAGTTTTTTTTAGGTTAAAATCAACAATTGACAAGTAACAATAGAAACTTGGCAACAATCACCTACAATGCATTCAAAAAGCACTTGCAAAGGAAAAGTGGTCCTGCGCAAAACAAAAAACTTACAAAATAGCTCATCCATCAACGCGGCGAATCTAAATCGTTTTCCTACTTTATTTAATTCCATATATATAAATAACTTTTGTTTTGCTATTACTGTCATCACAATAATTTTATTTTTTTGGATGAGCGAAGCAAAGACTTCAATTTCACTGACCCCCCAAAAAATTTAGCTCGTTTTTTTTTGTTGTTTGTTTGTTTTTTTGTATTTTTTTGGTTTTTTCGCTCTCTACTGGGAAAACAGAATATGCGATCTTGATGAAAATTTGAGGGGACCTTCGAAATCTCTGAACTTAGAGGTGTATTGTTTTTGGGTACATTCCAAGAAATATTTCTCATGAATATCGTACTTTTATGATTTTTTTTCGATTTTTAGTGCGATATTTTCTTGACATTTGGGCCGATTCTGACCAAACGGGTGGGGCTACAACGTTCATATTTTACATGTACATTAAGGTACTGGTTATGTTTTGCTTTTTGAAAGAAAAAGTTGAAAAAGTTAGCCAGAATCCATAGAATAAAGATTTTAATATTAGTTTTTGAGAATCACTACAATGCATTCAAAAAGCACTTGCAAAGGAAAGTGGTCCTACACAAACAAAAAACTTACCAAAAAAGCTTATCCATCAACGCGGCGGGTCTAAAGCGTTTTCCTAGTATATTATATTCACTTAGAAAACAATATAATCATCAAACACACCATATACTCATTTCATCAACTTTCAATATCACAGGCGGCGCAATACCTAACCGGATGAAGCGCCCTAGTTTCTTACGTCGTCGTATGTTCACGCACTGAATTTGATATATTTTGACTTTACCCCGCCCCATTTATGACCAAAAGCGTCCAGCTTACTTAATACATAATATATTTTTGCAAAAGGCTCATTTCGTTTGCGGTTGCGGGCCGCGAAAGCTAGCCCCTGCCAATCCTTGGCCCGCACGATGTCGGTGTGCACGTTCCATTGGAGGGAGGTCGCTTGTGATGTGACCGCCGAGGAGGCGCTGCTTGTCGACGTGCTCGAGTGGGACACCATCGATGGTGTACATGAAGTAAAGTGGGGTATGAGCGAGCGTGATGTCCATCATCTTGCACTTGAGGGCGTTGAGCGACATGCCATTGTTGTCGCACCAGATCTGAATGTCGTCTAGGTCTGCTTGGAGGGCGTCTGCATCCTCTTGGGTGACCACGATGCAGTACGTCAAGAACAAGAATAAAGTACAACAAAAACATCATAAACTCATTTCATTAACTTAAAATATCACAGACGGGCCGAGGCGGCACAATATGACCCAATTAGTTGTAACGCCTTAGATTTCTCCCAAGGCCACAGGCATAATTGTTTTGATATTAATCCTCCGTCTGGGCCTAGGATAAGGGAGGGGAGTTTATCACTCCCGAAAATAGAGGCAAGCTCTGGTGGTTGTCATCGGTGACTTATCCCCCATCCATTGACGAACTCCCCGACGATGACGACGACATTGACAGACTATGACGACCGCAACGTGGGACACCCCCCTTCCTCACCCTGCCCGTGGCTGGTTCTGACAGAATGGGCTCCCCCTCCCTACCCTTCTACGCTAGAGTGGCGCTTTATGACCGAACGGTTGGCGCACCCTTAATCCAAAAAAACAAAACAAATTAATAAATAAAGCAAGTTTTAGGACGTCACCGTCTGGGCCCGGGGTAGAATTATTCCAGAGCATAGCTCTGCTTATCGTAAAAGGCGCGAAATGAGACAAAAGTCCACCTCGCAAACATTAGCTTGTAAGAACGGTAGTATATTACTCCCCGAACCTAGAGGCGAGCTCTGGCAATCGTCGTTGGGGACAGTTCTTCCTTCCCTTGACGACCTCCCCGACGACGATGACATTGACACAACGAACGATGACAAAGACGATGACGACCGCGACTAAAGAAACCACCCTTCCTTCTTTTACCCGTGACTAGTTCAGACTAGCATGGGCCCTTCTTCCCCATATCCCTAGGCTAGAGTGGTGCATAATGACCTAACGGTTGAAGCGCCCTAGTTTCTCACATCGTATTCGTTTTGATGTGCTTGGGCGAATTGAGGTTTGGAATTATTTTGTAGAGGCGATATTTGCCGTGTGCCCGATCAGAAAAATTTGAAAAAAGTTGTTTTGATTTTCTGAAAGAGCCATGTTTCAAATTCATTCGGTATTATTTTGACTTGGTAGCATATTTGGGAAAATAGAAAAACGCGGTTGAATAGCCTGATTGAAAAAGTTTTTTATTCTTAAAAATAAAAGGGATGCAACATTGTAGAAATTATAGCAGAGATGCTGCAGACAGAACATCTCATCCTTTGAGGCAATTCAAAACCGTGCCACAAAAATGATTCTGGCTAAAACTAACCACTCTGGCCTCGATTCTGCAAGTAGAAGATCCGCTTGCAAGCTACCATCTATTGAAGATCACCTAGAAGAATTGGATGTACTGTTTCTGAGAAAGTGCTTAGTGGGCGATGTTGATCTCGACACTAAGCATATTCTCCAAAGTAGAAACAGGTCAAGACTTCGAGGTGAGATGGTGGCAATTGATGCTCCTTTTGCAAGAACTGAAGCTTACAGGCTGTCATTTTATCCTCGTGCGACAAGACTGTGGAGGGAACTTCCTCTGGATCTGAAGGCTCTCAACATGAAGGCACTGGATTTCAAGAAACTTCTTAGGGAATCAAAAAATTAAAGTAAACTAGGAAAACGCTTAAGTCCCGCCGCGTTGTTGGATGAGCGTAATTGGTGCATTGAGCTGCCATGTGTTATGCGTTTTCTGTTGTTCTGTGGAAAACTCATTATTAAATTGAATTTTTTTTAATTAAATAAAATAAAATAAAAAATTAACTTTATTTTTTTAATTTTTTATAATTAATCGTAATTGTTTAAAAAAATCGTAAAATTGAAATTTGTAAAAGAAATAATTTCTCGATTGCGCTCAAATTTACAATAATATGTTAATTCATAAAATAAAGGTTCTGCGAAAAAATTATTTCAATCGGATAAAGCATGTAGGTGTTATAAGTCAAAGAATTGTTTAAAAAAAGAAAAAAACCCGTAAAATTTCGATTTTTATGATAAATATTTTTCAATTGCGCTCAAATTTCACAAGAATATCTCAATTCATAAAATAAAGGTTCTGTGCAAAAATCATTAAAACCGGATAAAGCATGTAGGTGTTATAAGTCGAGAAATTTTTTAAAAATCGAAAAAATTCGTAAATTGCGATTTTCATGAGAAAAAATTTTCCGATTGCGCTCAAAAACGTGGCAGTTCTAAGTTCAGAGATTTTAGAAGGCCTCCATAAAATTTCATCGCAATCGGAGTATCGGTTTAGCCGGAATCGTGTGGACAAACAGACAAAAATACAAAAAGAAAAAAAAAAAAAAAAGAAAAAAAAAACATTCCGGATTTTTTCTCCAGTGTAGTAGAATGGAATCTTCGCTTCGCTCGCTACGCTCGCTACGCTCAATCCAATAAAGTTCACACTTCACTTTCAAAAAAATATTATTATTTTCTAAAGAGATTTGTACAATTCTATCATTATTCTTTTTAATTCAAATGCTGTATGTTTTTATAATTGTGAACTTTATATTTTGATGTACTTAATGCTATAAGTTAGGCTTATAATGTTAGTTGTTTGAATGTTTGTATTGTGGGACTATCGTGGCCTACTATTGTGTTTATTCGTCGAGTTTTTATATAGTTTTTGATTTTCTATTTTTGTTTAAACTTGCTACATAAATGTTAATTTTAATTACCTACTTTAATATCTACTTTAATATCAATTTTATTACATTTACTATTTAGGGATAGATATCACACACAATTCTGTGTTTAAGGGCTATGCTCGTTGTGATATTTACTAATGATTGTGAACATAATGTGATGATCATTGAATAATAATAAATAAATAAATAAATAAACAAATAAGCTTATTGGTTCTACATTGTTATTCGTGTTGAGTGGTGGAATGTCGAGCCTACCCAAGGCCTCGCGTCGGCCGAGCGTAGGCGGCCTGCACACGCGCTCTGCTGGACTAAAGTGGGGCTGGATGGAACAGGGGGGGAAATGTATTGAATAAAAATGATATATGGGAAAAACTGCACTGTCGTGGTGCGCTCTTGCGAAACAGTCATATTGAAGCCCCCTATGTTCTATCCTTAATCCAAATAATAATAATATCGAACCCTATTTCCAACTAAGTCGGGTAGGGGGTGGGAGGTTCCTACCACATTCTTGGCTCCCCGGGGTTATCGAAGCCGGCTAGCCATGCCTGACGCTTCTCCCACATCATCTTTTTCTTCCTCTGCGTCATCAACTTCACTTTCTTCCTCTCCTCTGTCTTCTTCCTCAGGGACCTCCACCAGTTTGTTCCATGTTTTTCGTTCTTCCCAACATTTTTCTTGGTTAATCCTTTCCCAAGCTGCATTCTCTTTTTCAAATCCATTGCATAACTTCTTTCCATCTCAGTCTTGGCCTCCCTCTTTTTCTCTGTTTGTTTCCTGCGTCTTCTTCATATTGTATCTTAGGGATCCTGTCCTTCTGCATCCTCTTCACCAAACCACCTCAGTATTTCTTTCCCTAGCTTAAAGCTTAAACTCTCTACTCCCAGTTCCTTCTTTATCTTCGTGCTCCTCATCTTATCAATCTTCGTAACTCCCATTACACCCCTTAAAAATTTCATTTCTTCAGCTTGAATTTGTCTTTCTTCTTTACCCCCAACTGGCCATGTCACTGCACCATATGTGAGTACCGTACAAAATATGCTTTGTATATTAAAAGTTTGCATCGCCTTGGCACTTCTTTTTTCCAAAGCAGTTTCTTCACTAATTGGAAGAAACTCTCTGCGATACCAGTACGCCTTGCAATCTCCGCGTCTATTTTCCATCGTCGGAGATTATGCTGCCCAGGTATTTAAACATATGTGTCTCTACTAGTTCTTCCCTCGATGTACAATCTTTTTCCTATTCCCAGATTTTTTACTTTTCCCCATAACATCACTTCACTCTTGTCAATGCTTATCTCTAGTCCAAATTCTTCCGTGCGTTCATTCCATTTCTCCACTTTCTTCTGTCCCTTTCTTCCCATGACTTCCCCCATATGAGTATATCGTCAGCATATATTAAGGTTCTGGACGACTCCGGCCCCACCTCTCTCCACTTTCCTCAATTCTCGTGAGTACTATATTGAAGAGCATCGGTGACAGTACACTCCCTTGTCTGAGACCTGTCTTGACTTCAAACAATCCGTTCTGCCATCCTAAGTTTCCACGCAACTCACATTCTTCACATACATACTCTGTACTCTTTCCACCAATCTTATATCAATCTTCTTTTTTTTTTTTAAATAATAATAATTAATTAAATTAACTTAAAACATTTATACTTACAATCCCAAAGACGGCACACTACAACCTTACCGGTTGAAGCGCCCTAGTTTTTCACGTCGTTTTACGCTTGCATGAGTTGTTAAACTTGAAAAAAATTGAATTAACCAAATTTTAATACCCTGTTTAGGTCCGGGGTAGAATTTGGTCCAGAGCATGGCGATTCGTAAAAGTCCGTCTCGCAAACATCAGCTGGTTAAAGGGTAGTTTTTTACTCCTCGAAACTACAGGCGAGCTCTGGCACTCATCGTCTGGGACCTCACACCCCTCCATTGACAACCTCCCCGACGACGACGACCAATTGACAACACTAGCGATAACAAAGACGATAAATAGAGAAAAGAAAAGAAATTTATTTAGAGTCTCAACTCAGTCATATAGCTGATTTTCAGTGGGGGACAGTAAAACCAATGCGACCAAGCCAACATTGTAGGCCCAACGCAACTAACCAAAGATCGTTATCTAGGGCGACGGTCGTTCGCCCGCAGCCAAGTGCACGCGAATGCTAGAAGGCGATGACTAACTCGACCTGTTTTCTCCTACCCGAGTTGGGTTTTTTCAGCTATCTGCATACGCCGTCCGAAAGATTACAATCTTGAAACTCGGTATATGACCGGATATGTGGTCCATGACATACCAAAACAAAATCAGACCGATCCGATAACCCGTTCTGTGTTAGAAAAGTGCGTAAAAATCGACTAAAATCTTTCGGCTGGCTGGTTGGGGGGGGGGGGGGATTCTGCCTGAGAGAGGAATAAAAGCCTACAGAGAAAACCGGTACATCTTTGAACTATGAAACTTGGACCACACTTAGATGTACCTCAGACTCACACACTTCCGCCGAGAGACAAACAATATTCCACCCCTAACACCCCCTAAACCATCCCTAAAATTAAAATAATTCAACAGCTCTAGCCCAAAATTAAATTTTTTTAATCAAATTAGCAAATTAAAATTATTTTCTAATTTTGTTTAAAGGGGCTAAAAACCCCAATTTTTTTTTTTTTACCACGTGATCTATATACCCACAATACTACACTTAAATAAACCGTTTAAAAAATAATATCTTGTAACTGTGATTTAACAGAAATTTTTAATTTTTTTGATCCAGAAATTGTCGAAAATTGGTGTTTTGGAAAATTTCCTAAAGGGCCCTTTAACCTCCCTTCTTTTGGTCACATAGATACTAGAGCATAGTACCAATCAAAAATGCCACTTTATAACATTGTGTCTTGAAACTGTGCCCAAAATATACCCTCAAACACGCAAAAATATGCTTTCCCAAAATCACACCCCATCTTGGTAATCAGCATATTTTGACAAGAACTACTTGCCCAAATTACAAAAAAAAATATAGAGAATTTACGAAAAGGCTGTCGAGTACGTCACTAATGTCAATATTTTTTTGGATAAAATCCTCCAAATTTCACGGGCAAAAAGGGATCGTCCCCATGTTATTTCTTAGGGAGATTTTGCGATGGGACCTAGCTCGAAAAATGTCATGTTTGAAAAATTTTTTGGGGGGGTAATGGGCCCAAAAAATTTTTTCTGTTAATTGGGCTAAATTCATTACTAGTTAGCCTGAATGAAAATATTTTTGAGTTTAGCGGTTAAATGCCCCTTTAAACCCAATCGGCCTATTCTCATTATATAACCACTTTTTTGTAAACCCCCCAATCCCTAAAAGTTTAATATATTTTTACTTAATTTCCAGCATTCACCACGAAGGCACCTAATGAGGATATCATCATGAAATTTTGTGAACATGAGGGGATAATAATAATATGAAAAATAATTCACCGAGAGGCAAGCGATATTTTACCCCAACACCCCTTAAAATTGGAATAATAATTATTCATGCTCTAATCTAAATTGAGCTTTTATTCAAATTAGTTATTAAATTATGTTTTAATGGTTTTAATCCAATCGGCCTATTCTTATTTCCTAAACCATTATTTTTTCAACCCCCATCCCTTATAGTTTATATTATTTTTACGTTGATTTCCAGCATTCACCATGAAGGTACCTAATGACTGATTTATCAGCATAAACCATGATTGTACATACTATTTAAAAATAATTCACCAAAAGGCAAGCGATATTTCACCCCCAACACCCCCTTAATCATCCCCTAAAATTGGAATAATTCATAGCTCAAACCCAAAATTGAATTTTTATTCAAATTAGTTAATTATGTTTTAATGTGTTTTAACCCAATCGACCTATTCTCATTACCTAAACCACATTTTTTTAACCCCCATCCCTAATAGTTTATATTATTTTTACCTTGATTTCCAGCATTCACCATGACGGCACCGAATGAGTTTTCAGCATGAAATTTGGCATGATGGTACATAATAATATGAAACAATAATCCGCCAGGAGGCAAGCGATATTCCACCCCCACTGTTCCCTACCACCCTTAACTTTGGAAAAACCTTTAGGTCGTATTTAATACAATTTTAATATTTTAATTGCTGATTAAAATTATGCATCAATGTGTTATATATTCCAGGCAACAAATCATTCACACAATCACCCAAGACGTCATTAACCATAGGTAATTTAATAAAAACATTGTATATTGCCAACTACAGATTGTAAACAAAAACAAAAGATGGTAGCTTTTGTTTCTAGACAATCTGTTTTAAAAGGCACTGTATCCACGTTTACACGTATTTCACGGGATTTCACGCCTTCATATGAAACTAACAACAAAAGATGTGATATCCCCCAAAATACATCAATTTGTAAAAAAAAAAACGGCAGCCAAACTTTCCTTCTAAAGTCTTCAGCTGTGAATGTGTGAGATATACAAGTTGAGCCAAAACATTTCATTCTTTCTCCCTAGCTTCGCATTGAAAAGAAGTAAGATCATTTCGCCTGTTGAAAGAGCGCCAAGCCCAAACCCTTTTCGTGGTAAAAAAAATAAAAATTTTAACTCAAAATCAAAAAAAAAATTACTTTGCTATTGATTTTTGGTACCCAGGACTCTTAAAAGTCAATGGCCAAGTAATTTTTTTATGATTTTAGTTTTAAAATTTTTACTTTTTTTACCACGAAAATGGTTGGCTTGGCGCTCGTCAACAGGCGAAATGATCTTACTTCTTTTCAATGCGAAGCTAGGGAGAAAGAGTGAAATGCTTGGCTCAACTTCTATATCTCACAACATTCACAGCCAAAGACTTTAGACGGAGAGCTTGGCTGCCGTTTTTTTTTTTTACAATTTTTTGTATTTTGGGGGTTTGTTTTATAGAAAACACAGCAATCAGTGGTATGGACAGTGCGAACACCCGCGATCAAGACGAGACGACCACGACGTGAGAACCCCCCTTTCCTCGCCCTACCCGTGACTGGTTTTCTGACTATAGAACATGGGCCCCTCCTCCCCTATCCCGTATGCTAGAGTGGCGCATTATGACCTAACGGTTGAGACCCCTTTGTTCTCTCTTATTCTTTAAATCTCATCTATATTTTTTTTCTATTTCCTGTTTTTAATCAAAATTTATGAAAAATCTAAAAATTCAATCTACTAACTAACAATATCCAGGAAGCGCAATTCGATCTACCCGGTTGAAGCGCTCTTGTTTCTCATGTCATCGATGGGGGAATCCATTAAGTGGGCTCCTGGGCCCAAGTTTTATAAATGCGTTTGCAGCCACAAGCCACCATCAAACATAACCGATCCCACCTCATTTCGGTGACTTGAGTGAAATGCAAGTTTTGAAATCAAAACGTACGTTGGGGGAAAACATGGGTTTTTGCTGTTAGTCATCTTTGGGCGATATTTCCCGAAAGAGTCTAAGCTTTGTGAATGAAAAACATCCCCAAACCAATCAGAATTGCGTGTTATTGCCCCTAGCGCCCTAGCGCTAGAAAATCAGAACCAAATTTGCTGAACATGGCCGACGTTTAAACGATGGCTTTGTCAGTAGTGTGGGAAGTTGATTCTCGAGTATATAATGATACTTTGTTGTATGCGTTGTACACTAACGAATGACTTTTTTAATAATAAATAAAAGTCACGACTATGAAAGAATACATTTCCTGAAGTTACTAAAAGATGCTCAAGTGAATCATAGGGGCGGTAACGTAGAAACATATGATCAAACCACGAGGTTTCGGCCGTGGGTGGAAAAGTAGTTTTGGTAGTCACGTGACCCCCCAAGTCACTCGTTTTAAGGTGTGAATGCAAAACGTTTTCAAAACTTAAGTCCCAGGAGCAAATAGCAACCTCTTAGTTTTGGGGGGGGGGCGGGGGGGGGGGGGGGGGGTTAATTTTTTAAAAGGAGTGCAGCCAACCCCCAAGGTGATCTGGGACATAGCCTCAGCCGCCGGAGCATCTTTGACAAATTATTAAGATGAACAGTTCCACACATAGTAATTGCTATTTTCTATGTATCTGAATGATTTAAATTTAACCAGCGGTTTTGCCGCATCCGCTTCGCCGGTTCCCACTTAAACATCGAAGTTATAAGCAACCTTAGGGCGTGGTTAGTGGTAGAATTGGTGAACGGTCTGGATAAAAACCCACGTTTACTGCTGGTTATAGAACAGACAGAAGGTTCGAGAGCTAGTGTAACGGCTTCGTTCTCCTCGACGTCTGCTCGGCAGTCCGCGTTAGTGGAGGGACCTATGACTGTCGAGGTTCACCCCGTCTGGGCCCGGGGTATAATTGTCTCAGAGCATGGCTCTGCTAATCGTAAAAGGCGATTTAAGAGAAAAAGTCCACCTCGCAAACATCAGCTAGTAAGAGGAGTATATATTACTCCCCGAAACTAGAGGCGAGCTCTTTCAATCGTTGTCGGGGACACCACCCCCTTTCCTTGACGACCTCCCCGACGACGACGACGATGACAATGACACAACGAACGATGACAAAGCCCATGACGACCGCGTTTTGTGAAACCCCCTTCCTCCCACTTACCCGTTACTATTCTGACCAGCATTGGCCCCTTTTCTCCATATCCCATAGGCTATAGAGTGGTGCATTACGACCTAACGGTTGACGCGTCCCTTAATCTAAATAATTAAACATAATTTAATCCACTTCAAACACATTGAATGTTTTTTTTTAAAATAACTTTTTTTCTGCTATTCTTCATCTCCATCGTTTTTCTTTTCATTTTTGAACTAATAAACATTATAATCATAAAAACACACCATAACTCATTTAAATTTCTAACAATATCAAAAGGGGGCGCAATATGATCTTACCGGTTAAAGGGCCCCTTAGTTTTTCACGACGCCATCGCTCCCCATGTCGATTATATGAACACAATGAAAATTATATATGTTTGTACTTTGTGGTGTGTGTTTTTTAATTTCACATTTCTGGCTGCCTAGAGACAGTCAAGTCGAGCTGCGAAGCAGAGTACACACCAATATCCCTAAACCAATTTGGCTTAGCTCAAATTTCCCTCTTAGTTATGATAACGGCAAACAAACTTTCCAAATTCATTCTCATCAAACCCGATATCTTTATTTATACGAACGATGAAAAAAAAATGTCGAACGTGACGTGAAAACCCCCCCCATTACTTCCCCTACCCTGGCGGGTTTTCTGACCAGCATGGGCCTTTCCCCCCTATATCCCCTAGGCTAGAGTGGTTCATTATGAGTTATGACCAAAATGCTTGTTGTGTCCTTAATCGAAATATAACAAAATATTCACATTAATAATTTTTGTTTGATGAATGTTGATACACTCTCATGTTAAAGCCCCGACTTTTGTAGCTCAAAGCTAATAAACTCAAGACGTGCAGCCAAGAAAAACGATATCCTCACAAACTCTTTGCAACAATAGTAGAGTTTGTTTATCTGAATTTTTATAGACGAGACCTGTCTGCGCCGTAAGACGAGGATGAGCCATCTTTGTCTCGTTCAACATCGGCTGGCGAGAGTTTTAGAGTCAGCTAGGAGACTGTTAGGAGGCCATGTTAAAGATGTGACACTTTGATGTACCTCTTACCGTGTATCATAAATAATATGTTAGCAGAATGTGCCAAATATGATGCCCTGCGCACGCAATTTGTTCACCCCCCCCCCCCCTATTTGATCCCTCCCGTCCCCGTCTGGGCCCGGGGTAGAATTCGGCCCAGAGCATGGCTCTGCTAATCGTAAACGGCGATTCAAGAGAAAAAGTCCAACTCGCAAGCATCAGCTAGTATCAAGGGTACTCCCCGAAAAAAGTGGCGAGCTCTGGCAATCGTCGTCGGGGACTTTTCCCTCTTCCCTTGACGACCCCTCTACGACGATGACGACAATGACACCACCGACGAAGACGAAGACGATGACGAAGACGATGACGAAGACAATGACGACCGCGACGTTAAACCCCCTTTCCTCCCCTCACCCGTGGGTGGTTCTGACGAGCATGGGTCCCTCCTCCCTCCGCCCCCCCCCCCCCCCCTAGGTTAAAGTGGTGCATTAAAGACCTAACGGTTTACGCGTCCTTAAAAAAAAAACAACAACAACAACAACAACAACAAAAAACAACAAGACAAAGAAGGCAGGGTCCTTCTCGCTAACATTGGCTGGTATGTGAAGGTCGTCGTCGGGGACTTCATCCATTAATTTATTCTATACCTTGTGAATGTTTATGCAAGATACATTGGGAAACCAAAAGCCTTTGATGGTAAGAAAAAAAGAACACAAGAACAATGTGAAACAACATAAGATTGATAGGTACTTCAAACTCGCAGAACATGTTTATGAAAATCCATCATATTATTGGGAAAACGCTTCAATACTTGCACATGAGTCTAATGCCACAACACGGAAATCAAGGAAGCTGGTTTGATTTCCGTGTGGCCAATACAATCAGTGTGCCTAGTGTAAGTTTTCCAGCCATTTGGAAGAGTTTCTGTCCATCAAATTTCATCACTAATCAATAGTTTCATTTCATACACCAACTGTTCAACATGTCAATTTAATGTTCTGGTTTTTTATTTTTTATTCATAAAAAACTTTTTTGTTAATTATTTGGTACTAATACACAACCATATTTATAATTTGTTGTGAAATGTTCTTTTTTTGTCTCGTTCGTTGGGGTTTTTGAGTTGTTGTATTGTTTGATAAAGACTGCTGAAAAGTGGTCGAAATATCACATTTTTTAAATAAAATACAGTATTTACAGTAAAAAGTCTAATGATTTATATGTGTAACATTACTACCTGTTATATAGTTTCAATTTTTATAGTACGTCCCTTAAGCATGCGGCTTGATTTGTCCTATCGCCGCCTTGCTTTTGACTGTATTGTCTGTCAGAAATACGATTGTGCGTGTGTTGGAGGGGGGTGGGGTTTGGGGGGGGGCGCGGTTATTTGATTATAATGCTTACTTGTAGTTATCTAACTCTTAATGATGGTCTAATGCAAATTATTGTATAAGCTTTAAGGATTTTGGGCATTTTTGGTGAAAATTTACTCTTTTTTTTTTTTCGGTAACGGGAATTACGACCCCATGGTAACCCGAACTAACCCCCGCGAATAATATCAGTATTTAAATAGCACTTGCATATGGTTAAATCAAACTCTCAGTGATGGTCTAATGAAAACAACGGTGATTTTATAAACATGGGAGTCTACTTTACCAACATTTAATACAGTTTCAAAGCAATAGTGTTCAGTAATTCCGCTACCGTAATTCCGTGTCCAATTAAACGTAGAGTAAATAAAAAAATTTAAAACTTTTTTGATTAAACTCTTCTTTATTTTCAAAGTGCATTACTATGTATTTTCCAAAGGCGTGAAGAATACTTATTTTGTCGTAAATAGTATTATTATTTAAATAATTTGGGTCAAAAAGAGTGGGTCACACGAAACGATTCACTTTCGTAATATTGAGGAAATTTATGTAAATGGGTCAAAGGGAGCTTTATCTGATCAGATGTATATATATGGTGAAATTTGAATTTTTAAATTTAAATTTGACACCTTCATCTACAATAAACATTAATATGACGTTCTAAATATTATCTTTGAATACGAATTTCTTTATTTCAGTTTTATCAGCCCCTTTTAGTACACCCTCTCTTTCTCCTATAAGCAAGCAACTTTTTTGAGGGCACCTCGAGCCATTTTTAAAGAACTTTTTTCTGAGGTTTAAGACGAAATTTACGGCCCTTTTCGGCCCTATCACTTAACCCCCGTCTAGGCCCGGGGTTTGAATTGGCCCAGAGCATGGCTCTGCTAATCGTAAAAAAGGGATTTTAAGAGAAAAAAGTCCACCTCGCAAATATCAGCTAGAAAGAGCGGGTATCTTACTCCCCGAAACTAGAGGTGAGCTCTGGCAATCTTCGTCCCGGGGGCCTTGACCCCTTTTTTTGACGACCCCCCGGCAACGATGACAATGACACCCAAAGAACGATGACAAAGACGATGACGACCGCGACGTGAGCACCCCTTCCTCCCCTTAAACCCGTGGCTGGTTCTGACCAGCATGGGACCCTCCTCCTCCCCCCCCCCCCTCCTTAGGCTAGAGTGGTGCATTATGACCTAACGGTTAACGCGTCCTAAATCCAAATAAACAAAACAAAAAAAAACTATCACTTAACCCGTGACTGGCATGCTAACCCTTCCGGCACAGTGAGTAAATTTGTGAATAAAAGTCAAAGGGTGCAAAATCTGGTTACATATACATTCAGTCAATATATTTTTTTTATTAAATTGGCCTTTTATCTACAATATGCATTAATTTTGTGATCTTAGGCTCAAATTAAGTTTGATTTTTAAATTTTGTTATTTTAGAAAAATGCCATTTTTTCACCCCTGCCGCCCCTTCAACCGGACGGATTTTGTTATGGCACCTCGAGGCAATTTTCTTAGAATATTGTTTTGAGTAAACATTCCAAAATTTACGCCTTTACCACAAAACCCCTAATTGTTCTTGTATTTTCCTTTAATCCGCTTGACTATCATATCTCCTGGGCTAGAGTGGTGCTTTATGACCTAACGGTTGACGCGTCCTTAATCCAAATAAACCAAAATTCCATCTTTACCATTTTATAAAATTTTGGAAACAATATAAAAATCAATATATACGAATCAATTAACAACTTACATAGGCGGCGCAATAGACCTCCGTTGAAGGCCTGGTTCTTACGTCGTCGTTCATCAGCAGATTTTCATGGCTGTTCCATCTGGGATCGACCGAGCGGCTTACTAGTCGT
>JAMZAV010002036.1:0-291836 GCA_024449915.1 Sweltsa coloradensis | reverse complement strand
GCTAGGAGTTCCCCGAAGTCCGCTGAATCATTGGACTTCGACATCGCTATAGCCTGTTTCCAATACACGTTATTTGTACATTTGCAATGTGCTCGTTTTGAGTATACTTCCAACTTTTATAAGTATGTTTTACGTTTTATATTATTACAATATCTCCACGTGTCCGAGAGACGATTTAAAATTCAGTCACAACCAGCTGAAAGACATACAATTCACTTTAAAATTATTTTCATATTTAGATTCTTAATTTTGTATATAAAAATATTTTCAATAATTATAAATAGGGTAGCGAGTTTTGATAATCTCGAAGCTACACCATGGTTTACAAAATATATAATACAGTTTAAAGTTGTACCCAATTTTCTATGATATTTTGGTGTTATTGTTAACATGGTTTCAAAATTTATTAAAATATCAAACATATATTTGTTTCATATATCTATCAGGGTAGGTTAATTCCAATCCTTTTTCCTTCTTATGTTCTTCGCATGTTTAAGAATATAATATGATTTATATAAAATGGTTACACTTCGTTTTGTAGCACATTACACTAACAAAGAAGCCTAAAGATGTGGTAACTTTAGTACTTTCGTAAGTTGTAGCTCATAAACACAAATGCATATTATTTTCTGATTATCTGGGAGTACAAATAATGTTCTTTAATTCGATCACAAAGGTTCTTTTAATTTGCGTTCAAATCATGATATTGAAACGGACAACTCAATTATTATTAAAAGTCATGATTGTGTCACCAAATATTTAACTATTATAATAGCTTTCACCACTTTGGTTAATGTTATCAATATCACACTGTAAGTACGCAATCGTCCACCTTTCTGCTCATAAAACTTTATGAATGCCGCATAGACGATGTGATAGAACCATCTTTCCCGTAACATTATCAATATTATTACGTCAGTATTTGACCTTTTGACCACTAAGATAATCGATTTCACTTCGTCTTTTCTGTTTTCAATGCCATTTAATGAAATCTACTCCGCCCTGTTGTCTCCCGGGTTCTCAATCTGGCAAAAGACGCAATGTTCGGTGCAATTACCTTTTTGAATTTCAGTGTTGGATAGGGAAGATTCCACTTTTTTGTTAGTAACATTGTCTATTTCGCATAAAACACAATGTGCTGGATGTTTTTCGTTAGTATTTCCAGCACTTGATTGTTGTAAAGATGTTTCCACTTGTTTGTTAGTTATTTTGTCTATTTCGCATAAAACACAATGTGCTGGATGTTTTTCCTTAGTATTTCCAGCACTTGATTGTTGTAGAGATGTTTCCACTTTGGTGTTAGTAATATTGTCTATTTCGCATAAAACACAATGTTCTGACGTTTTGTCCTCTTTAATTGCATTGTATTGCGCAGACTCAACCTTTGTGTTGCTAAGGTTTTCAATTTCGCAAAGCTTACAAAGCTCTGTCGCTTTCCTTTTTTTCTTTTCGTCACTACATTGCAAAGAAGCTTCCAGTATGGCGTTATTACTATTCTCAATGTCACATAAGCCACAAGGGTCCAACCCTTCACCATTAGGATTATTAACACCACACAGAGAAAATGGAGGCACTTTTCTTAGTTTATCAATGTCACACGTTGAACAAGGCTTAACCTTGTTTCTTCCAAAAACAGAACTATCTTCGCCAGACATCTTAGGAGGACAGCAAATTCCACGAAATAATAGATAACACAACACTCCAGTACATAGGATGAACATCCCTAATCAAATGTTGCCGTCCATCCAAAGATAAAAACGCACTTTAGAACTTGCATTTCCGCAATACTTTTTGTTTACTTTACTTTAGTTTGAGTGCAATAATTTACGTTCACTATTGTTCTATTTACAATAATTGCCATGTACCATTAAAAGTTTAGTAATTTGATCAAGAAACTTTAACGCAATTATATGTCAGAATTGGAAGTGGAATAAGCACCTGTAGTGTTATCAAGTTTGTCAGTGTCATGAAGTGGACAGGGGTTGACTTTGTTTCGTCCAGTAGCAGATTTACTTTCGCTGCACTTTTTTGGTGGGCAGCATAATCCACGAAATAACAAATAGCACAATAATCCAGTACAGAAGATAAACATCAAATAACAAAAATAATCTTAATTAGATTTTTTAGATTTTTACTTTACGAAACGCACTTTAGTTAAGTATTACAGACTTTTAATCCACTAAATTGTTTTCAATTATATTTATGAACTCTTCACGCTATAGCACGAAAATAATCCACTCGAAGTCAGCAATTTAATGTCAAAGTTCTGGAAGTATTTCATTGTTGAAAAGATTACAGTTAAAAAGTTTACTCTTTTCGTTTTCACAGCTCCAATCTCGACAGTCATTTCCTCTAACCCGTCAAAATAAACAATTAAGATAAGTCTTCGCTCTTGATTTGAAACTCGTCAATAGATGGTGCCGATGTTAGTCCGAGAGAGAAAACGCTGAACTCACTCTTGATACTTGAACTCGACAACTCACCAACCGACAATTCAACCAATAACTGTACTCATAACTTCCCTACTTTCCGCCAGGGCGTACTTCATTACTCCTCACTAGTCCAAGGTTTATTGACGAATTTGTCTTTATTACCATGACCTATCTTCTGGAATCAAATTCCCTAATGCATGAGACAGTCACTTATGAATCAACATTTGTGCCTGTTTGTAATTCAAAAGAAGTGTCCTTCGTGCTGAAGGAATCAAAGAGATGACCTCATTGGCTTATTTTCCCGGGGCCTATTTATTTCGACCGGAAGTTGAGAGAAATTGACTAGAATTCTACGAAAACGTAAACATTTTATGGCGTAATAACAGACACATTTAAAACATCTAGAACAGAATTTAAATTCACATTTACTTTGTTGTTTCACACAACGGAAGTAAGATCTTTTTATGGAGTGTATAAAAAAGTAAACGTGATTGAAACGTAATAAAATAAGCACGGTTTTTATAACATAAAATATGTGTTGTATAGAGATATGTGAAAATAACGTTTTGTGAATAGATGCTACAAAGTGCTATTTTTCCAATGAAAACTATAGTTTTCTACTCCTATTTTATTTTATTTTAATAGTATCTATAATTTGTTTATACACATTTTTATTCAGTTGAAATTAATTCAACCTTGGGGACATAATTTTAAAATAAAAATACTAAAACACTTTATACAGAAGATTTTGAAAGTGGCCATAAAATAGATGCTACAAAACGCTATAAAATGACACTTGAAAAACATTTATACACGTATTTCTAGTAATGAACAAACATACACAATCATTAAAATCACTATGCAGTCTCTGTTATGTTGTGTTACTTGTTTTTGTTATTTATGTATGTTGTTTTTGTTACTTCAAGATTGTGTATTGTTATATGTTTCAATGATCAATTTGCTTTCGTATATGAAATGTCGCTATTGATACAAATGAATGCATATGGAGCAAAGAGAAAAATGTTAGAAACTTCATAAAGGGCTATAAATTTAGAATGCTTGCAGAGCAATGCAAAATGGAATAATATATAAATAAAACTCTCGTTGAAGGATACATTGGGACTTTCAAGACCGGTTGCAGGTGTCTGATATCGAGCCAGTGGCCTCCCGCATTAGAGTCTAGGGTCTATCCCTAGGAGGAAAAAAGCAGGTCTAAACGTAAAACTTTGTATTTCTGTAGAATATAAATTATTTACTTTGGACAGTTTAAAACTACGGCGATGATAGGTAATGATTTCGTACACCCGCGCCAACATTTAGAACCGGTGAGCCTTCGGTATCATTGCAATTGGAATGTAATTTTTTTACAGTGCAATAAGACGAACATAGTTATTTGCACTGATTAAAGATTTTGTCGTAGTTCAATTAGAAAATGTTCCAGCCTCGATTGTAATAGTTTCTCCCGATAGCGCGCGTGTTAATTTTGCCTCTCTTGCCTGGAGTCTGGCAGCGAGCGAGAGGCGCGTGAGGGGGGTAGAGAGTGGGGGATGCTTCAAGCCTTGCGTGCTACTACTGCCGGCCGGGCCCCTCCAGAGGTAATATTCTAAATCCTCCTAGGTCTATCCCTGTCGGCGAAGATTAAGTTGTACACCCAATGTGTTCTCTGTATCGAGAGAAGACAACATTTATAAACATTTCATCATATTAATCCGTTTCCCCAGTACCAGCATAGAACGTGAGTACGTAGGCGTAATATGTCATCGTCGTCGTCATTGTCGTCGTCGAAATATCAACCAACTGCGACGTCAGAATCAACAAAGATAAATCTGAACAACTCGTTGCTAGGACGAAGTCACCGTTTACACATCTCATTGAGCGAGCGTAGCGAGCGTCTCCACTTGACTCTTATGGCTCGAATGTCCGTTTTTTTTTGTTTTTTTTTTCTGTTACTGCTTCGATACAGGTCGCACCGTTTCTCTGATCGACCTGAAATTTTTCACACATGTACATACCACCTAGGCGGGTTGCTGTATAGTTTTTGAACAAAATCCGATCGTTGGTTATAAAAAATAAAAAAATAATAAATAAATAAAAATGTTCCGATCGTTATGAAATTTTGCAGGTTCAATAAGTACAACATTCTCTCCTATTTTACAAATTTTTAGCTAAATCGGTCAAGACCTTAAAGACTTATTGGTATGTAACATTATGGGAATGTCGTACTTGGGTCGTTGTTGCACGTACCGGTAATCGCTCAACAACGCGACGGGACTTTAGCGTTTTCCTAGTAAGTATATTGATGAATCAAAGCCGTGTATTCATGACTACTTTTTCGGGTATACCGAGTAACTGTAGGCAAATTATTACTAAATTTGCCTAATGTGTATAACCGAGAAAGCTTCAAACAAACCAAAGCCGTGTACTTTGCTTCTCTAAAACAACTTCGATTGAAACTAGTCACCCTGGGACCACCTAAATGAGATTTGCAGAAACTCCGCTAGGACATTCACCAACCATGATAACAAGTTCTTTTTAGAAGGACGAGTAATGTTGTTAATGTTTTGTCAAGAGACGTCCAAACTCGAAACAAATCAATACCATTGATTAGGAACTCGTAGAAGAAATTACTTTCTTGTTAATCCATTTATGCCCTCTCCTCTGATTCCCCGCCCCCACTTCCCCTCCCCCTTAGGGCTGTACGTCGTCTTTCATCACCCCCTATACATGTCAAGGGTCACACTTCCCCCACGAATGAGACCAAATCAACCCATGGTACGGGAGTAAAGAAACTTATGAGGATGTAGGACAACGTTTACTGATCTCTCGGCTGACTGAAAACACATTTGTTTGAAACTTTACAGTTGTCACGAAAGTGGAATTGAAAAACTCTACAGTCATACTATTCTAAAAAATAAAAAAAAATAGAACAGGCTAGAACAATATTTTGATTTTCATAATTTTGGATTGATTCTGATCTAACTAGGAAAACGCTTGGGTCCCGCCGCGTTGTTGGATGAGCGTGGTTGGTGCATTGAGCTGCATTGTGTTACGCGGATTTTCTGTTGTTCTGTGAAAAATCATTACTTAGTCGAAGATTTTTTTCAAATTAAATTAAATTAAATTAAAAATTAACTTATTTTTTTAATAAATCGTAATTTTTACGTAATTTTAAAAAAATAAAAAAATCGTAAAATTGCAATTTTCATAAGAAATAATTATTCGATTGCGCTCAAATTTTACACGAGTATATTAATTCATGAAATTAAGGTTCTATAAAAAAAAATCATAACAATAGGATAAAGCATGTAGGTGTTATATGTCAAAGAATTGTTTTAAAAAAGAAAAAACCCGTAAAATTTCGATTTTCATGAGAAATAATTTTTCGATTACGCTCAAATTTCACACGAATATCGTAATTCATAAAATTAAGGTTCTGTTAAAAAATCATTACAATCGGATAAAGCATGTAAGTGTTATAAGTCGAAGATTTTTTTTAAAAATCGAAAAAAATCGTAAAATTGCATTTTTTATAAGAAAAATTTTCCCGATTGCGCTCAAAAACGTGGCAGTTCTAAGTTCAGAGATTTCGAAGGCCTCCATAAAATTTCATCGCAATCGGAGTATCGGTTTAGCCGGAATCGTGTTAACAAACACACAAAAATACAAAAAAAAAAAAAAAAAAAAAAAAACATTCCGGATTTTTTTCTCCAGTGTAGTGAAATGGAATCTTCGCTTCGCTCGCTACGCTCGCTACGCTCATCCAACTATATTTATTGGATGAGCGAAGCGAAGACTTCAATTTCACTGACCCCCCAAAAAATTTAGCTCGGGTGTTTTTTTTTGTATTTTTGTCTGTTTGTTCGCTCTCTACCGGGCAAACGGCATATGCGATCTTGATGAAAATTTGAGGGGACCTTCGAAATCTCTGAACTTAGAGCTGTATTGTTTTTGGGTACAATCGAAGAAATATTTCTCATGAATATCGTACTTTTACGATTTTTTTCGATTTTTAGTGCGATATTTTCGTGACATTTGGGCCGATTTTGACCAAACGGGTAAGGCTACAACGTTCATATTTCACATGTACATTAAGGTAATGGTGATGTATTGCTTTCTGAAAGAAAAAGTTGAAAAAGTTAGCCAGAATTTATAGAATAAAGGTTTTAATATGAGTTTTTTTAGGTTTATAATAACAATTAACAAGTAACAATAGAAACTTGACAACAATCACCTACAATGCATTAAAAAAGCACTTGCAAAAGAAAAGTGGTCCTACGCAAACTAAAAATTTACAAAAAAGCTCATCCATCAACGCGGCGGGACTTAAGCGTTTTCCTAGTATTACGCAGCGAAGCATTTGCTATATGCATCATATATCTGTCCGTGACAAATCTGTGCGTTCTGATGCGTTTTTGCGTTTTTTTTTTACACCGTCCTTAAAAAATGACGACACAAAATATATTTGGTGACCTTAGGGGTCAAGGGGAGGGGCTTGACCTAGTTTAAAGGGGCCATTTCGTTAACTCGGAACCTTCACCTAAAATGTCCAAGAAAATTAAAGATACTAGGAAGCTTCGCAAACGCTTTTCTTAGTCGCGTTGATGGATGAGCTTTTTTGAAAGTTTTTAGTTTGCGTGGCTTTTTTTATTTTTGCAAGTGTTTTTGAACGCATTGTATGTGATTGTTGTCAAGTTTCTATTGTTAAGTCTTGTTAATTGTTAATATATATACCTAAAAAAACTCATATTAAAACCATTATTCTATGGATTCTGGGCTACTTTTTCAATTTTTTCTTTCACAAGGCACTAAATCACCATAGAACCTTAATATCCATATAAAATATGAACTTTGTTGCCCCACCCGTTTAGTCAGAATCGGCCCAAATGTCACGAAAATATCGCACTAAAAATAAAAAAAAATCGTAAAAGTACGATATTCATGAGAAATATTTCTTCGATTGTACCCAAAAACGTGGCAGGTCTAAGTTCAGAGATATCGAAGGTCCCCTCCAATTTTCATCAAGATTGCATATGCCGTTTTCCCGGCAGAGAGTGAACAAACAGACAAAAATACAAACAAACAAAAAAACAAAAAACACCCGACCTAATTTTTTAGGGGTCAGTGAAATTGAAGTCTTCGCTTCGCTCATCCAATTAGTTACATTAGTTTGACCCAATTAGTGTGGAAAGGAAATTTTAGTAGGCCTGTACGTATTGTCGGCGGTCGGAATCGATCCAGTGACCTCCATAAGTTAAATCTCCTTTCATTAATGGCAATAACAGAAGACTGCGTCCCCAGTATTTAAATATAATATTGACTTCCTTATACTTTCTCTTTAAAAAAAATACACCTCACAATCATTGTCTGTAAACCCACACTTAATTCTAGTTGGATGAGCGCAGTGAGCGCAGCGAGCGAAGCGAAGACTTCAATTTCACTAACCCCCCAAAAAATTTAGCTCGGGTGTTTTTTTTTTTTTTTTTCTCTGTCTGTCTGTTCGTTCACTCTCTACCGGGCAAACGGCAAATGCGATCTTGATGAAAATTTGAGGGGACCTTCGTTTTCTCTAAACTTAGAGGTGTTTTGTTTTTGGGTACTAGGAAACTTCGCAAACGCTTTTTTTAGTCGCGTTGATGGATGAGCTTTTTAATAATAAAATGAAAATAATAAAAACATAAACACGGCTCATACAAAGCAATCATTAGGACTGTTGGATCTTTGATTGTTTGTAACAAGGCTGTGAGTAAGGTATAAAATCTCCTATAAAGTTTTCATACAAGGCTGTGAGAAAGATCTAAAATCTATATTTTCGTGCTATTTGGGCGGATTCTGACCAAACGGGATGGGCTACAACGTTCATATTTCACATGGACATTAAGGTAAGGGTGATGTATTGACTTTTGAAAGAAAAAAATGAAAAAGTTAGCCAGAATCTATAGAAATAAAGGTTTTAATATTTAACACCTCAAAAAACTCAAATTAAAACCTTTATTTCTATAGATTCTGGCTAACTTTTTCAACTTTTTCTTTCAAACGTCAATACATCACCATAACTTTAATGTGCATGTGAAATATGAACGTTGTAGCCCCACCCGTTTGGTCAGAATTGGCCCAAATGGCACGAAAATATCGCACAAAAAGTCAAAAAACGTATATTAAAAGCTTTATTTCTCTCGATTCTGGCTAACTTTTTCAACTTTTTCTTTCAAAAAGCAATACATCACCATTACCTTAATGTCCATGTGAAATATGAACGTTGTAGCCTCACCCGTTTGGTCAGAATTGGCCCAAATGTCACGAAAATATCGCACTAAAAATCGAAAAAAATCGTAAAAGTACGATATTCATGAGAAATATTCTTCGATTGTACCCAAAAACGTAGCAAGTCTAAGTTCAGAGATTTCAAAGGTCCCGTTGAATTTTTATCAAGATAGGATATGCCGTTTGCCCGGTAGAGAGCGAACAATCAGGAAGAAAAAAAAACAAACAAAAAAAAACAAACAAACAAACAAACAAACAAACAAAAAAATACCCGAGCTAATTTTTTTGGGAGGTCGGTGAAATTGAAGTCTTCGCTTCGCTCATCCAACAATTATCAAGTAACAATAGAAACTTAACAACAATTACCTACAATGCATTCAAAAAGCACTTGCAAAGGAAAAGTGGTTCTACGCAAACAAAAAACTTACAAAAAAAAGCTCATCCATCAACGCGGCGGGACTTTAGCGTTTTCCTAGTCCTATAATAGGTGAAAATAAACAACAAACAATAAATTCTGTGACTTACCGACAGCTGAAGTAGCTCAAGCGTGACGCCCGAGACTCTGATTCTTTAGGTCTAGGAATCGATACCCGCCACTGGCAATCCTGAATGAAAGTGTTTTCCAAAGGTTCTTCAAAAGTAAGTGAATCGAGTCCTCGAAATAGCTCACGGGCATTCCCTTCGAAACAGTTATGCTCACTTACTTTACTAGGAAGCTTCGCAAACGCTTTTTTCAGTTGCGTTGATGGATGAGCTTTTTTAATAACATTTTAGTTTGCGTGGGATATCTTTACCTATGCAAGTGCTTTTTTAATGCAATGTAGGTGATTGTTGTCAAGTAATTGGATGAGCGAAGCGAAGACTTCAATTTCACCGACCCCCCAAAAAAGTTAGCTCCGTTGTTTGTTTTTTTTTGTTTGTTTGTTTGTTTTTTTGTTTTTCCGTCTGTTTGTTCGCTCTCTACCGGGAAAACGGCATATGCGATCTTGATGAAAATTTGACACGACCTTCGTTTTCTCTGAACTTAGACTTGCCACGTTTTTGGGTACAATCGAAGAAATATTTCTCATGAATATCGTACTTTTACGATTTTTTTCGATTTTTAGTGCGATATTTTCGTGCCATTTGGGCCAATTCTGACCAAACGGGTGGGGCTACAACGTTCATATTATACATGGACATTAAGGTTATGGTTATGTAGTACCTTTTGAAAGAAAAAGTGGAAAAATTTAGCCAGAATCCATAGAAATAAAGCTTTTAATACAAGTTTTTTACGGTAAATAATACCAATTGACAAGAAACAAAAGAAACTTGACAATAACATTCACCTACAATGCGTAGGCAGCAAAACAAAGCACTTGCAAAAGTAAAGATATCCCACGCAAACTAAAAACTTTAAAAAGCTCATCCATCAACGCGGCGGGACTTTAGCGTTTTCCTAGTATTGTTACTTGCTAATTGTTATTATAAACCTATTAAAACTCATATTAAAACCCTAATTCCATGGATTTTGGCTAACTTTTTCAACTTTTTCTTTCAAAAGGTTCTACATCACCATAACCTTAATGCCCATGTAAAATATGAACTTTGCAGCCCCACCCGTTTGGTCAGAATCGGTCTAAATGTCACGAAAATGTCCCACTAAAAATCGAAAAAATCGTAAAAGTACGATATTGATGAGAAATATTTCTTCGATTGTACCCAAAAACGTGGCATGTCTAAGTTCAGAGGTTTCGAAGGTCCCCTCAAATTTTCATCAAGATCGCATATGCCGTTTGCCCGGTAGAGAGCGAACAAACAGACAAAAATACAAAAAAAAAAACACCCGAGCTAAATTTTTTGGGGGGGTCAGTGAAATAGGGAACTAGCCTTCATTCCAGAAATCGAATATGTTAAAGATAACATCTAAAAAAAAATAACATAAAAGTTTTTTTTTGTCTAAGGTTAATACTTTTCTCAATATTTAACGCTGAAATTTGAATCTGGCTTCCCGCCAAAAGACAACACGAAAAGTAGTGTGACGTCAGACTGCTGACCGCAGCCTAGCGCAGACCCAAAGGCGCACCGCTATCTAGATATAAATGGTAGATATTCTACCATCCAGTCGGCGGTGGGTCAAACACATCCTAGCAGACAGTTGCCGTCACTGCGCCCGCTGTCATTCCTGCTATCGTTTCTCAATGATCCTTTTGATTGAATTTAAAAGAAATGGCGCTTTATAAAAGGTGTAAGGTACCGATGTGTTTAAACACCACTCTAGAAACACCGGAGAAAGTATTTATATATGTGCCAAAAAAAACTAAACAGGTGAAAATAATGGTTAAACGCAACAAGACGAGAATATGTCAAGGAGTCGTAGGGCCTCTAGCCTACCGCTGCAAATTCACTTTACCGTTGTGAATCCCACTTTCATGTATGTAAATGATATTAATTGGTCTACCTAGGCCTAGTACTTTTTTATTTCGCAGGTTAGTTTCCTATGAGCTTCTAATTTACGTCGGTATTATTATAAGCCTAGGACCAATACGTAACTCATTTTCTCGCGGGGAAATATTAAAAAAAAATTGAATTTGTGACATTCTCCCATGCGAGAAAAGGCCCTAGACTTATAATCCCAAGGCAAATTTTGCTGCGAGAATATTTGGCCGGAGCCTAACAGAAGCTTATAGGAAATTCACTTGTGAATTAAAAAGCTAGTAGACCAATAATATTAACTTGCATCAAAGTGGTCTTCACAACAGTAGAGTGAATTTGTAGAGGGGGCGTCCTCCTCAAAACATTCTCGTGCTGCAGCTTTGAACAATTCTTTTTGCCTTGTTTGTCGTTTGGTTCTTTTGGCACGTGTATAAAATGATCTTCTCCGGTGTTTCTACAGTGGTAGCCTTTGCCCTCTTGGTAGACCTAGGCCCTTAGGACCTAGGGCCGAGGTAGGCCTATCACTACGCCCAGGTCTAGGCGCATATTTAAATATAAAATCTAAAGCCCTACCAAACATCAATGATATAAATGATATCATCATCATCAACCTAAAAAAACTTGGCTGAAGGATACAGCAAATGCCTCGGCCTAGCCCTACCTAGGCTAGGCTGTGTCTAGGCATCCAAATGGACATTTTATAGAATTGGTTTATCTTACCTAGGGCAAAGACACAGCCTAGGGCGTAGGGCCTAGCCTAGCGCAGCCTTGAATGACTGTACCATAGAGAAATAACCAGTGGCTCTTTCCCACTAATGAGAAATAAATCGCTTTCTAGTCAAGGTCGGGTAGACGCACTGTCAAAATCACATGGTCGTCATCTTTGTCATCGTTCGTGTTGTTGTCAAAATAGTCCGATTATTGATGAGCACGGTCCACTGGATTGCCTCTAGGCTTCGCTGCCGCGCACGGCCGCTCGTCGAGCTTTTGTTGTTGTTGTTGTAGTATTTATACAAACTACAACGATGAGCATGCTGCAAGCTACGTAACGCAGTTGAACCAAGAACGAGCGTTTGCGCGGGGGTTCAAAACCCTATAACTTTGTACCCCCGTAGTTACCACGGATGATTTTTTAAAAAAAATCTTTCATTTGTGAAGTTTATTTAACTGTGTTCTATAAATAATAAAAAATGAAAAACGTGAATTTGAGACCAAGGCTAGTTCCCTATTGAAGTCTTTGCTTCGCTCATCCAAAAATATGTCTGTTAGAAAACTTGGTAAAGATTTCATATACCTACAAAGTATTAACTTAAATGCGATGATGCATTGAAAGGACTTTCAAATAATTAAAACCGTACACAAACCGACAAAATAAAAATAAGGGTTGAATCAGAAGTCCAGAAAAAATTAATTGGAGATGTTGTGTAATTTAACGGGAAACTGATCACAGCTTTTAAAATTAGTAAATTTACACAGAATAATATTTTTCTCGAGAAAAGTCGTGTGCAGTAAATTTTAATTACAGGTTTTAGAATGTTTTGACGCGTAAGTAGGGGCTGCTCTTAGCATGTATTGGTGCGAAAACTTTACCGGTTCGTGAACATGCGTTCAGTTTAATGAGGATCATCAACTTCGTTTAGGGGGTGAAGTAATTAAACGCACAAATGTTGAATGGTGAAATGAGGGAAGGATATTGAAAAGAGGCTCGCTGCTAATGTTGAAGCATCTACGGGTTTTCTTTTAATATAGTAATTGCTCGTGAAATTTATTAAATTCGGATTAATTTCAACATTTTACTCGATCTGCTGTTTGGTTATGCATGAAAGTGTGCGTGTGCGTGTGCGTGTGCGTGTGCGTGTGCGTGTGCGTGTGCGTTAACAATTATCTTGTTATAAATATCACTACTGATTGTTGTAGTTATATTATAGATTTGGTTGAGACAAGAAAAATTATAATTTTTCGGACGCCTGCTGTAGGGTAGGTATACACATCAGTTTTTTTCGGAGTCTTCGCTAGACAAATCAGACCTTGACACGCCCGTAAGCACTCAAATTCAGATGTACAACGCTCTGGAGAAAAATTGAAACGACATTCGGATATTCTAAAATGTACAAGACACAAATATTTTTATGCAGAAGAACATACAACAAACGGAATTGCTTCATGTAATAAACCCTTCTATTCACCATTGTTAAAACCTCTTCATTTTTCCGTTGCGTCGACTTGTGCCTAGCAATGGTGAATAGAAGGGTTTATTACACAGTAACACATCAATTCAGTTTGTTGCATGTTGTTCAGCATAAAAATGTCTTGTGTCTTGTGCATTTTAGAATTCAAGTATAAAGTTTCAATTTTTCTCCAGAGCATTGTACATCTTAATTTGAGTGCTTACGGGCGTGCCGTGTACGTGTCTGTCTCGTGAACACTTAATTTGACTAACTACGAAATAAGAGAGTTACGAAAACTGTGAAGAGGATGTCTAAGGAAGGTGAAGAAGAACGGCTGAAGAAAAACTTTTTAAAAACTTTCAGTCAGGATTGTCGGTTGCGGGATTGGAACCCGCGACCTCCCGAATCAGAGTATCCCGCGTTTGAGTCGGTGACTCGGGTTAGGTTACACAGCAGCAGGTCTTTACTAAAGGGAAGCGTCTGCATGTTTATATTATTTAATCACGGTTCGGTGTGTCCTAAGTGCAGCGAAGCTTACCCAAGAGAAACAACCATTACTTGTTGTTAGACGCGCCTTGTACATTGCCAGTGTTGTGTTTCACCGTAGGACTTGACCGAAGGGCGTAGATGAAAGTAAAGGAAATGAGCTTTGCCCGTTTACCACAACCGCAACACAAAGCGTCTCCTTCCATTCTCTCTCTCTCTCTCTCTCTCTCTCTCTCTCTCTCTCTCTCGGATTGGTGTCAAAACAGTAGAAAGGTAAAGGAAAAATACAAATTCGTGTGTTTAAAGGATGAAATAATTGCCCTGGGATAATAATATTCCATCATAATATTCACTCGCTACACATTTGATCATTTTAATCCATTCAAATAAATTAACACTCACAATATTTAAAATTATACACAAAGTTACCACAAGAAAGTGAATTACGATTTACAAAGCTAAAGATATCATGAAAATAAAATAAAAACATAGGAAAAATTTAAATAACAATGAAATATAATTATATCCTATTATTAAAAAAACAATAATTTTTTAACGATTTTTAACATCATATTTTTAGGTATTATTTTTATTTCAGGTTTTAAGTGCGAAGGCAATAATTCAAATATATGAAACGATCACCAAGGAAATCTTAAGTTTTAATAAACAATTCATCAAAGTATCATCATTTGGTGGAGGTGCCGGGTTCTGGCGGTCAGTTGACAAATAGCTATTAGCTCGGCCAGGAAGCATCTGACGTATATGAACCGTTGCGTAGCTGTCAATAAAGCATAAACAGACATCCGTACGGTCGTAGATTATCAATACGTTTTAGCCGGAAACAAAGGCGAGCTCCGGTACTTCTGTTTTACAGGGTTGAGATGAACCCGGATTTATTTTAAACAGACTCGGCGTTTTTTTTAAAGGATATTTGGAGATTTTGGTGCACGAGAAAGCAAAGAAACTTTATCAAGTATTTCGTTTTGCATGCATACAATCTAAAGAATGATTGACAGTTCAAAAATCTCAAGATTAACAGTTTTCGGGTTGAGGTTCCATCTAAATCCAAAGCAATTGTTCTTTATTACATTATATTAACCAGAGTTTTAACATTTAGAAAGCACAAAGACAGTTTTCAAAAACACCACTTTGTACTGTTTTTGTTTGTGTTTGTTTGTTTTATTTGTCTTTGGTCTGGACAAAATATCTCAACTATTTTAAGCTCTACACCACTGGGCATTCGTGTTGCAAGGCGAAACATCTCAATCCAATAAGACAAACGACCCTGCACGCATCAACCTTGAGACTATTGGAAGAAATAAAGTGCCTACGTGACTCAACTGTACACTCGAGTACACTAGGCTGATACACTACTGTGCACCCGTGTACACTAACATGATTCACGGATTAAATTAAATGGACGGTTACGTGACGACGCGTGTTGCTTGGGAGAAACACGACAACACTCTATTACACATCGAGGGATCCCCAAGGTCATTGCATTAGGGGATGAAAAACACGTGGCCATCGGCATTTATGATATACCCGTAGGGAAATCAGTGAAAAAATCTCACGATCGACTTTATTATAATTTCTGTAAGTATGTTCCGTTTTCTTGTTACTGCGGTATTAAAATTTCTATCCATGAACTAATTTATAGATATGGTCCTTGACACTGTTTAATACACATGCCAAAGAATCTATGATTTTTTATAGTCCTTAATAGATTATCAATGTCATTCCGTTTCGAATTTTATTCTTCCTTGTAATTTTTTTTTATGTTCGACAGATAATTATGTTTTTCTTATGCTAAATGAACTAAATGATTGTTTTTCCTAGGGTTTCCTCAGTCGTGTTACAGCAATCGGACATCCGTTCAATATACCTAGCAAGACACCTGAAGAAAAGCATGCATTGCACCCTGTGCAGATTTACCACGAAAAATGAAAAAAATATCAATGTTACTTGCTTTGAGGAATATTTAACTAGCATGTAGTATTGACTTTTGTATTCGTTCTTCGGCTAAAAAACATAAAATCCAAATAAAGCATGTTGCTGTTTGAATCCTATAAAGAACACGGTTTGTTGGCCGTATAGACAATGGACCAACGCCATGTTATTGCTTTCAAGTTGCAATATCGCGTTATTAGTTCACTCGCTTACAATGTGTTCTCAACCGAGGAATCAAAGCTGAAAGTCGAAACAAAGCGAAAACAAAACAACTCTCCCCCCCCCCCTCTCTAAACACGAGACGCGTGGACTTTTAAGCGGCTGTCACACGATTGAGAAAATCGCGCGAGTTGGCTCGCGCGAGTTTATTACCATCCTTGTCACACGACAGTCAATGAAGGTAACAACAACGCCACCTATTGGTGTTCACTGGTCACGTGTTATGGTAGTGGGTTCTGATTGGCTCTCGCTACCTCGACTTGCTAGGAAGTGGAAAGCTGGACATTTTTCGTAGCGAGCGCGAGCTCGCCCTCGCTGGCTCACGTCTGACGGGGAGGCGGTGAGTTCCATGTAAACAAGTGTAGGCCTACTCCTAGAGAGTTACTCGCGCGAGCCAACTCCGCGATTTTCTCAATCGTCTGACAGGCGCTTAAAACAAAGTTAACAACATATGCTGCACTGCACTACTTCACTTTATCTCCCCCTGCAGCTTATACTTGAGATGTTCAAGAATGTACTAATGAACTGGCTGGATGACGCATGCTATCCAAACGAGGGCATCTTATGTATGTTTTTTGTTTGTTTTGGTTTTGGCAAGGGTTTTATACTTATACATGGGAATAACAATCTGAATAAATCATCTCATTTTAATGGTGTAGAATAAATTTTGATTTTAAATGTAAACAGTAAGATTCACCCATCATTATAACAGAAATCGAACTGTTATAAAGCCATAGTAGACTCATTTCAAGAATACAACAGCTATGTTGTAAAATTTCTTTCTCCCATAATGCTTTGCGCACGATATAAAATTCGATTATGTACGAGGGTGAATCGTGTTTAACTAGTTTTAGTTTCCTATTCAAATGCTTGTCTCAGAATAGAAATTTTCCCCGTGTTGATGGTGTCGGCATTGGCTTGGTCTGCTTTAAAATTACAGTTCCCCATTGTAAATCAGTCTTGTGATTAACGAATTTATTGATTTATTTATACAGTTTTGAAAACACGCAAGTATAAGTAACACAATACTGAGAGCGAGATGGTGAACATACCATGTTGATTTCAAACAGTTTCGAATGCGTCTCACGGAAAGGGTTAAAGTCGACTTAATCACAACTGTATTGACTCAATCGGTTTGAAGTACTGCGTAAAGGTAGATAATAGTAATAGTTGACAAGGTAGAAGAAGGGGTAAAGAGATAGAAGAAGAGTAGGCATTGGTTGGGGGGGAGAGAGAGAGAGAGAGAGAGAGAGAGAGAGAGGGGGGGGGAGATGGTGAGAGAACATGGGGAAATGGGAACCGTTGACAAAGAAATCCGCAAAGCAATTAAAGTCATAAAAGCATTTCCACACGGTAAGATAAAAACAAAGACAATTCTTTTCTTATGTTTTACTTTGTGACGTAGTGACGAATTTGATTATAAATTTAAATAAAAACCACACAAAAACTAATGGGTATAATTTTTATGTTTTCTTTTTTGTTGTCGAGACTTAATCAATAACTTATTTTCTCGCATTGACCTACATTTTTTGTTATGTTCCTGTTTAGAAAGAGTATATTTTAATTGTAATTTAAGTATGTCTCTGTTCAAGTGGTTCTGCAAGGTCGCTCAAGCCTGAAGACAAATTATAAATATTGTTTGTATTAATTATGCGTGGATAGGCATAACATGCAAATGTACACCACGTATCTTAGATGAGATACACTCCCGTAGGTTTAAACTCGGCGTCTATTAACTTACTTTCAGAGGGAATAGGACACAAATTGGCAGTTGTCACATAGCTATTCATTCGGCCAGGATGAATCCGACGTATATGAAACTACTTTTTTCAATAAAGCTTACATGGACAGCCCTATAGTCGTAGATTTTCAATCTTTTATGTTTGTCAGCCAGGATCAAGCCACGAATATGGTAAATTTTAGACTTTTATAGGGGAAAAAATGACTATGTATGACAAGCTAAATGTATCATCTCCCATTGGTGTAACTAGCCCTTGTTTTTCGGGGGGGGGGGGGCGAACATTTTTGTAACCTCCAAAGATCAATGGTCAGCACAATTAGTGAAAAGGGTATGTGGGTACAGCCAGTGGGGTCATCCAAAAATAATTTTTAGGTATACGCACTTTCCTGGGTAAAATACACGATTGTGATCGAATAATAGGGGTCCGGTCCGGGGAGCAGCCCGGATATTTTTTGGATTCTAAGAATGTGATTAGAGTATATTATCGTTTTTTTTAAACCTTATAAAATATTTAAAAAAAAGTTGCAAAAAATATAAATATATTACTATTTGTATATTTGTATTCCTCTCAATAAATACCTTATAGAAAATGAAAATAGTGCCCCTTCCCCCGCCCCTCCGTAGTTACGCCACCGGTATCTCCGACGGTGTCGAACTAATGTGTAGCCTATGCTCGTCACTTCTTGTGGAAGTGTGAACGTAACGAGAAAATAAGTCAACCGTATCTAACACGCAACAAGAGTGTTACTGTCAGCGCGAGTACTTGGTGGTTTAATGAAAGGGTAAAGCTCTCACTTCTCGACTTTGGAATTAGAACAGAAGCTCACATTTGTTTTGTTCGCACTTGTCAGCTTCACGCTTGAACACTTCCGGCTCGGGGTATATCGAACGCTTTTTATAAGCCACAGAAGTAACTGATGTGACAAGAGTGTGCAACACAAAATAGTTTCAGGTCAAAGTTTACAATTTCTAAAATATGCAACTTAGTAAAAATATAGTGAATGGAATTGATACCTAGCGATAACAAAACACTACATCAATTTTTTTCGAATTTTTGTGATCGGTCAGACGGCAAAATCAATATATTTCAAACTGCATTTACATCTAGTTCAGCGTTCAACGTAGATGGTTCTGTTTATGCGAGATTAATGTTCGACTGTTTTTCTTCAGTTTCAGAGAGAAATATTGTGTTTCAACACAATAGTATCTTCAACAATTTTTCTAGTTTTCCGGTATTTTTTGTCAGTTTATAACTCACGACGGGAAAATTTGCAGGAAATACGATTTCGAAAAATCCATTTTTTTCTCTTTTATAAACTCAAGAAAACTAGTAATGTACGTTGAATGCTGTGCTAAATGTAATGGAGTTTGAAATTATATCGATCATGCAATATTTGCCGTGTGCCTAATCAGAAAAATTTGTTTTGATGTTCTAATATAGCGACAGGTATTAATTCCATTCACTATACCAGAGTCGATAAAGAAGTTTCCCCGTTGGGGAGGGTAAAGTAAAACGTCGATTTTGGCGTTTGGAATCCAACGTTCCGCGCGACTCTGTGTGACGACTGATGGAACTACTACAATAAAACGACGTTACTTTCTACTAGAAGTTAACAGTCGTTGGCGACGAATGCGACGCCGAAAAAGAGTACTGAAATAACAGCGTATTCTGCAATCTATGGTGAAATAATCTCTTCCATCGACGAATCTTTTCAATAACATTTATTTTCCTTAGATCAGTTTTGTTATGGTCGCTTTCAGCGAGAATGCGGTGAAACCTTCGAAATCTCTGAACTTAGATATGCCAAGTGTTTTGGTTCAATCGAAGAAATATTTCTTTTGAATAGCGTATTTTTACGATTTTTTCCGATTTTAATGCGATGTTTTCGTGATATTTGGTCCGATTCTGACTAAACGTGTGAAGCAAAAACGTTCATATTTACCATGGACATTAAAGGTAATGGTGATGTGATGTGCCTTTTGAAAGATTAAGTTGAAAATGTTAGCCAGAATTCAAAGGTTATTTTTAAAAAAATTCATGTGTATAACAAGTAACCATAGAAATTTGAAAATAATCACCTACAATGCGAACAAGAAGTTCATTCTATTGTTAATTGGTATTTGGTATTACCATAGAAATTAATATTACTTTATAAAAATTATCCTTATTTAACAAAAATAATTTTGCAATTGAACTTGAAAAAGTAATGCGATCCCACGCATACTAAAAACGTAGTAATTATTGGACAGAAATAGTTGACGAAAAAAGCTCAGCCATCAACGCGACTGGAAAAAAGCGTTTGCGAAGCGGCCTAGTGTAGAATATAGGTATTTTGGTTTTAATTGAATTTGTGGGAGAATTAATCCCTTTTAGCTCAACTAAATCGTAGCGAGTATAGTAAAGTATCCAGTATCCAAAATACATTATTAATCTACATTTTTTTAATGTGTTACACTATAATATTTTAATTGAATAAAACGACAGAAAAATAAATAGCTGCTGACAAGTCAATATCAATTTTGTATGCTACACTCATAATTAAGTTTTCTAAAAGGGGTGTTCACCCGCAAAACTCAAAATATATATTTCATTCAGGCTAACTAGTTATACGAATTTAGAAATCAACAGAAAAATTATAGGGTCCACCTTGACCCGGAAAAAAATGTCGAACTTGGTATTTTTCTAGATATTTTCCACTGGCAAAAATCTCCCATAAGAAATAACATAGGGACGATCTTTATACCCCGTGACCTTGGAGGATTTTGATCCGAAAAAATAATGGTTATTATTGACGTAGCCCTACTCGACAGCCTTTTCAGTAAATGTTTGATGTAAGCTTGTCTTTGAGTTCACGTAAATTCCATATTTTCAAATACATTTATATATATTAGTTCCCTCATTCGAGAATATTGTTTTATAACTGAAAGGGAATTATCTTTGGTAAATAAAAATATAATTTATATAAAAATAATTGAAGTAAAAAAATTATTGTTTTAAATTATTTTCATTTATATTATATTTTTATTTATTGAAAGAAAAGGGGGGGGGGGGAATGTTTTACAAAATTATTTTCATTTATATTAAATTTTATTTGACAAAAATAATTTCCTCTCGGGTATACAACAATATTCTCGAATGAAGAAACAAAATAAAAACATACGAGCAACGAAAACGAAAGAAGTGTACCTCACATTTTGCAGGTTATTATTCTCATGGATTGAATATTGACCTGCATTCAGTCTATCTCCTCCCCCCCCCCCCCTGGGAGCCCGCATTGACCCTCGCATGCACCGAAGGTAGACCGACTTAGTCCAAGGTGGACAGATTGGAAACTCGAGTGGTCGATGTAATCTGCGTCTCTCCAAGGAGGGTTACTACAGAGAAGAGTCCCAGTCTCGGGAGACGGTCTCGAGCATGGGTGGTTGTGTAAGATGTTATCTCGGCCGTGATTATGCAAGAGAGGGTCAGGTGCCCCCTGCCCCCCCCCCCCCGTCACGCACGGAGATGTGACGTCAGAGAGGTTGTACACGTCCACCGTAGTCGTTGCGGTTACAAAACAAGACACTTTTCTTTTTTGTTTTCTTTAATAATTAATTTAAATAAATAAAAATAAAAATATTCGAGTTTAGAGCCTATACCCACTCACCACATACTGATTTTCAGTGGGGGACATTAAATTTAAAGCTGATCAAGCCAACCCTGTAGGCGCCTTAAGTAGGAAACACGTATCAAAGAAGCTGGACACGATTCCTCCCACGTACGACGCCAGAATCAACAAGGCTAATTCGGATCAACGTTAGAATTTATTTAGTGCCTCGTTGCTAGGACGGCTTCAATGTCACCGTCGACACATTCCTAAGACTAGAACTGATGAACTTAAGTCTACATAAGAAGTTTAAAAAAAGCAGGACTCGAACCTTGGACCTTCTGCTTTAAAGCAGCTCTTACCACAAGATCAACGAGCCACACAAAATTCTTCTTATTAAATTAAATTTATTATTCTTTTATTCTATTTAATTAATTTAGATTATTTAGAATTTGATTTGTTGAGGATTGCATAACATAGGGGAAAATATGGTGAATGTTACGAGGATAATGTCACGACGTTATATATAATTCTTTTTTATCGTGTTCAAAGACAAAAATGACTTTATCATTGGGAAGATAGGCAGAGAAAGGCAGGATGTCCAAGACAATAGACGACTGAAGACAACCTTGGAAAATTTCAATCGGGTTAACCAGTGGTTTAGCCGCGCAGGGGTAGAGTAGGTGACCGCTCTGCTCTGAAACTCACGTATACCGCTGGTTAAAGCAGATGGGGGGTTCTAGAGCTAGTGTAACGGCTTCGTTCTCCTCGACGTCTGCTCGGCAGTCCGGGTTAGTGGAGGAACCTATATGTCTGTCAAGGTTACACCGTCCTTTCGGATGAGACGTCAAGTCGTTGGTCTCCTTGGTACTTTTCGATAGGAGTAGGCTACGTGCCGGAACCGGGTTTCCACTCCACCCTTCTATTCACCCTTCATCCTCATCTATCACCACTCATCCATCCCGAATGAGTCACACGTTACGCATGACCGCACGGGAAGTGTCTGAGTGGCTTTGCTTTCACAGTAAAACAAAATGATTATTAGATCTTCTTATGCGACAGATATGTAGTCTCGAAACACGTGCCAACAATAATTTCATTTGTAACGTAATTTTATTTTTGCTTCTGTTGAAACTTATGAGACAGTATTTAGGTTGTGTGATTTACCAGGACTTACTCGATCGATTATGCCGGTTGAGGGGGGGCGGGTGAGGGGGGGGCTAATCCTGTCAATGCAAGACCGTCAGCATATTTGTCTTTGCTCACTGAAGCTTGTGAGGATTTAAAAAAACTCATATCCTATTTTAAATGGTTGTTAATTGAATGTCTCCCGTTCCTACAGCAAGTATGACAGTTTATCTAAAAAGTCATGTGCCATTTACACAATACACCTAATTGCACAACTTGCTCTTGAACGGTTCAACTTGTAAATTATTGTAATTGAAACTAGTTACTTATTTGATTGTAGGGTACCCTAGTGATCGTACAATGAATCCCACTTCATCTAAACTTAGTTGATTTAACTCCATTCACAAGCTTCATTCGCTACTTCGCTCTAACTTCACATGAAAAAATATGCTTGCGATCACAAAATCTCCTCAATTTAAAGCCACTAACTTGTTTGACAAGTATGTCAACGTCAAACTTAGTAACGAAGTTACACTGGCCAAACAGCTTGATGTCAGCACAAAGTGAAATTCAATGCCCATTCATCTCTCCAACGAGTGAATTGTTCAGTCGATAAAGTTGGAAAATAGTGGAATTTTTTCGTGTTCCGTCAAATCCTTTTAAAGACCGTGTATAAAAAATAGGTCACATGAACGATAATCGAGGTACGTATATTGGAAAAAGGACATTGTGATGGGATGGGAAAACCTCGGGAGAAACTTTCAGTCAGGATTGCCCGTCTCGACGGGATTTGAACCCGGGACCTCCCGAATCAGAGTCGCGCGCTCAATTCTCGAGCCAACACTGTCGGTGACAAGAATAATAATGCAACTAAGAAGGCCATGGTAACTGGCTGTTTTTGTAGTTGTTGCATGTATTGTGTTTCAAATGGTTTTTCTTCCGTGCCCTATATTGTCGTATATTTTTGTAAGGTTTTTAGTTTGTTTAGTCTAATTGTTTTTTTGTTAAGATAGCTTACACCGTTTGGTCTGAAACTTCAAAACCTAATAAAATATATCCGACGTGGTGAAACGTCCCGTTCAAGTAATTATAATAATAATATCCTGGGCTACGAAAGCCTCAAATTTGAAATAAAAATCTTGCCAATCACAAAAAAAATCTGACGGCTGTTGAAGCAGAGAATACTTTTCACAAATTCACTCAAACAACGTCATTTGCTACTAAAGTCGGTTTAATAACCCTGTAATCTTCGGTATCGTTGATAATAGCTCTAGAATAATTATTTGAGTCTGAGAAGTTTCCAAACTACAACTTTGCTACTACCATAACGTTAGCAGATGTTACTCACAACTAAACACCCTACAAATAATACTGTATCAGTTTCACAGCACGACATGTTGCTATGATAGAGCATTTAATTTGCAACCAAACTCTCAAACTATCAAAGGTCATTAGGTTTAAATCTTAGTAAATGTTCACTCTCAAAAGTTACCAGACATGAGAATAGAGAATAGAGTAAATGCATTGACGTGTATTTGCCCGCTACGTTTTGTATCTTTTGGTGCAAGACTTTCACGATATGGCCCAGTCCCGTGTACAATCCTTTTTAAAATTTGTGATAGACCAATTTAATAATATGATAATGTAGGCAATACAAATAAAGCCTTTAAGCTACTGGCAGTAGTTCAGGAGTAATAATTTAGTGAGCAAAGCTACTTAAACAACGCCGTGTTGAAGAAGGATAACAATGAAATTTCTTCACAATGTAATGTCCCTTTGGTGGAGGTGCCGGGTTCATAAAAATGCTTACTTTCGATGAGGTTACCTCGTGACCCCCAGGGTAACATATCATCCTTGTTGAGGGCAATATCAACAACAATACGCGTATCAATCAGAGGTCATGTTCGGTTTTTATCGTTAAACGTGACACACGCACAGGGAGATACATAGGGGAGCTTCACGGCACAAATTATTTAATCTGCTTACTGCGATAGGAGAAGAAATGAGCCCACAGACCAAATGAGGAGCGATCATCCAAAATACAATTAAAATAATAATAAATAAATAAATAAATAACTGCATGTGCTAAATTAGTTAGTTTCACGTGCTTCATCAAGGCTCTTCGCGGCACGAGATTTCCACAGATTTTGAGTGGTTTAGCAAGATATTTGCTAGCGTCGACGCCGTTTCTTGTTGTAAAATTAACAAACAAGAATAAACAATAAATAAATAAATAAATAAATAACAATATGTCGTCGAGATTTTAAAAAACAAGACTCTCCCATTACAACATGACAGGGACAGTTTGATTTTTGTATCAAAATCCAAAATTCACTGTAGATGTTGCATTTTGCACCAGCACTAAGTTTTTAACAATGTTTTTCTGGAGCTCCTGCAATCTATAATTATGTTTTTATAATTTGATGTATATATTGCGTTGCTCCTCAAATGTATTTACATCGTATTCTTCTTACATTTTAACCATTCTCCGATAACTATAATTACGTAGTTACAGTGTTCACTCGTGTGTATTACGTATGCAAGGTATGCGACTGTGGTAAAGGTACACACAGGCTCAAGGCTGAATATTAAAATAGCTACACCGGAAAGCGAAGAACGAGACTTCACTTACAAGGAGGTTACAGACGATGACTACAAGAGTGATAGATGTAGTTTGTTCTGGTGGAAACCGCAATGCTCAATGCATCTGGAGTAGAATTAGGCCCAGGGCATGGCTCTGCTAGTTGTAAAATGCGAAGAAAGAGATAAGGTCCATCTCGAAAACATCAGCTGCTAAGACTAAGGGAAATATATTATTACTCACCGAAACTAGAGGCGAGCTCTGGTGGTCGTCGTCGTGGACATCTACCCCTTCCCTCGACGACCTCCCCGACACCGACCATGACAACACGAAAGATGTCAAATACGATGACGACCACGACGTGAGAACCACCCCCCCCCCCTTGGCTGGTTCTAACCAGCATGGGATTTTCCTCCCCATATCGTCTAGGGCCCAAGGCAGAGTGGCGCATTATGACGCGCCATTAATCCAAATAAACTACACAAATTTTTAATTTTATCATTCATTTTTTTGCTTGAATAGGTTTTCGTTTTTAAATTTTCATTGTAATTTGTTGATTTAGGCCTACATTGATATTTTCTTGTAAATTACATGTTTATCTTCAAAGTTTATAATTATCATAAATATAAATAGTAGAACATATTCACATTTTGATTTTTAGGGAGATCTTACATTACCTCTTTTTTTTTACATAAACGGTATTTACCCGCTAACCGCTAAACTCATATATTTCATTCAGGCTAACTACTTATGAATTTAAAAATTAACAGAAATATTATTGGGTCCACCATGACCCGAAAAACAATTGGCTAACTTAGTATTTTTCGAGCTAGGTCCCATCGGCAAAAATCGCCCATGAGAAATAACATGGGGACGATATTTTATGCCCCGTGACCTTGGTAGATTTTGATCAAAAAAATGGCCATTATTGACGAACTCGGCAGCCTTTTCTGTAAATCCTCTATATTTTGTTTTGTAATTTGGCAAGTGGTTCGATCAAAATATGCTGATTGCCAAGAGGGGTGTGATTTTGTAATGCATATTTTTGCGTGTTTGAGAGTATATTTGTGCACAGTTTCAAGACTCGATGTTATAAAGATTGGTACGATGCTCTAGTATATGTGAAACAAAAAAGCAGCAGCTTCAAGCCGACTTAAAAAACGCCAATAGATTTATGATTTGAACTTTTTTTTATTTTTTAAATTATTTATTGGGTTTCTATAAAGCATTTCAATTCTAAATAATTATTATACAGTTAACACGTAAAATGCTTGATGCCCTTGGTATGAAATTAAACTTGTTATATTATGAAATATGAACTAGAAACTATACTACTTATGAACTTAAATATACTATGAGCACATACAAAAATAATAAACAATCAAATACAGGAACTATATACCACTGCAAATGTTTACCAAGTGGTTGGACAAAATTTGAAAATAGAACTTTCAAGAGTTTTTCTAATGCAATACAATAATGCACAGTACATAATACAGATTAGGATTATTTTAATGCTAAAGAAATCTAAAAACTACTAAACTAAAAACTACTGATAGTTCCCACTAGGTTAGCATATTAACCATCACCTATTGAACAGCTGCTATCTTTAACGGTGGTATATGAGTCTAATGCTGCAGAATTAAATTCGCTAAATGTCGTACATGTCAATTTGTCACAGAAAGCAGGTCAATAGGGTATATTGATAAAAACATATAACACCTGAGTGGTCCACATTCTGGGGGAACTTAAATGACCGCACATCCTAGATTTTCTCAGTCTCAAGGGTAGAATACATTGAAAATTAGTATTTCGGGTAATCTGAGAAAATAAAAGAAATGATCCTCACCAAGGTCATCAAGGTTCTCACCTTTCTCACTTAATTGGAAAATCTTAAACGAAATTTGAGACATTGGGGCGGGATTGTTTATTTCCCGGGGCTAAGGAGCGAGCGACAAGGTATAATGTTTAGGGATTGGAAAGAGATGTAGGTGCGTCTTCTAGTAGCTTTGTCAATGACATGATCACTGTTGAGCTAGGTTAAAAACCAAACATAATTCATTATTCTCTAGCTCAAGACACGCCCCCCCCCTCTCTCTCCCTGTTCTCATAAGAGAAACTTATCGGACGAGAAGTTACACATCATAACTTTTCATGATATATAAGATATGATTTTTGAATCACGTGACTTGATCGAGTAATGACTTCATTTTTTCTTTTGATAATAATTTGTCACATACCTAACAAAATGTTTAATATCAAATAGTCTCACTTTCCAAAAACTTCTTAGACTGTTTATTAAATTGATAGTTTTCATAAATGGTAAACAAATTCTCTGAAACGCGAAATTATTACTTTATTTGAATATTTACGTTAACTGCACTTACATAACATGGTCTAAACATAGACAAATGATGAACAGGTTATTTGGCCATGAAAGCATAGAGATTGCAAACTGTAAAGAAAAATCAGAAATCGGTCAAGACTTTGTATATTGCATTGTATTTTCCACTGCCTCCTAGATGTTGCTCGTGGATCACCTTTGTGAAATTAGTTAAATATATATCTACTTATCTAAAATTGAAACACAAAGATATGAAAGTGAGGATTAATATAAACAGGTTTAATTTAAAATACAAAGATAGCACAGTGGCAGTCTGAGAGCTATATTAAAGAAACAGTACATTGCCTGAATATCTTATCGTCGATTCGGCACGACCTTTAGAAGTGATCTCTTTTCTCGTGACTTTTAGTAATCGATCTTCCTTTATCAACTGATTCATGATTGAAAATACGAGAGAAAATCTTCGTTAAAACCATTTTGACACCGAAACACACTTACAATTTACTTATTGAATAAGACAATAACGATGAGAAATGATTGGTTCTATAACTTTTTTTATGTCGGCGTTTAGTTAAAGACAGAGGCGCTTCACTTTATCTTCGGTAATTGATAAAAATGAAGTACACTACATGCCAGTCGCATAATCATAACCTCATTTATCTTTATCGCAATGTGAATTTCATGAAGTGGATGATTACGTCAAAAGTCAAGAGATGATTTTATGTAATAGTAATAACTAGGAAGCTTCGCAAACGCTTTTCAGGCGCGTTGTTGGATGAGCGTATGTTTCTTGAAATGAAAAAAGCTTAAAATTGCGATTTTCATGAGAAATTATTTTTCGATTGCACTCAAATTTCACACGAATATATTAATTCATTAAATTAAGGTTCTGTGGAAAGATCATTACAATCAGATAAAGCATGTAGGTGCTATAAGTCGAAGAATTTTTTTAAAAATCGAAAAAAATCGTGTTAATGAGAAATAATTTTTCGATTGCGCTCAAAAACGTGGCAGTTCTAAGTTCAGAGATTTCGAAGGCCTCCAGAAAATTTCATCGCAATTGGAGTATCGGTTTAGCCGGAATCGTGTTCACAACCAGACAAAAATACAAAGAAAAAAACAACAAAAAAACAAAAAAACAAAACATTCCGGATTTTTTTCTCCAGTGTAGTGAAATGGAATCTTCGCTTCACTCGCTACGCTCGCTACACTCATCCAATAATAAAATGATTTGAAAAGAAAAATTGATAATCTTCCAAAGTGTCTGAAACCGATAATTCTGGCAAGTTATGGTCTCATTCTAAATGTGCATGGAAATCCTTACTGAAATCTATATGTTTAAGGTTTTAAATTTTAGCTTACGAACTGTGTTTTCATGAAGACAGGCCTACTCTCACATCTCTATTTTTAGTAGTTCAATTGGATTAGCGTATTGAGAGAAGCTTACATAGCGAAAAATATTATTTGTTTTGTTTTTTATTGTATTGTTTGTATTTTTGTTCACCCTCTACCGGACAATTTGCTGCTCCAATTAGAATTAAATTTTCAGGTGATATTCGAAATCTCTTAACTTAGACCTGCTGCGTTTTTTGGGTACATTCGAAAAAAACATTTCTCATGAACATCGTACTTCTACCTTTTTCAAATGTAGTAATGCAGGGAATATCCCAAATACGCTCATCCCTTTACGCGACCATTTAAGACGTTTGCGAAAAGACCTCGTCCTGTTCCTGTCTCTCTATTCAGTTCTACGAATTTCCTTCTGCTGTCCTGATTTCAGGGAACAAAGCTTCCTATAAGCATCACTTTCCTGTACGGCCGTTCGTCTGCGCGCGCGTCACGTCTTGCGATAAAAAGACACGACGTCCGATTGCCTTGCGTTTCTGCTCACATTGCCTTCTTTGTTTTGGTTGACCCTGAGGGTAAGAGGGAGGGGCTAGCCCCCCAGAAAGTGCCAATGTTATTGCAATGCTTTTGATGTATTGACTATATGTTCTCAGTTTTTAATTTTTTACAATTTTTCGTGGGGAGCCTGCCCAGTGTTCAATTCATGCTCGTCTTCAGCTAACTACTTTGTCTCACCATATCCTGAGCCCGGGGTTTTGTGGGTTCAAAGAGCGCAGGCTGGTGGTGTGTCACATTGTAAACGTATCACAGTTTTGACAGCTGAAGTGGACTTCGCAGAGCAGTAAAGTAAAGTCACGTCCAGTGCGACCTAGCCTATATAATTTATCATGTATGGGGATGATATTGGATAGAGCGAGTGTAATTGAAACGTTGATCTTGTGCGGCATTATAGTAATGTAGGCGCAGCAAGAAGAGTAAACCACTTCACCTACATACAAGTGGTTTTCGATACTCAAGAGGTTGCAACCAACTTGCATCGGATGTGATTGTACTTTGTTATTACGGAGAAGCCCATCCTTCCCGTCAAATTCGGACGGATTTACAACCTTTGATAATAGAGCAGGCGACATCCTAGTTTCTTTGAACCCTAAAACGCCGGGCTCAGGATATGGTGAGACAAAAATAGGTATGTTGCGGATCAGACAATGTGAAGGAATGTCCGAGGGCTGTTTGAGAGGACTCAATCCCTTGCATTGGAAGACCTCGGAAAAACCTTCAGTCAGGATTTCCGGTCTCGACGGGATTTGAACCCGGGACTCGAACCAACTGACCTAATTTATTGGACGATGATTTATAATGATCTGTATCAGTACGTGAACACAAATAAACTGATTCTGAATCTGAATCTAAATTCTGCACCATTATTAAATGCAAGCAATGTGCAAGGATTTGTTTTTAATGGTAAGCCTTGTTCTAACAACCCAGGGCCACCATAAAAAAGATCTACGAATGGCGAATTAATTTACTTTATATTCTGCTTCGACGATCTGTTGATTAATCAGCTTCGCTCCCTTCTTTGTGTCCTCCAGTACCTGTAATCAGTGTTGATTTCAGACATTTTCTCTGGGGAGATGAGGAGGGAAGGGGGGGGGAAATTGGAAATATAGAGTAGGCAATGAACAGAAAAGTACTCCCCAAGCGATTCAAAGGGTGGGGGGGAGGCACAGCGCTTTTTTTAAAATACGTATTTTTGACATGGTTTAAGTGTTTTATAGAATAAGTTACGGTGGTTGCTGAAAGCCATAGTTTTACTAGAATCTTAAGAATATTATTTAATGTATTGTACAATGCACTCATATGCAGAGTGAACAGCAGTATTCGTCTTAGTTGGCGCTTTATTGACCTAATGCACCGTAGAATTGGCCCAGAACATGGCTCTTCTACCGACAGTGCTGGCTCGAGCGTTAAGCGCGCGACTCTGATTCGGGAGGTCCTGGGTTAAAATCCCGTCAAGACCGGCAATCCTGTCTGAAGTTTTTTCCTCAGTTGTTAATGCGAATGCAAGGGATTGAGTCCTCTCAAACAGCCCTCGGACATCCCTTTACAATTGTCCTATCAGCAACGTAACTAGTGAAGAGGGGCATGAATTGAACCCTGGGCAGGATTCCCACAAAAACTATTTATTTATTTATTTATTTATTTATTTATTTATTTATTTAAGCATGGCACTGCTAATCGTACAGAGCGATTCAAGATAAAAAGTCCACCTCACAAACATGCAGCTATAGTAAGAGGGGAGTATCTAGGGCGACGGTCGTCGCCCGGCAGACAAGCGATGCGATGCTTAGGCGACACCGAACTCCGGCCCTATATACACCTACCAGAGTTGGGGGTTTTCAGCTATCTGCACACGCCGCCCGAAAGAGTTACAATCTTGAAACTCGGTATATGACCTGGTATGTGGTCCATGACATACCAAAAAAAAATCAACCCGATCCGACAACTCGTTCTGTGTTAAAAAAGGCTCTCAACATCGTCAAATTCCTTAAAGCTGGCTGGGTGGGTGGGTGGGTGGGTGGCTGGCTGGCTGGCTGGCTGGCTGGCTGGCTGGCTAGGAGTTTCCGCGGAGAGTTCTTTAGCCTACAGAGAAAACGGTAAATCTTAGAATTATGAAACTTGGACCCACACTTAGGTGTATTTCAGACGCAGTGCCTTTTGCTTTCAAAACCAAAATCGGGTAACAGGGACCGGAGAAAATCAAAATTTGGATGATAATCAAAACGCGTAATTACCAAGGCGTGGTAATTTGTACAAACTTGAAATTGAACATGCTATTAACCATTATAAATATCTTGCGTCCAAAACACAAGGGGCTAAATTTGGGATGACCATGGGCCCAAAAATGACAAAAACATATCTGAACTTTAAGAAATGAATCATTCAAAGAAACGCTACAACTGAGATGTTTCAAACGTGGAATACATTTTGATATCTCTCATTCTTTATCACTTTTGAATATGGAAAGCAAAATTGGTTAACGGGTACCGGAAAAAAACCAAAATTATCAAAAGTAGGTAATTCCGTACTCTTATGAATAATACGCTATACCGAGAAAACGGTTCATCTTAGAACTTTGAAACTTGGGCCACACTCAGATGTACCTCATATAACAAAAACCGGGCAATTGGGACCGGGGAAAATCAAAATCAAAATCAAAATATAACGCGTAATTACTCAGGCGTAGTAATTTGTACAAGCTTGAAATTAAACATGCTCTTAACCATTATAAATATCAAGTGCTTATGCTAGTGCCTTGGTCTTGTTGTTAGCGTATCTGCTTCCAATGCAGAAGGGCCAGGGTTCGATTCCCGCTAAAGTCAGAAGTTTTTTAACTTCTGATTTGGACTTAAGTCTATCAGTTCTTGTCTTAGGAGTTTGTAAACGGTGACTTTGGAGCCGTCCTAGCAAAATCAAACGCGTAATTACTCAGGCGTAGTAATTTGTATACAAGCTTGAAATTAAACATGCTCTTAACCATTATAAATATCTAGTGCTTATGCTAGTGCGTTGGTCTTGTTGTTAGCGTATCTGCTTCCAATGCAGAAGGGCCAGGGTTCGATTCCCGCTCAAGTCAGAAGTTTTTAACTTCTGATTTGGACTTAAGTATATCAGTTCTTGTCTTAGGAGTTTGTAAACGGTGACTTTGGAGCCGTCCTAGCAACGAAGCATATAATAAATTTCAGAGTTGTTCTGGATCGGCCTTGTTGATTCTGGCGTTGATCCGCGGATGTTCGCACTGTCCATACCACTGATTGATATATTTCCTATTAAAAATATCGATCTTTGGTTGGTTATCGCTCACTCGTCGATTGCGTCGGGGCCTGCAGGGTTGGCTTGGTCACTTTGATTTAAAGTCCCCCACTGAAATCAGTTACATATAACTGAGTGGGTAGACTCGAAATAAAAATTTATTTATTTATTTATTTATTTAAGGGGTATCTTTGGGGGGACCGTGGGCCCAAAAATGTAAAAAAACAACTTTGAACTTAACAAATTTAATCATTCAAAGTCCATCATTCACACCTTGATAGCGAACGAACAACAAAAAGATGTGATATCCCCCAAAATACAAAAATTTGTAAAAAAGACGGCAGCCAAGCTCTCCTTCAAAAGTCTTCGGCTGTGAATGCTGTGAGATATAGAAGTTGAGCCAAGCTTTTTATTCTTTCTCCCTAGTTTCGCTTTGAAATATGTAAGATCATTTCGCCTGTTGACGAGCGCCAAGCCAACGATTTTTGTGGTAAAAAAGTAAAATTTTTAAACTCGAAATCATAAAAAAATGACTTGGCCATTGAATTTGGTTCATGGCCAAGAATTTTTTTATGATTTCGAGTTTAAAAATTTTACTTTTTTACCACAAAAATCGTTGGCTTGGCGCTCGTCAACAGGCGAAATGATCTTACATATTTTCAAAGCGAAACTAGGGAGAAAGAATAAAAAGCTTGGCTCAACTTCTATATCTCACAGCATTCACAGCCGAAGACTTTTGAAGGAGAGCTTGGCTGCCGTCTTTTTTACAAATTTTTGTATTTTGGGGGGATATTATATTCTCCGAAACTAGTTTAGTTAGTAAGTGTAGTAGTAGTATAGTAGTAGAAGTAGTAGTAGTAGTAGTAGTAGTAGTAGAAGTAGTAGTAGTAGTAGTAGTAGTAGTAGTAGTAGTAGTAGTAGTAGTAGTAGTAGTAGTAGTAGTCTTAGAAACTAGGAGAACTCAGGCATTCGTCGTCGGGGACCTCCCCCCCTTCCCTTGAAGACCTCCCCAACGACGACGACGACCACAAGAACGACGACAAAGATGATGACCACGACGTGAGGTGAGTGCCCCCCCCCCCAACCCCCTACCCGTGGCTGGTTCTGACCAGCATAGGTCGTTGCTCCCCATACCCCCTAGGCTAGAGTAGCGCATTATGATAATTAGATAATTTATTGGGTTTTTGTTACATGTAGTACATATAGTGTTTGACAATAACCAATATATTATGTTACCCATGGTTTTAGCCAGAAGTAGTTTGGCCCTAGTCTAATCCTTAGAATTAATTATAATATGTACATGAAAATATATATTTAAAAGCTTAGTATATACTTAATTCTAAATAGTTTAGGTTTGTGCTAGTTTATGAACCTATGAAGAAAGGTAAGTTAAGTTATAGTACATAAAATAATAAGAAAATGAATAGGAAATAATACTTAGTTGAAAAATTTGATTATTACTTAATTTAACTCTAGAGAGGTAGTGTTTTTAGTTTTACCATGCCCATTTGTGTAGGTATTCATTTAAGCTATAGTATTGTTCTTTAATTAGAAAATCTGTGAGTCTTTTTTTGAATATATTTGTAGAGTTTGATGTCTGTATTTTTTCTGGAAGCTTATTGTATATTTGAATTTTTATGTATTTTGAGTTTAATTGTCCCTTTATTGTTTTATAGTGAATTTGTTTTAGTTCGGTGTTGTGTCGTGTCATGTGTTGATGTGTTTGGTTTCGTGTTTGGATGGTGTGTATATTTTTCCTAATGTGAAGTGCTGCTTCGCATATGTATAAACTGTATAGGAAGAGTATTTTTAATTGGGTGAAGATGGGTTTGCAAGGTGTTTTTGGATTTGTTTTTACTATCGTTCGTACTGCTTGCTTTTGGATTATGAAAATTTGTTGTGATAATGGTGAGGTACCCCATAGGGTTATTCCGTAACTGAGATGAGATTTGAAATATGAGTTGTAGACTATTTTTGCTGTTTTTATGTTTGATATATTTCTTATTTGTCTGATTGCAAAGCATGCTGAGTTTATGACCTAACGGTTGACGTGCCCTTAAACCGAATAAACTATAAAGTTAAACGTCTTAAAATCAATTGAGACCTAGTGGCATATTATTTTGAATGGATGAGGTTGTATGAGTGTAAATATAAATTGTCATATAGGGCTACACCCGGCGTCAGAAGTAAACCAAGGGGTCTCGTTGTATTTACAATACACAACCCTTGATTTATACTTCTGATGCCGGGTGTACATGCATAAGTGAGTGAAGTTTGTTGAGGGTTATTTCTTTGACTTATTTTCGAAAATGTAAAATTTACCCATTCCTTGTAAAATAGGCTTCCATCAATAAAATAACTGAACTACGTTTGTCCCACCATATCCTGAGCCCGGCGTTTTAGGGTTCAAAGAAACTAGGATGTCGCCTGCTCTATTATGAAGGTTGTAAACCCGTCCGAATTTGAACGGGAAGGATGGGCCTCTCCGTAATAACAAAGTACAATCACATCCGATGCAAGTTGGTTGCAAAAACCCCCCGATTGTTTATTTGGATTAAGGACGCGTCAACCGTTAGGTCATAATGCACCACTCTAGCCTAAAGGGGGTGGGGAGGAGGGGCCATGCTGGTCAGAACCAGCCACGGGTAAGGGGAGGACGGGGGGTTTCTCACGTCGCGGTCGTCATCGTCTTTGTCATCGTTCGTTGTGTCATTGTCATCGTCGCCGGGGGGTCGTCAAGGGAAGGGGCCAAGGTCCCCGACGACGATTGCCAGAGCTCGCCTCTAGTTTCGGGAAGTTATATAATACCCTTATTACTAGCTGATGTTTGGGAGGTGGACTTTTTCTCTTGAATAGCCATGTAAGATTAGCAGAGCCATGCTCTGGGCCAATTTTACCCCGGGCCCGACGGGTTGTATGAAACCACTTGATGTAAGCCTGGTTTAGTGTTTACTCTTCTTGCTGCCCCTACATTTCTATAATCCTGCACAAGATCAACGTTTCAATTACACTCAAATCATCAATATCATCCCATACAGGATTAGGGCCAGTCGCACTACGTGACTTTACTTTATGCTCTGGCGAAGTCCACTCAAGCTGTCAAACTGTGATCGTTTACAATGCGACCACAAACAGCCTGCGCTCTTTGAACCACAAAAACGCCGGCCAGGATATGGTTTGACAAAGTGTAAGCCCTGTTAACGGTTGAAATATCATATTGAACTTGATTTGTCGATTGGAAATGAGATATGGTGTGTTATTTCGATAACCACAAATTAATAATTTACCTTTACCAACCCGTCTAGTATATTCTATCGCATGCTAGCCAAACTTCACCAATGCATGGAAATGGAATCCCTATAATCAATGTCCCCAATGGGACCTCATTCGATTACATACACAAATACTGTTCAAACTACGTCTGCAAATGAACTCGAAGTAACAGTGCAACCTTTGACTACATTGACATCAAACTAATTACTAATGACGCCAAAGTCGTTGTGAGACGAGTGAGCGAGCCAAGTGTTGAGTACCCGGTAACATTGATATATTTTCAGAATAAATGATAGAGGCTTGAGTTCAGTTGGTTTAAGGGCGCGTCAACTGTAAAGCCTAATGCGCCACTCTAGCCAACAATAGGCTATACGGAGGAATGAACCATGCTGTCTTGATCCATCCTTATAGGTATAGGGGAGGAAAGGGAATGTTCCCGGGTACTCAACACGTGGCTCGCTCACTCGTCTAACAACGACTTTGGCGTTTTACTACTTTATACAACATTTAATAGGATAAGTACAATATGTAGGCCAGCATCGAACCGAATTGTTCCGAAGCGTATGGCTCTACCTTTGATGGTTATATACTCAATGGCTCTAGTAGGACGTGGATTCTAATCCCGCATAAGATATGGTTTTTTGTAATCGTTCTTCATCGTCATTGGATGAGCGCAGCAAAGCCTTCAATTTCACTTACACTGAGAAAATATCTTGCTTTTGTTGTTTTTTTGTTGTTTGTTTGTTCGCCCTCTACCGGGCAAACGGCATAATATGTGATCTTGATGAACATTTTAGGGGACCTTCGAAATCTCTTAACTTAGGTCTGCCAAGTATTTAAAACACTCCTTCAAATGATTCTCATGAACATCTTACATTTACTATTTTGTTCGATTTTAATGCGCTATTTCCGTGATATTTGGCCCGGGAGATATTAAGTTTATAGTTGTGTGTCACTAGTTATATTGGTCAAAAATAGTGTTGAGCGTAGCTGTCATTTTGTAAGCGACGTTTGCAACCTGCGAAAAAAAAATTAAAAATTTGATTAGTTGTGCAATATTTATTTTTGACAATTATTTTCACTAGGCACATCTTTGTTTACCATATAAAATTCACTATAAGTACTAAATTGGCTCAACAAATGTTTACTCAAAATATACAATTAACATTCAAACGTTGAAATTAAGTTTTTGGGATAATTTGTCAACCGTAATATGGGGATATGTTATGACAAAAACCTTCATTTACCTTACTTGAGTAACTATGCGGAGTAATTTTAAATATAACACACAAGGAGACAGCAGAGAAATTGTATTTCTTTAATTCTTGTGACCCTCTTGGAAATTTCTCCACCATTGCTTCGAGAGATTTCTTACCTCGCTAAACATTCGAAGAGAATACGGAGCAAGTCCCGGAACCGAAATCTCGACTGGCTTGTTAGCACGAGTCATTACAATCAACATCGCACGCTTGTAGCTCTTCGATGCCTTGAGCCAATCAGATTAGTACAAAGCCTCGCTCACTGCAGCGCTCTGAGACAACAATACAAGATACTAGGAAAACGCCAAAGTCGTTGTTTGACGAGTGAGTATCACAATTGAATCAGTTGTTGTGAAAAGGGAATAAGTCACTTTTTATAGTTTTGAGATAAACGAGGAAAACTTTTTTCATAATGAAATAATTTAGTACATTATTCAAAGTATACTTATTCTGAACACATATAAATATGCATCAAAATACGTATTTACATAAAATTTATTTTGTATTGTCTGATCAGAAAAAAATAGGTTGTGTCTCAGACTCATCCTCTTTTCAAACTATAATGTTTAAATATCCATGGTTATGGGAATGTGAATATTTTTTTAAATTACAGCATGTCAGAATATGTCATTAAGATACATTTTTCAAATTAAGAATCTATAGTTAGGCCATAACAAAAATTTTTTTTTCTGACTCATTCCCTTTTCGAAAAAATAAAATATTTTCATGTGAATGGGACTGTGATTGAAGTGTTTCATTAAAAAATCTCAGTATATTATGTACTTTATTTTTATTATAATTTAAATAAATAAATCCAAGCAGTTTCAACAGCTGTCATATCGAAGCATATTACAGAGAGCGCCGCCGTTTGTTGTGAAAAGGGAATAAGTAACTTGACTCATTCCCTTTTCAAACAAACTCGCGTTTGGGCCCCCCCTCTACTGAGCCCACGGTCAATCTGACTTGTTTCCTTTTCACACATAATGTGCGTCTATATAAAATAAGCAAGAATTTGGTGCTAACTCATTTTCGTGAAAACGTGACTTATTCCCTTTTCACAACAACTGATTCAATTACATTTGCAGCTGCAGTATGCATGCATGTATGCAGCTCTGACTCGTCAAGTCGAGACTTGTCTAGCTGCTACTGCTGAGTTCCCGATATCGCTATGCTCGTGGACGTGGGCGACTCCACTCCAAAACAATGAAAACATATCACATCGCCAACGCCAAAGTATTGAAGCTACAAATATTCCAAAATATGTGCTAGAAAGGTCAATACATGAACTCGAGTTCGACTCGATATGTTCTGCATCCATCTTTTATGCTCCTCAAATCAAATCCAATTTAGCAAAGCTCTGCAAAACACGATTTTTGTAAGTTGGCAGGGCAAGCTATATTTCAAAATTTTTCACAGTTTTTAACATTCCATAGGGGTAAATTGGTGAAAAAGGGGTATTTTTTTCCAAAAGCAAAATTTTAAATTTTAAAAAAAATAAAGTAGTAATTTTTAAAAATTTTTTTTTTTTTGTGTTATTCCTGTGAATTTGCTGTCCATTTTTTAAAAGCACTCTATCTTTTGGTCCTTGACTTTTGGTGTAAAATTTGGCAAAATCGGACGGGGTTTTTTTGGGGCCCCTGCGCATCGAACCACACACATACTACAAACCCACATACATACCACAAAACAACGAAGTGCCGAAAACTTGCCATAGGGACTCCGTTTGCTCCGCCACTCGTTTCCCAAATTTGGGATAGCACTGTCTGATAAACCCGTAGCTTAGGGTCAAAGTCAATGAGACCCCCCCCTGAAAAACTTGTCGCTTGTTAAAAAGTAGTTCCAAAATACAGCTATTCCATGTAGAGAAAAAAAAAAAGGCGTAGCCCGCCCAAAGGGGCCTTTTCACTACCTTTCGGCCCTTTGTTTTTTTTGATCTCTATGCAATTATTGGACGACAAAAACTGATTTTTAAAGTTCGCCTGACTCAGGAGGGGGCCTGGTCTCGCAAGAGGGCGGAGGGGAAAAGGGGCTCGTGTTGCCAACTCTTTGGAATTATATAGCCTTAATCGCTGATTGCACAAACCCTTTTTAATTGTGCGTTTGAGAAGGTTAAAATTTGGAACATTTTAACAAGATAAAGTTGTTTTATTTTTATTTACCTCGTCGGTGATTTTGTTGGAGAGAATATTTAGGATCAGAAAAAATAGAATGATCTCGAAGGTAACTACGATCATCGTTACTTCCTTCGTAGAAAACGCATCTGCCTGAGGATGAACAGACGATGTTATCTTAAAGATGCTACTATTTGTATTTATTTATTTATTTATTTATTAATTATTGATTTTTTGATTTTTTTAAATGTATTTTATCCTAGTTAACGTTATTTTTCATAGAAGAAATTAAAAGAGCAGACAGATGTAGCTCAAGCGTTAGGCGCGATGCTCTGAATCGGGAGGTCCCGGGTTCAATACCCGACACCGACAATCACGACTGGATTTTTGTTTCCTAGGTTTCCTTCAGTCCACAATGCAAATGCGAGGGTCCCTGGACATTCCCTTTACAATCACTTCAAATACTGTTGACCAGATAAAGATAAATTCAATGGCACTCTGGACTGATTTTAAACGAAAAAACAAATTAAATGCTTCTTCAAAGAAGACATTTCCAACTTAGCTTCACGTTAAAGAAATTCCGAAAAAAATCGAATGAGTTTAAGATTTGAGCGAAATCGGTTAAGTAATTAATTAACCTGTGCGCTACACATGAGCTACATCTTTTAGTAAATATTTCATTAGAATATTTTATGACAAAGAAGTATAGTGCACTATTAGAATTGAGTTACTTACAGTTTTAACTTCGAGCATAGTTAGTGCATACAAAACCACATTTACGATATATAAATCGACGAGTAGAAATGACAGCACGTCGCTAAGTTCCTTTGTGACTCTGAAATAATGAATAGAAATTAATCCAAGCAGTACACCTTTAATCAATTAATAACAAAAAAACACTGAAAATATAAGTAAATTTACCCAAGTAATTCTGTATGAATCTTGACAAAATTTGTGAGAAGTAGCTTCATTTCATTGTCAAGTTCTGCTGCTGTGTATGATACACATTTCAAACAACAAATGTTGTTTTCATTCGCGTCCCTTTGTCTTCTTTTGCGACATTCGCTCATCTTTCTATTTTTTATATTGTTAATAGATATTTTGCGAATATTATTAAATTTATCTGATATGATCTTGAAAAGCACAATTATGTACATAAATACAGAACTTCCTGCCGAATTGAGAGAAGTCACCGTAAAAAGCAGGGAAGGGCCGTTCAATGCATTGACAAGCAGTGTTATTTCCATGGCAGGAGATGCAGTTACGTTGTATGGATACCAGCCACTGAAATCATAATAGAAAACATCATAGAGAGGTGTGGATGTGGAAATGTCAAAATTAACATACGTCATTAAAAATTAAAAGCTTGGTCGATGGGTTTGGATTGGTTATGTTTTGGTTAGTCAGTAACGACAACCAAGTTAAAAATTCATCGACCAAGCTTTTATTTTGAAGGGGCTTATGTTAATTTGATATTTCCCACATGTAAATGTTTCAAAAATTTATTTAATGTTTATTTTTATTTTGTTAATATATTTTTTTCTAATTATAGTTAGATAATAATATGGATATTGATATATTATTATTTTAAACAAAATAATGGGCTTGGCCACACTTCTAGATCTCACCACTTTATGCAGTTGAGCCACTTGTATCTTCCTCGTTTTCGGCTTGGCCCCTTTTTTTGCAAGTTTTTGCATTTGTGTATGGTTATAGTCAGTCTACCATAGTCACAGAACAAATTTTCATGAAATTACTTCAATTTACAGTGGACCAAAAGGGACTATTTACATTGGACCAAAAGGGACTATTTACAGTGGACCAAAAGGGACTATTTACAGTGGATCAAAAGGGACTATTTACATTGGACCAAAAGGGACTATTTACAGTGGACTATTTACTAAGTGACAACGACAGTGAGCTGCCACCTCAAATTTCATCATACTAAAAAAAATAGTAATAACTTACATTTTCTTTGTGTAGTTGTTTATAAAGTCAATGAAACATTGGCAGATGGCTTTAAAAATGTGAAATTGCCAATAGAAAGCTTATACGCTTGGATCAACAGCCAGGCTCACTTGCTCTTCTCACTAAAGTTGTCGCATGCGATCGACTGTTGTCACAATTACTAACAGACCCCCTGAACAGGTTTCCCACAAAAAATTTAAAGCTTACAATGGGCCACCATGGGATCAGTATTTAAAATAATACGGTATTAGCATCCAAATGTTTGGACACGACCCCCCTAACTCCCGCGAGAGACGCCGCCATCAACAAAGATATCCAACTGTAAATTACTGTACAGAATATTTCACAAAGATAAATATATTAGATAACATCAACATAATATTGTAGATTTCAACTTACGTTCTATACTGCACTCGAGCAGGTAAACAATTTTAAGGCGCCATGTAAAATCCAACCAATGGAAAACATTGGAACGAAGATAAAAAGCAAAAATTTGGTAGTCATATTGCAAAACTTGTTGGTTTTTCGAAGCAAAATTTCATGGTGTTGATTGTCCAAGTGCAATGAATTAGTCAGTTGCACTACCTATACAAAAATCTTATTAAATTTTTCGATTCTAAATAATGTAACAGAAATGGCTACTAATAAACACCCCCAAATAGCTAAGCCGCAAGAGCTTTCTATGACCGAGCGTTTGTTGGTTCCCCAGTTTAGAAATATTTCTACTGGTTGGCTGAGGGCGCAGTTGAAGGTCAGGAAGATCATGTAGTTCCAGGGGAGGAGTCTGCGGAGAAGTGATAAACCAACGCGGAGTGGGCGGTGCTTGAGGATCGCTCTAGCCAGGCGAGGGTTGAAGCTCTGCAGGTAGAAGGCGAGGTCGTACACCTCATCCTCGGGATAGAAACCTGGGAATCAATACACATTCCTCAAGCAAATAGTGGTTTAGGATCGCTCTAGCCAGGCGAGGGTTGAAGCTCTGCAGGTAGAAGGCGAGGTCGTACACCTCATCCTCGGGCCAGAAACCTGGGAATTAATTTACATTCTCAGTGAATATGTATGTTTATAAACTAGGAAGCTTCGCAAACGCTTTTTCAGGCGCGTTGTTGGATGAGCGTTATTGGTGCATTTAGCTGCCATGTGTATGCGGATTTTCTGTTGTGTGAAAAAATCATTACTAAGTCGATTCTTTTTTTAAATTAAATTAAATAAAATAAAAAATAAACGAAAATTTTAATTTAGTTATAATTAATCGTTAATTAAAAAAAAAAAAATCATGAAATTGCGATTTTCATAAGACATAACTATTTGATTGCGCTCAAATTTCACACGAATATCTTAATTAATAAGATTAGGGTTCTGTGAAAAAATGATTAAAATCGGATAAAGCATGTAGGTGTTATAAGTCGAAGAAAGTTTTTAAAAATCGAAAAATTGCGATTTTCATGAGAAATAATTTGCCGATTGCGCTCAAAAACGTGGCAGTTCTAAGTTCAGAGATTTCGAAGGCCTCGGAATAGTGTTAACAAACACACAAAAATACAAACAGAAAAAAATACATTTCAGATTTTTTCTCCAGTGTAGTGAAATGGAATCTTCGCTACGCTCATCCAAAAACACTTTTGCACGTAGTTTACCATCGTTGATATTGCTAGGTTCCTTTCTTTAGATCAGAAACTATTATTAGGAAGCTTCGCAAACGCTTTTTCATGCGCGTTGTTGGATGAGGTAACTGGTGCATTGAGCTTCCATGTGTTATGCGGATTTTCTGTTGTTCTGTGAAAAAATCATTACTTCGTTGAAGATATTTTTAAATAAAATTTAATTTAAAAAAAAAAATAACTTAAATTTTTAATTTTTTTAATAAATCGTAATTTTAAAAAAGGAAAAAATCGTAATATTGAAATTTTTCATAAGAAATAATTATTCGATTGGGCAAAAAATTTAAAACGAATATATTTAATTCATAAAAATTAAGGTTCTGTGAAAAAATCATTACAATATGATAAAGCATGTAGGTGTTATAAGCCCACGAAATCTTTTAAAAATCGAAAAAGTCGTTAAAATTTCGATTTTCGTAAAAATAGTTTTTTTGACAACGCCCAAATTTCACATGAATATATCAATTCAATAAATTAAAGGTCTGTGAAAAATCATTACAATCGGACAAAGCATGTAGGTGTTGTAAGTCGAAGAAATTTTTTAAAAATCGAAAAAATCGTAAAATTGCGATTTTCATGAGAAATAATTTTCCGATTGTGCTCAAAAACGTGGCAGTTCTAAGTTTGAGATTTTCGAGGACCTCCATAAAATTTCATCGCAATCGGAGTATCGGTTTAGCCGGAATCGTGTTAACAAACAGACAAAAATACATGAAAAAAAAGAAGAAAAAAAAACCGGATTTTTTTCTCCAGTGTAGTGAAATGGAATCTTCGCTTCGCTCATCCAATTACTAAGTTCAAGATTTTTTTTAAATTAAATTAAATTAAATTAAAAATAAACTTAAGTTTGATTTTTTTTAAATTACGGTAATCGTGATTTTAAAAAGAAATAAATCGTAAAATTGTGATAATTATTCGATTGCCCTCAAATTTCACACGAATATATAAATTCATAAAATTAAGGTTCTGTGAAAAGATCATTACAATAGGATAAAGCATGTTGGTGTTATAATTATAAAAAATGAAACTATATAACAGGTAGTAACGTTATAAATATAAATCATTGGACTTTTTCACTGTTAGTTAACAAAATATTTATTTAAATGTGATATTTCGATTTCTTTTCAGAAATCTTTATCAAACAAAATTAACAATTATTAAAAAACCACAACAGACAGGACAAAAAACATTTCACAAATTATTATAAATAATTAATTAATTGGGAAGACGCTTCAATCCTTGCACATGAGTCTAATGCCACAACACGGAAAAATTAAGGAAGCTGGTTTGATTTCATGTGTGGCCAATACAATCAGTGTGCCTAGTGTTAATTATCCAGCCATTTGGAAAAGTTTCTGTCCATCAATTTCATCACTAGATCAATAGCTTTATTTCATACATCAATAACTGTCCAACTTGTCAATTTAATGTTCTGTTTTTTGGTTTTTTATTTGTATTCATAATAAACTTTTTTGTTAATAATTTGGTACTAATGCACAGCCATTGTTTGATAAAGATTTCTGTAAAGAAATCGAAATATCAAATTTAATTAAATATATTTTTGGATGAGCGTAGCGAGCGAAGCGAAGATTCCATTTCACTACACTGGAGAAAAAAATCCGGAATTTTTTTTTTTTTTTTTTTCTTTCTGTATTTTTGTGTGTTTGTTAACACGATTCCGGCTAAACCGATACTCCGATTGCGATGAAATTTTATGGAGACCTTCGAAATCTCTGAACTTAGAACTGCCACGTTTTTGAGCGCAATCAGGAAATTTTTTCTCATAAAAAACGCAATTTTACGATTTTTTTCGATTTTTAAAAAATTTCTTCGACTTATAACACCTACATGCTTTATCCGATTGTAATGATTTTTTTTACAGAACCTTAATTTTATGAATTAAGATATTTGTGTGAAATTTGAGCGTAATCGAAAAATTATTTCTCTTGGAAATCGAAATTTTACGGGTTTTTTCTTTTTTTAAACAATTCTTTGACTTATAACACCTAAATGCTTTATCTTATTGTAATGATTTTTTCACAGAACCTTAATTTCGTGAATTAATATATTCGTGTTAAATTTGAGCGCAATCGAATAATTATTTCTTATACAAATTGCAATTTTACGATTTTTTTATTTTTAAAAAATTACGATTAATTAAAAAAATTAAGTTAATTTTTTATTTTATTTTATTTAATTATAAAAATTAAGTTAATTTTTTATTTAATTTAATTTAATTAAAAAAATCTTCGATTAAGTAATGATTTTTTCACAGAACAACAGAAAATCCGCGTAACACATGGCATCTCAATGCACCATATACGCTCATCCAACAACGCGGCGGGACTTAAGCGTTTTCCTAGTGTTAACTAACAGTGAAAAAGTCCAATGATTTATATTTATAATTGGTGTTATAAGTCAAAGAATTGTTTAAAAAAAGAAAAAAAAACGTAAAATTTATATTTTCATGAGAAATAATTTTTCGATTGAGCTCAAATTTCACACGAATATCTTAATTCATAAAATTAAGGTTCTGTGAAAAAATCATTAAAATCGGATAAAGCATGTAGGTGTTATAAGTCATAGAATTTCTTAAAAAATCGAAAAAAATCGTAAAATTGCGATTTTCATGAGAAATAATTTTTCGATTGCGCTCAAAAACGTGGCAGCTCTAAGTTCAGAGATTTCGAAGGCCTCCAGAAAATTTCATCGCAATTGGAGTATCGGTTTAGCCGGAATCGTGTTAACAAACACACAAAAATACAAAGAAAAAGGGAAAAAAAACATTCCGGATTTTTTCTCCAATGTAGTGAAATTGAATCTTCGCTTCGCTCGCTACGCTCATCCAAAAACGCGCAAATCCCTCTCCTATATCCCGCTATTATACTCACTGTCAGGGCTTAATTTGCACCTGGGTGTATATATATGATTTAAAGCTTTCGCAGTACATTATATGAAAATATATGTTTTGAGGTAAAATTTCGTGTGATTGTTTAATAAAAGGTGCAATCACACGCAGTTTTACCTCAAAACATATATTTTCATATATATTTACATGTTAGTAGGCCTTCTTAAGACATAAATTAAAAAAGTGCCTACACTGGGGATCGAAGCCGGGATCTTGGCTGTCCGGGCCATGCTCTTACCAACTAAGCTATGCACCAATTTAATTCTGTATATTTCTTGGTATGTTTATACATCGTTAATAAGGTGTGTAGAGCAGATTGCTCTGCCTATTAGACTACATACGAAATGAACTGGTGAAAATTAATACAAACCATCTCTTTTAACCCTAGAGTAGGGATATATTATGTTTAACCTTGGTTTTATAGTATAGGCGTCTATGTCGCTGTTAAATGTTATTACTTATTACTTTGCATAGCTCAGTTGATAAGAGCATGGCTCGGACAGTCAAGGTCCCGGGTACGATACCCGATGTAGGCATTTTTTTATTTCAGTCTAAAGTCCTAACATATAATAGCGTCATAGACGCCTACTTTAAAACCAAGGTTAAACATAATAAATATATTTCAAGAATTCAAGAATTAATTGACAGACGCATTTAGCAATAATAAAGGACGTATAATGATTGAACTTAAATAATCCCATCTTACAACTATTCATATACTCACCCTGCCAATACAGCAACTTGATATTAAAATCAATAATTAATGTTCGTGAATTGTTGTCCATCTTGATATGATTGATACACTATGTATAGCTGATTCAAACCTACACTATGTATAGCTGACAGATATCTCAAGGTACAACGGTATGTGAACAGAATAACAGATGTAAGAAGAATAGTGTTGTGTCGGGTCTTCTTGACAATGCAGATAGTTGGCTTCTACCAGTGAGTATAGAACCATATGGTTCTACGCAGGTCTAAAACATTTATTTTAATGGTACACATTTTCAAAACAATCCTTTGTGTAAGACACACGCAACTGTGCATCATAAATATTCGTCATATTTGGTAACGGTCTTTGTCCGTATAGAAAATTGCGCCTATCGGTATAACTTGCCACCATGTAACCACATATTTGCAAGGATAATAAAATATGAATACAAGTCAAGGACTATCGACTTCGGTAGTAAACCACGGCTAGCGACATTGTATATTATTTTGTTGACGTAATGGAGAACGAACCTATATTTACCGACACTTTAGGCCCCGTCCAAACTGTAGCCTATAAATTATTCTTTTATATATGCTAATTTTCTTGATTTTAGTTAGTTTTAGACGACATCAGCCAATTTAGGACCCGTGTTCAAATCCTGTCGAGACCGGCAATCCCAACTGAAGTGTTTTCCGAGGTTTTCCTCACTCGTTAAGGGATTGCGTCCTCTTAAATAGCTGTTAGACATAAACCTTTAGTTTCTCGATTTGGATAGTCGGGAAACACTCCCGTAGGTGGAATTGTTAATATTTGTAACGTAATGTAACGACAATACAGAAGTTAAATAGTAACCGTCTCGGTGGTCTAGTTGGCTAAGGTGTCCACCCGGAAAGTGGGAGACTCGGGTTCGAACCCCGATCGGGATGGATTTTTTAATTTCTGGATTGTATTAAAATATTAATTATTCCATCTACGGGAGTGTTTCTCGACTATCCAAATCGAGAAATATACCCTCGCTCATACCTGCGTAAGGTAATGACATTATTGAGCGAGCGAAGCGAGCGTCTCCACTTGACTCTTATGGCTCGAATGTCTGTTTTTTTTTCTGTTACTGCTTCGATACAGGTCGCACCGTTTCTCTGATCGACCTGAAATTTTGCACACATGTACATACCACCTAGGCGGGTTGCTGTATAGTTTTGTGGCAAAATCGTTCAAAAAGTTAAAAAGTTACATTAAAGTTAATCGAAAGTTTTTTTTAAAACTAAACGGCGACAAAATCTGAGGTGGCCAAATCATTTAGAATGTCCGTCCGATCACGAATATGTTATTTTTATTTTGATCCGATAAGTAGTGTAGATGGAAATTACATTATAACAAAGTCCCGTTACCATGGCAACGGAAAGTCGCACAAGAATTCTGGTCACTATGTACTGCCACCTAGAAGAAATCAAGAGTAAAATAGTTTTCCCAAAGAAATGATGTCAAGGTCCTCTAGATGGCGGTGGATTTTATCCATTCTCTCCTATTTTACAAATTTTCAGCTAAATCGGTCAAGACCTAAAAGACTTATTGGTATGTAACATTATGGGAATGTCGTACTCGGGTCGTGTTGCACGTACCGGTGCTCGCTCAACAACGCGTCCAACTGAGCGTTTTCCTAGTAAATATTCGTGGGGTAAGAGCTAAAACTGATTAAGTCCAAAAAGGTAGTTTTGAGCTATAGGGGACTTTGAAAGTTTGCTAAAATCAAATTAAGTCAGATATTGATGTAATTTCACTATTACACTTATAAAACATTCTTGAAACATAGTAAACAATTAAATCAGATAAAATAATAACATCTGAAGAGTTATTAATTAGGTGAAGGACTTAAGCAGTTTTGGTTTGGATGGTTATTATGTTCGGAAGGACTTATTCACTTTTAATATCAAAGTAAGATCAATGTTATGCCAGTTGTTTGATTTAATTCTGACATTCACTTACATTAGTTATTAACTTTAAAAAATACTAAAGATGAGCTTCTTCTTTCTGACTTGAAATAACTAAGAGTAGCCTTCTAGATGGACTGATCAAAATGCGGTGGACTTAATCACTTTATGCTTTGAAAATATAGACGCTTAAAGTGAATAAGTCCATTTTAACTGGACTTAAACAGTTTTAGCTTCTCAACAAAACTGTATACACAGACTTACTCAATAAAACAACATGCAATTCTCAGTTACTAGACCTAAAGTGGACTTTTTTTTTTGCAATAGAAAGATGTTGAAATTTGGAATGTTTTGATACCAAGCATGCATATTGGTCAAATGTGGACTTAATCAGTTTTACCTCTTACCCCACGAATGTTTGTTTGGTCAATTCAACAGCAACAGTTTTTCGATGCTTTATTGTTCCATCCATTCAAGTTCTATAATGTCACGACAATACAGAAGTTAAATAGTCACCGTCTCGGTGGTCTAGTTGGCTAAGGCGTCCACCCGGAAAGTGGGAGACTCGGGTTCGTACCCAGATCGGGATGGATTTTTTAATTTCTGTATTGTATTAAATATTAATAAACCTATAGTTTGACATCTGAAGGGGGCCATGCATTGCATCCTGGAAAGGTCTCAAACAAGATTTTTTGAATGTGTCTATAATTTGGTTTGACGCACAATGACCTAACGGTTGGCGCGCCCTTAAACCAAATAAAGCAAACCAAGAACATAAGTATTCTTTCTTTACCCAATAACTAGAGACATGGAAATTTAGCGTTTTAGGTTATTGATGCCAAATCAGTGAGTATAAATTCTTAAAAACGCTACAAAATGCTAAATTTACTGAAAATAAGATTTACCTATACCAATTGAGAATTGGTTAAGCATTGTATTCTAACGTTTAAAAGTGACTACATTGAATTGAAATGTTCCTATAAAGCATAATTTAAAATTCATTCCTCATATAAAAATGCCAGAAAGTCCCCACATTTGGGGTTTTGGTAGAAAGAAGAAAATTAATGCTACAAAATGCTAAATTTGGAAAAATTAATGCTAAATATTCAGAATATAAATGCTATTTTTTCATAGCTCTACGCTCAAAGAAATGAGAGTGTTTCCTGACTAATGAAATTGAGAAAAGACGCTTAGGTTTTTTTATGCAAATTAATTCAGTAATTGATGAGCGTAGCGAGCGAAGCGAAGATTCCATTTCACTACACTGGAAAAAAATCCGGAATATTTTTCTTTTTTTCTTTTTTTTCTGTTTGTATTTTTGTGTGTTTGTTAACACGATTCCGGCTAAACCGATACTCCAATTGCGATGAAATTTTCTGGAGGCCTTCGAAATCTTTGAACTTAGAACTGCCACGTTTTTTTAGCGCAATCGAAAAATTATTTCTCATGAAAATCGCAATTTTACGATTTTTTTCGATTTTTTTGGGAATTCTTCGCTCTTAAACACCTACATGCATAATCCGATCGTAATGAAATTTGTATGGGACCTTTCTTATATGAAACTCTAAACATGTGTCAAATTTAAGCACAATCCAAGATTATTTCTCATAAAAATTGCAATTTTTCGATGTTTTTTATTAATTTTAGACGTTCTTCACTTTCTACCACCTACATCGTTAATCCGATCGTAATTAAATTTTAATAGAACCTTCATTTTATTAATCAATAGATTCATGCCGAAATTGAGGTTAATCGAAGAATTATTTCTGACAAAAATTACAATTTTTCGTTTTTTTTTAAATTCGTTTAATTAACATAAGACAAGGCGGCTCAATGCACCAATTACGCTCATCCAACAACGACTTTCGGCGTTTTCCTAGTATAAAATCCATCTCAGCGGGATATCCCGCCCCGGTGCCGGTCTCCCAATTGTCCTACTCTACTTTACTTAAGTTTCATTAGTATTTTAACAACAACCGTTTGTTATTTCTTAGGTAGGCCTATTCTATTGTAATATTATTACTAAGTTATGTTATTAGTTTTTAATTATATTTTATTCTACCAGGCTACCTTGGGCTAACTTATTTCCCATTGGTATTAGCGGTATTGACTCATACTCATTCTCATACAACATGCAATGAGTTATTAAATGAGCTACATATTAAAATGTTTAATGTTATTCACAAAAAAACTTCAGGCCTATGAATTCAATAAGATAAAATTTAAATTTTTATCGTGGGAAACCTGTAGTATGTATGTGTGTATGTATGTATGATGAATAATAAAATGAAATGAAATGAAATAAAATGTTATAGGGTGCAATTAGCCCCTCTTCAGGTGAACTAGGTATGTGCGGATAGGAAATTGTGAAGGGATGTCCGAGGGCTGTTTAAGAGGACACAATCCCTTGCATTCGCCTTAACGACTGAGGAAAACCCTGGAAAAATCTTCAGTCAGGATTGCCGGTCTCGACGGGATTCGAACCCGGGACCTCCCGAATCAGAGTCGAGCGCTTAGCGCCCGAGCCAACACTGTCGGTTTAATAAGATAGCATAAACCTTTATAACTCTCTTTATAAAACTATATTTTAATTATGATTGGATGAGCGAAGCGAAGATTCCATTTCACTACACTGAAGAAAAAAATCCGGAATGTTTTTTTTTTTTGTTATTATTTTTGTGTGTTTGTTAACACGATTCCGGCTAAACCGATACTCCAATTGCGATAAAATTTTCTGGAGGCCTTCGAAATCTTTGAACTTAGAACTGCCACGTTATTGAGCCCAATCGAAAAATAATTTATCATAAAAATCGCAATTTTACGATTTTTTCGATTTTTAAAAAAATTCTTCGATTTATAACACCTACATGCTTTATCCGATTGTACTGATTTTTTTTTACAGAACCTTAATTTTATGAATAATTGATATATTCGTGTGGAATTTGAGCGGAATCGAAAAATTATTTCTCGTGATAATCGCAATTTTTCAAATTTTTTCAATTTTTTCAATTTCTTCGGCTTATAACACCAACTTGCTTTATCCGATTGTAATGATTTTTTCACAGAACCTTATTGTATTAATTAATATATTAGTGTGAAATAGGAGCGTAATCGAAAAATTATTTTTCATGCTATCCGATACTCCGATTGCGATGAAATCTTATGGGGGCCTTCGAAATCTCTGAACTTAGAACTGCCACGTTTTTGAGCGCAATCGAAAAATTATTTCTCATAAAAATCGCAATTTTACGATTTTTTTCGATTTTTAAAAAAATTCTTCAACTTATAACACCTACATGCTTTATCCGATTGTAATGATTTTTTCACAGAACCTTTATTTCATTAATTAATATATTCGTGTGAAATTTAAGCGTAATCGACAAATTATTTCTTATGAAAATTGCAGTTTTACTATATTTTTCTATTTTTAAAATTTCTTCGACTTATAACACCTACATGCTTTATCCAATTGTAATGATTTTTTTACAGATCCTTAATTTTATGAATTGATATGTTCGTGTGGAATTTGAGCAGAATCAAAAAATTATTTCTCATGATAATCGCAATTTTGCATTTTTTTTAGATTTTTTAAATTTCTTCGACTTATATCACCGACATGCTTCATCCTATTGTAATTATTTTTTCACAGAACCTTAATTTTATTAATTCATATATTCTTGTGAAATTTGAGCGTAATCGAAAAATTATTTCTCATGAAAATCACAATTTTACTCTTTTTGCGCTTTTAAAAAATTACGCTCATCCAACAACGTGTCTGAAAAAGCGTTTGCGAAGCTTCCTAATATTTAGGCCATTGTGATAAGCATTATTGGATGAGCGTAGCGAGCGAAGCGAAGATTCCATTTCACTACACCGGAGAAAAAAATCCGGAATGTTTTTTTTTCTTTCTTTCTTTCTTTTTTTTGTAAAAATGATATCAACAAAACCATTGTCCTTAAATTGAATCCTACACATTTACAGCCTGTAAATGTGTAGGATTCAATTTAATACAGCCTATTTTCAATTTATTTTTTCTTGTGGGTTTAAATCGTAACGGATTTTGCTCAAAATGTTTACTGCACGCTAAATACATGTAGGCCTACCGGTTGTCTGTTTGAAATTTCAGCGCAATCTGTTCAGTCGTTCGGCCGTTCTAGAGTGAACTCGTCGACGAATTAAAAACAAACTAAGTCCTGTGTTTATGTTGAATCTAAGACTTATTCATTAAGCGAGCGAAGCGAGCGTATCATTTGACTCTGCCGGAAAGAATAGTCACTAATTTTTTTTTGTATGTCTCGCCATAACGTTCGAACGGAGGTTCGGATCGAGTTGAAATTTGGAACATCCGCAAGCTTCGATCTGGATTGAATGCCATTAGTTTTGTGGCAAAATCGTTCAAAAAGTTACAAACGGCGACAAAATCTGAGGTGGCCAAATCATTTAGAAATTCCATCCGGTCACGAATATGTTAATTTTATTTTGATCCGATAAGTAGTGTAGATGGAAATAACATTTTAACAAAAAGTAACGTTACCATGGTAACGAAAAGTCGCACGAGGTTTCTGGCCACTATGCACTGCCACCTAGAAGCACTAGAAGTAATCAAAATACTATCGAGGAAGCAGTGTATTATTTGTTCTAGTTTCCCCAAAGAAATGATGTCAAGGTCCTCTAGATGGCGGTGGATTTTATCCAAAAAGTAAAGGTTTACCCACGGGTTTACCCAAATACCTTGGCAATAATAAATAATATTGGTAACATGGCCCCGTGGACAGCGAACGTCGCAAATTTTAAAATTTAAAAAAATGTGCAATGTGGGTCTAGCTATAGCACGTGCTCGCTTATCAACGCGTCCAACTGAGCGTTTCCTAGTATAATCAGACTATATTGAATCAAACTAATGCCTATCTATGCTTCTTCAATAACAAGGAATTAACGTCATATTTTAAACTAGGAAGCTTCGCAAACGCTTTTTCAGGTGCGTTGTTGGATGAGCGTAATTTTTTTTAAACGAAAAAAACGTAAAATTGCGATTTTCATGAGAAATTATTTTTCGATTGCGCTCAAATATCACACAAATATATAAATTCATAAAATTGAGGTTCTGTGAAAATATCATTACAATCGGATAAAGCATGTAGGTGTTATAAGTCGAAGAAAGTTTTTTTTTAAACGAAAAAAGTGTAAAATTGCGATTTTCATGAAAAATTATTTTTCGATCGCGCTCAAATTTCACACCAATATATTAATTCCTTAAATTAAGGTTCTGTGAAAAAACCCTGACAATCGGATAAAGCATGTAGGTGTTATAAGTCGAAGAATGTTTTAAAAATTGAGTTCCATGTAATTATTCAGTCAAATTTCCTATCAAAAAAATCCGTTGGTGCCGAGGTAGAACTGGGCCAGAGCACGGCTCTGCTGATCGTAAAAGGCGAGGAAAGACACAAAGTCCATCTCGCTAACATCAGCTGGTAAGTAGAGGGGAGTATATTACCGTTGGGTGTCTACTGTTGGGTGTCTAAACTACTGGCGAGCTATGGCGGTCGCCGTCGTGGACCTCACCACTTTCCCTTGACGACCTCCCCTACGATGACGACAACGACTGCGACGTGAGTCCCCAATTTCCTCCCGTATCCGTGGCGGGTTCTGACCATAGCATGGGACTTTCCTCTGGTATCCCCTACTAGTTCTAATCTACAACGATGCAGTGGCGTAGCCAGGTTTTGGGTCTAGGGGGGGGGGGGCAGGACATTTTAGGGGGCGCCGACTCATATTAAGCAGTTTACAATACATTACAAAATTACTATAGTTAGATAGGCATTGACAACATAACATACATATATTTATTTCTCAATTTCATTAATCGGTAAACACTCCCGTAGGTGTAATTTCTGGATTGATTAACATTTTTTTTTACATTATTTATTTTGCTCTCGATCCAATGCGCTAATCCGTATAAGCAATGATAAATTGCATAAACGACCTTCTGACATGGTTAACCGTGCGTTTGTTTTTATTGCCTTGAGCCTGTTGAAACTTCTCTCAGCCGTTGCACTGCTTACCGGTAAAGTGTAAGGTAGATTCGATAGAAGGTGGACAAATTTGGATAAACTTTGCATGTCTTTAGCTTGAGAAAATTCTAAAACTGTGTCACCTTCTGCAGAAAGATTGCAGTATAAAGCACGGAATGATAAATAAAGCAATCTATTTTGATTTTTAGAAATCATCTATATGGCTAAAGCAATCAGTATCACGTATAAATCAGTATTTGTTATTTTTATACTTCACAAATCATACTTCTCACTTCATTTATTTTTTCATAATCTGTAACTAATTTTACTCATTGTTAAACGTAATTTGTATAAATGTAAGTTAATTGATTTTTGTTATTCTGTGTCTTTAAGGCAACCTTAATGTAAAGGCAGAGCTTTGTTTTAAAAATAAAGTTGTACTACACCAATAAGTGAATGAGAAATGTAATTTGGTTTAAAAAAAGTGCCAAACCTTGGAGAGCTAGAATATATTATTTTCTTACATCGAAAGAATTGGTGGTCCTAAACAAGATAAATTTGAAGCTATGTTATCAAAATCTTCAAAGCGATCTTCCAGCTGCGTGGTGAAAATATTAGGAAGCTTCACAAACGCTTTTTCAGGCGCGTTGTTGGATGAGCGTAATTGGTGCATTGAGCTGCCATCTCGTGGTAGTCTGCAGCTTGAATACAGGACCGCGGAGCGTGGAGGGGCCCACAGCAAGGAGTATACCTACGCGCGTCCCGTGCCAACACGCTCAGCTACCAACGCTCACTGTACCATCGAGCCAGCGGTTTGTGGAACTCTCTGCCAAGCGAAATAAAAACAATGCCTACCAAAGATTTCTATCAAGCTGTTTACAGTCTCTTCTGTTAAAACACAACTTTTGACAACCCCGCAACGATCAAGGACATGATAAATGAATTCAATTAGATCTGTTAACATGAGTAATTTTAAGTCAGGGCCCATACCACACCTCACCTCACACATTCACATCACCTGTTATCTCATAAACAGCTCATCATCATTATCATCAAGCTCATTCATTAGGATAGTACATAATTCCTAGGTTTATAATTCATTTAGGCTTACAATTTACTTCATTATGCTCCTTCCTAGTAATACGCAAATTAGTATTACAATCCCTACTTTTAGTTTAACTTTATAAGGTTGTAGGACACTCATTTAAGTGGACGTTTCCTACATCCTTTCCCCATTAGGCATAACATTGCGTGCACACTATAACTTGTAATATATATATGTATACAATGTAACATGTCTGATGTCGATACATAAATAATAATAATAATAATAATAATATGATATATGCCGATTTTCGGTTGTTCTGTGAAAAAACCATTACTAAGACGAAGAAATTTGAAAAAACGAAAAATCGTTATTTAAAAAAGAAAAAAAATCGTAAAATTGCGATTTTCATGAGAAAAAATTTTTGGGGAGGGCGCTCAAAAAACGGGGTTTAGTCCCTAAGTTCAGAGATTTCAAAGGGGGCCTAAAAAAAAAATTTTCATCCCCAATTGGAGAAATCGCGGTTTACCCGGGAAATTTCGTTTTAACCCAAAACACAAAAAAATAAAAATAAAAAAAAAAGAAAGAAAGAGAGAAAAAAAAAAAGAAAAAAAGCATTCCGGATTTTTTCCCCAGTGTAGAGAAGGAAAATCTTCGTTCGCTCCCTACGCCACCCAAAATTTAACTTTGAAAAAAAAACCTGATTCCAAAAAATTGTATTTTGCGGATGCAATGGGAAAAATTCTTCGGAAAGCTTAAAATGAAATCGTTTTTTCCCCACACCCTTTTTTGTAAAAACTTTTTTCGATTCACACGAGTCTGCAAACCCTCTGTTTTTTAAATTAATTCAAGGAACGTTTCATCAGAGGCATAGCTGAAAATTTCCCGGCTTTGCATGATTTTTTATTAATTACTTGCCTTTTAAAAGTTTTATTTTTGAATTCTGAAGGTATTTTGGGCCCAAAGATATTTCGGGTTTTGACAGAGAAAATTTTACTTTGCACGGTACTTTGTCCCAAATACAGAGCAAACTCTAAAAACTTTTTCTACCTGTAGAAAAATAGCAATAGCCCTTGAGCATCTGAAAACTGCGGTTGTGAGAAAATTGTTGACCTGGTTAAAATTATAAAATAAAAACTTTGGATTTATTCCCTTTTAAAACTACGAATTTTAAAAGGATATACGTATATTTACTTAATCACATGGGTATTTGGGCCTTTAAAAAGGGAAAACAATTTAAGGTTAGGGGACGCCAGAAAAAAAAGGGGGGGGGGGGGGGGAATTCCCCCCCCCCCCCCAATGGGCTACGCCACGGCAGTGATGCATTATGACCTAACGGTTGACGCGCCCTTAATCCAAATAAACTTTTAAGAAAGTTAACCAGCAACAATAAGGCATATTGAAGATATCATTTCTTGAGGATGGGTGGATGAATCGTGGCCAACCAACCAGCGGTCAGCATTTTTATTACAATAGTCCTAGCATGATGTAGGTATCGTATCGTTGTCATTTGGCCTTTTTTCAAAAGGCCATTTTGGTTTTAAAAGTCATTTTCTGGAAATTATAGTACTTTCAAAAAAATTTTTTTAAATTTGTTCAATACAATATGTTATTATCATATGAAAATATTATTATAATTATATTAAATACGACATATAATTACGAAATCCATATAATTTTGTACATTGTATCCATTAAAGTATGAATACAAAACTTAAACTTAAATTTATATTATTTTAATTATCTTGACTCGTAAAGAATTGGTTGTTGTAGGGTCTAAAGTGGGTGGGTCTCAAATTGCAATAATTTGTCTCCAAACAGTGGCGTAACTAGCCATTGTTTTTTTGTTTTTTTTTTTGGGGGGGGGGGGGGCGAATATTTTTGTAACCAGAACCACAAATGATCAATGGTCAGCGACTAGTAGGGGTATGGGTATATTAAGAAATCTTTAGAACTGACCATTGTTTCGAGAAAAGTATGCATTATGCATCCTAATCCTGGTACAATGGGGGGTTTGGAGGATGTTTGGAGGATCAGCTCAGTTTGGGGCGCACAGCTGGACATTTTAATTTTTAATTTTCAAATAGTGGTATTTTACTAGGTTTTAGAGTGGTTTCGCCGATAATGTATACAATTGTGAAGATGGTTAGTTTTTTGTCAGTTTACATTATTATTTACCACAGAATTGTTCCCCCTCCCCCCAACCCGCCATACCCTCTCTCTCACTCCCCGTATTTACGTCGCTGGTTCCAATGGTAGTTTCACTAAAAAGTTTAAAGTTTGTTTTGTTTTTGATTACAGAAAAAAATTAGAAACGGGCATTTCGTGTTTGCGATGAAAATGACACGATCACCTTTTGAGGAAAAGGGGGAGTTGAAAAGAGAGCTAAATTATTCACTCACTGACAGGTAACGTTAAAATATGACCTTACACTTTGATACGTGCGATAGGTAGGTGTGACAACTGTGACGTATTGTAAGCTCAGATTACGTCTTATCTATTGCAGTACCGTAAATAAGTGTCTATATACCTAGATTAATAATTGTCTTGTACAGAAATTCGTCTGATATCATGATAATGGCATTGAAACATGACCTCGTTCCTGTTATCTAGCTTGTTCCAAAGCATTTTTATCGCGTGATTCTTTTCGTCGCCGCATGAAAGCGCCACGTATCAACTGTTGTGCTTCCTCGTTCATTGGCGAACCACGCACATGTGCACTCTGGCTGTGAGTCGTTTCGGCTTCGTCTTTCACTCATTTTTCTCAGTCGTTTCTAACCGGTCTATCGGAGGAATAACCTCGATATCATTAAAAACAATGCCGTACACGATTGTAGAACGTGGATCTCCAAATACAACGGACTACAGAGTATATTTCCGTAAGTAAAGAACGACCCTAACCTTTTTCTTCTAGCCTAGGCCTAGTAGGCCTAGTACTAGGCCGGGCCCCAGGAGGGGCATTAGGGCAAACCACCTAATTTTTTTTTGGGTCTTTTTTCAATTGAGGGCTAAAAAAGAGACAAATTTTCGTTGGAAAGGCCCCAAACGACCTAGGGATAGGCCCCATTTTAGACAAAAGTAAAAAGTTGTTGAAAAAATTGGGGGGTTCCCTTTCTAAAAATTTTTTTTCATTCCCAGGTAATGAAAATGGGGCCAAAACTCACCTTCCAGACATTCCAATCTGGGCAGACAGCATTAAGAAAACCGTCCCAATTTTGGTTGTGGGAACTTCCTCGGTGGGACAAACGCTAAAATGGAGGTAGGCCCTAGGAATGGATACGGTTGGGCCCTTGCTTAGACTGCCCCTAGGGGTGCATGTAAACATGTTCCGATTAGTCCCTTAAGTAAGGGTGGTGAGTTAAGCCATGGCTGTGACCATAGAGTTGCGGCTACCTGCATTGGTAGGCCATTTGCCAGGTTTGCACTGCTGGCGAAGACAAGTGTTCGATGTGCGCCACCCAGGGTAGCTAGCTAGGGCGGTAGGCTACCTACTTACGTAGTTGGTGTGACCCAACTTTTCAATACCGTTTTTTTCAACTCAAATGAACATAAACACTCACCATTTATGAAATAAGTCAAGAAAAAAATTGTTGTGTACTATTTTATTAAAATTCCAGCACCCCAAAAAACTAAAATAGAAACATCACGTTTTTGGTTTTAACAGTAGGGGTAACCCCAAAAAAAAATTCCCAAAAACCCTTTAAAAGTCGCCCATTTTAAACGAAAATACTTTTCCATTTAAAAATCCTTTTTTTTAAAATAGCGACGTTAAAGGTTTTGGAGGGTTTAGTTTAAAAAAAAAAAAATTTTTTTTTTTTAAAAGTTGGGTCACCAACCCAACTACGTAAAATTTGTACCGCTAGGCTAGGGGCCCGACTGGTGGTCAAGTTTTGTTCCACTGACTAGGCCTAGGCCTACTATGCTTACTTTTGTGCAGCAATTTCGTATAGGCTAGGCCTAGGTGTGCTGGTCTTGTAGCTAGCATGAGCGATGTGATAAAGGCCTAGATTAGAGCTTGGCAAATATGTGAAGGCCCTACTTTCCTAGGAACTTCAGTATTAATTCGGTATGATAGCGCACCGATTTTACGCTCAATTTTAGCTCGTAGGCCTAGGGCTAGGCCTAATCCAAGGTTTGAAAAACAAAAGTCTAACTGAAAAACCCAAAACCCCCCTATTTTTTGCCCCCCCCCAAAAAAAAATACAAAACCCTTTGGAACTTGTTCAGTTGGGGGGGGGGGGGGAAAGATAAAAGGGCGGGTTTTTTTATTGAAAAAACCATCCAAAAAGGAGCTTTCCAACATTTAAAAAATGTTCTTCGTAATATAGCCTGGGCTTACATTACGATACCTAATAATATCAATTTACTTGGTTTTGTTGTGTTTCCACCCAAAATATAGGTTTATCATTGACGGGGTGCGCCCCGTATGGGCTGCCCCTTACAATTTTAAGTCCCGGGCCTAGCCTTTCTGTTAACCCTTCCTGTGAGTTGTGAAGTTATTAATTGATGCTAGGCCTATTATGGACAGTTCACATTAAGTCGTAAGGTTTAGTCGTAGGTAGTTGACTAGGCCTAGTCGTATGGTTGGGGCCGCAGGGCATGGTTTGGCCGTTTGGTAGGCCTATTTGTTATTGTTTTGTTGTGGTATTGTTGTTAAAAGTGACATTTCAACCATCTGATTGGCTAGTCATAAGAATTTGTTGTTTAGTCGTAAGATAGATGAAAATTTCCATCTTAACTTACTTATGAAGAACTAGACCATATGACTAAACCTTGTGACCGTATGTGAACGCTAGCAAGTGTTCCCGATAGATAGTCCTAGGCCTACCTACCATAGGCCTACTTCATCTGCTCCTTATGACTAAAGGTAGAACAACTAAAACACACAATTCACCACAGAACAATATACACAGTTAAAATCAACGCATGTCGCCTCTTGTTTTAGGAAATCTCGTGTTAAATGTCAATAGGCTAATTAATTATTAATTGGATGAGCGTAGCGAACGAAGTGAAGATTCCATTTCACTACACTGGAGAAAAAAATCCGGAATGTTTTGTTTTTTTTTTTCTTTCTGTATTTTTGTGTGTTTGTTAACACGATTCCGGCTAAACCGATACTCCGATTGCAATGAAATTTTATGGAGACCTTCGAAATCTCTGAACTTAGAACTGCCACGTTTTTGAGCGCAATCGGGAAATTTTTCACATAAAAAACGCAATTTTACGATTTTTTTCGATTTTTAAAAAATTTCTTCGACTTATAACACCTACATGCTTTATCCGATTGTAATGATTTTTTCACAGAACCTTAATTTTATGAATTAAGATATTCGTGTGAAATTTGAGCGTAGTCGAAAAATTATTCTCATGAAAATCAAAATTTTATGTTTTTTTTCTTTTTAAAAACAATTCTTTGACTTATAACACCTACATGCTTTATCTTATTGTAATGATGATTTTTTTACAGAACCTTAATTTCATGAATTAATATATTCGTGTTTAAATTGAGCGCAATTGAATAATTATTTCTTATGCAAATTGCAATTTACGATTTTTTTTTTTAAAAAATTACGATTAATTAAAACAATTAAGTTAATTTTTTATTTTATTTAATTTAATTATAAAAATTAAGTTAATTTTTTATATAATTTAATTTAATTAAAAAAAATCTTCGACTTAGTAATGATTTTTTCACAGAACAACAGAAAATCCGCGTAACACATGGCATCTCAATGCACCATATACGCTCATCCAACAACGCGGCGGGACTTAAGCGTTTTCCTAGTTAAAATATTATAGGTATTATAAATACGTACTTAATAGTAGGTTAGGTAGGTCTAAGCCTAGACCTACTGGTAGTTCGGGTCAAGTGAGGGAAAAATGATACACACAAAATATTGGGCAAAAATGATACAGTGGCATTTTGATAAGTATTTATTAACTTTTTTAATTTTTTCTTTTGGTAATAATAACTCATTATTTAGTCTTAAATATTATATTAATTATAGCTATGTTAGTGGATGGCAATAAACTTGAAATACCGTAATTACTTAAAATGTGCCTGTAAAACTTGCCAAAAAACTTTGTACACGGATGCTTACACTTTGAATGAAATCTCTCCCACTACTCATTCAAATTTACCACTCTCTGTTTCCAATCATTGTCAATGCTGCACTTACTAAGAAAGCACTGTAGAGTGCTGCTACCTAGAGCCATGTGGCAGGAATTGAAGCTGAAAGTTGAGGTACAAAAATGATACACTCTTTGGGGTAAAAATGATACGGTCAAAACACATGTTAATTCAGCTCAAACAATTTTCAAGGTGAATTTAAAGACTCTTTTTGTGGATTCAATGAATTGTGAATAGTACCATTTAAATATTTTAAGCTTCTTAAGATTATGATGGCCTTATTTTGAGCTCAGGCCACTATCAAAGGTCTGCAGCCAGGTCTTGGAGGCCTAGGCCTAGGCCAGTTTCCCAGGATACAAATGGTTCCGTTCAAAAATGAAAAAAACATTTAAAAATGACATGGGTATGACTATTTTGTAGATTGTTAATCAAATTATCCATGTGTATCATTATTTTCCCTCTTCCTAACCTCTAGCTATGTTTTTAAGGGGATAAAACACAGTGTATCATTTTTAAACACACGTGTATCATTTTTGCCCAAAGTGCTGGGTAAAAATGATACGCACATTTTATTTATTTAAATATGTAAAAAGCTATAAAAACAGAAAATAATTGTCCAGTTGAATTTAGAATCAAATTTCCATGTCATAAGAATATACATTTTCATCATAAGCAGATCTAATTAAGCTGCACATAGCAAAGTGTAGTTTTCTGTATGGGTCATTCTCAAACGTAATGACCATATTGAAAAAAATGCTTGCAAGAAAAAATTATAACATAAAATTGGATGCCTCCTTTAACAATACATTATCCAATAATTTGTTCTTACAGCCCTAAAAGGGTTTATCTAAAAAAAAAAAAATGTTTTACATAGGCCTACAAGCATTTTCATCAATCCAAGTGTACGAAAATGTCATGACTGTTACCGGACATAAAAGTGACAATTGATGTAAGAAGTTATTTATTAAATCTATATTCATGTGCACAATAGTTTTAGTTACATTATCACACAAAACTAATACATTCAATAAAATATACATTTTTATTTTAATCACTTTTTTATAATACCAAAATGTCAAGAATGTTACTCAAATTTCAAAACCTGGTAATTAACTTACTAATAATGGACAAATGGCAAATCAAATTTTATCAAGATCACTGTTAGCAATGAAGTATTAATATTATAAATAAGATTAAAAATGTGATTCAGTTATTTTAAACTTTAAATAAGACTTAATTTAATAATTAGCTCGGGTAACGGTGTTGACAAAAAGTAACAGTCTTGACAAAAAAGTTACTTTTCTAACAGTAATAATTTTTTTCTAAGATCATGTTGCTTGTTAGTGTACAAATCAGTCAACCTAAAGATAAAATCCATCTAATCCAACAAGTTTGTGTTGAGTTTAAAGTAAAGAGACACTACGGGTAACGTCTTGACAAAAAGTAACATTCTTGACAAGTGATCACTGAAAATCAATAAAAACAAGTGTTTTGTTACTTTTGAGTATGGCAATGAATTACAACCTCTCCCTTCAAAACACATCTACAGTTTTAGGAAATTAATGCAGTAATCCACGATGCCCTTGGTAATGTTACTTTTTGAAAGTAACATACCTGACAAGTAACATGCATGACATTTCAACTTCATTAATTCATTAGCTGTTAACAATCCCATTTGAAAAAGTAGGGTTATGTTTGCTATGAGCTGGAACTTGATTGTAACTTAACTCAATTGTTAAATAAAATATTAAATACAAATTAAATTGTTTTATCTTGGTAACATTCATGACATTGAATTAAAATACTCACCGTTAAAATGTTTACTTTTCAATTTTAAAGAGTTCTCATGTCAAAACAAACCAAACTTCCATGATGCCATGTCAGGAGCTGTTCTTCTTCTTCTTCTAGATTGATCCACTGCCTTCTTGAAAAATTATTTAAACTCTTTTACAATGGTAACAGTCATGACATTATTATGATTGCCACATTAGGGACAAACACTTTCCACTAGTTATTGTTTGAAAATGTAAATTGTTAAAAAAAGTCGTTATTAATGGCGTTTTCCATTGGCCGCACTCAGGTCGCACTAGTGCGCCCTAGTGCGCACTGGATTGCCACTTGTCTTTTCATTTGTTCAGTTTTGTAATGTTATTCAAGTGGAGGTTGACAACAATGACGTCTATGCACTCGCCGAGTGCATGCCAATGGAAAACGCCATAACTGTTATTTCTGCATTAATTCCAATCTAGAGACTAAATAAATTTTAGTCTTAAAGTCAAACATTTTACAAAAACACTTCTGGTTTTGAGGATAGGGACATGGGTTTTAACACATTTTGCAATACCCGACATTGAATTAAAGGTCAACCTTACAAGATAGAAGTGCAAAAATTCATGGAGCTAATAAAAACTATAAGTATTCTGAAAATGTACAACCAAAATTTATGCAAATCAATATCTTGATCTAAAAAAAAAATAATATTAAGGTGGGACAGCACAAGGGTCATTTTATTTGAGAATGACCCGTATCATTTTTACCTCGCTTGACCCTATCGGCCACAATCTCAGACAAAAACAGGCAACAAAGCTAGAAAATTAAGGTTTTAGGTGTTGCAAGAAAGTTATAAATACAAGTAGGTAGGCCAACCTAACCTATAGCCTAATTATTTCTGCATAGCTTAAAGTCGATCGATGAAGTGAACTACCCTATCAAAACAACAATTTCTTTAACATTAAATAAACTTAAAACACCTTAAAATAATACTTTTATCTATATTATCATCATCTAGTATTATTTAAAACGGTATTCAACACAACTTCATCAATTTATGTATTTTATACAAAGTAAATAATAATATTGTTCTGTTCTAAATACGCGTGTTGTATTTTGACTCCAGTAGTATATCATGCTAGGCACAATCATAAAACTAAATATTATACAATAATCGATGTATAAATATTTGTAGCAATTGAGTAAGAAATGGTGAAGAAATGCAAAACGAACATAAATTCTCTATATATGTATTTCATCGACATTAAGATAGTCAAAACCACAAATTAAGATTTAAATTCTACCTTTCTTGTAGCAAATAACCACATGTTGACTTGGCAACATAGCACTGGTTTGTTATGATGGTAGTTCTGAATGTCCCAAGGGATGTAGCAAGCTACCAGCGTCCACCTCGAACTTATATTATGTACAAATAAATAGTAGTTGCGTACATCTGCAGAATATGGCTGTGTATTACGACAAAGAAACATTGGCTGATTGATTTGCAAGTGTAAACAGCGCCCGCATTGCAAACAATCAAGCTTTTATGCTCGTTTTTTCTTAGCGTCCCTCAAACGCCCCGCGTCTGTCTGCAGGAGTATTTATCTGAGCCGCCCCAAAGCCGTGGACTCGAGTGGCATGCGCGCAGCGTGTTCGCGTAGCATGCAAGAGGTACCCGGTTCGAGACCTGGCCTGTGCGTTTTTTTTTTCCTTTAGTTTTTCCGGAAATATTAATTATTTATATCTTTATCCTTGATAGATTTAATTTTTGTAATCTTTTCGTGGAAGTTACTCTTTTCTTTTCTTTTTATATTTTATGTATATTTGCCACAGCCTCTGTTGGTAATCTCTTGGTAAGAACACGAGCAAGCCCCCTCTTACAGGACCCACCCACCCTCACAAATAAACACATGAATGGGGGGTCTGGGGGGGTAGCCCCCCAGGTAACATGCGGGTCCGGGGCGCATAGCCCCGGAAAATTTTTCAATTCTTAGGGTGTGTTTGGTGCGTTTTAACGAGTTTTAAGCACTAGAAAATACCTTTTTGGTAACAGAATACAAACTCATTACATGCAAGAAAAAAACAAAATTCATCAGTCCTCCAAGAGTTTTCATTGTTCTCAATTTTCACGCCCCATGCAACATGCGGGTCCGGGGCGCATAGCCCCGGAAAATTTTTCAATTCTTAGGGTGTGTTTGGTGCGTTTTAACGAGTTTTAAGCACTAGAAAATACCTTTTTGGTAACAATACAAACCCATTAAATGCAAGAAAAAAACAAAATTCATCAGTCCTCCAAGACGTTTTCATTGTTCTTAATTTTCACGCCCCCTGGCTGGTCTGGTCCCCGTTTTGCACTTAGAAATTTGATCGATAGATAGGTTTGATTTCATTTGATTTGTTTAAACAAATTATATTATGAAAACGTCCTAAAAGAAAAACTGGGACAATTACCCGTACCAGGTGTTTTTTCTAGGGACAGCAGGACAGGTGCCTGAATTCCAGGATTATTATTATGGAAGGTAGAAGTAGAAGATAACAATTCAGTAACATTGCCCTCCAACATAGAGAAATGAAATATTTTAATTGAAGAAACGTATGTAAAATATCAAGTCAAATTTAATTCCTTGTGCAAAATCAAATCATATCCAACCTCTTACATTTAAGATGTATCGTTATATGATGACAAAAAATACAGAAAACATCATTTAAAGATATAATGAGCAAATTGGAAGAAGCACTAAGAAGGCTTAAAATTAAAAAATCACCGGGAGTCGACCTGATATACCCGGAATTTCTAAAGAACCTTGGTAAGGAAGGTAAAAGTGCAATACTAAATCTCTTTAATGACATCTGGAAATACAATATTCCCGATATATGGAGGAAAGCAGAGATAATACCACTGCTGAAAAATGGGAAGGATAGCTCAAAAGTCAAAAGCTACAGGCCAATAGCCTTAACATCGATGATGGCTAAAACAATGGAGCATATGGTCAACCATAGGCTAAAAACATTTTTAGAGTCGAATGAAGCGTGGGCAAAGGAGCAGGCAGGTTTTAGGCAGAACAGAGGGACACTAGACCAGGTGGCATACTTGCAGCAGGATATTAAGGAAGGGTTCAATAAGAAGTTATCTACATTGGTAGTTAATGTTGATTTTAAGACTGCATTTGATATAGTAGATAGAGAAATACTTTTAAAAAAGATGAGAGAGATGGGAGTACCACACAACATTTACAGATGGAGTAAAAACTTTCTAAGTCAGAGATATATAAGAGTAAGATGCAACAACAAACGATCACGGTATAGAAAAACCAAGGCAGGAGTACCACAAGGGGCAGTAACAAGCCCTACTTACTTCCTGATATATATAAACGACTTGGCGCAATATATACAGGAAAAAAGCGAGGTAGAGATCAAGTTATTTGCAGACGATGTGGTGCTGTGGTATAGTGACAGAGACGTACAGAAAATGGAGTTAGAAATGAACAAGGCATTGCAAGCATTAGAAGAATGGACCAGGGAAAATGGGATGGTAGTGAATGAAACAAAAACAGTATACAGTTATTGTACAACAGGAAGAACAATGCCCCAGTTTAACCTAAAATATACAGGAGTAAGCTTAAAATACGAAGAAGACCCAATCTATCTTGGTGTAATGATGGATAAGAAAATGACGATGTCTAGCCATATCGACAGAATGTGCCAATTAAGTAATAAAAGACTAGGCTTACTGAAAAGAGTATCAGGGGTAACGTGGGGAGCCAATGTCAATACGCTATCTACGACATACAAAACATACATACGTCCAGTGTTGGAATATGGAAATGCCATGTTGATTAACACTTCAAAAAACACACTTGGACAAGCTCAACATTATCCAAAATAAAGCCCTGAGGATCATAACAGGAGGAGTGAAAACCACACCTATCACCGCAATGGAAACAGTAGCTGAAGTCCCACCACTGGAAGCAAGGAGAAATGTAGCAGCTGGAAGCCTGTACGAAAAAATGGTTCGCTTAGATGTAGATTATTGGGACAGAGATCCCCAAGAAGGCCTTAAAACACAAAAAACATTCATAACTGAAGCTAGGAATGTAGGCCTAGTGGGAAAGTTAATGGGGGAAGTGATAACTGAAAACAGACAAGAAATAGGAAAACCAAACATTCATATGTCATCATTGGAAATAAACCATCAACTAAACATTGAAGGAATTCAAGAGAAAAAGAAGAACTATCAAGAGGAGCATATGAGAAGTCTGGCACTAAGATTTATTCACAAAGAATACCCAGAGAAGGAGTGGCTGCATATATACACTGATGGATCAGCAACACCAGGAGAAGGGAATGCAGGTGCAGGAATACACAGTAGAGAGTTTGAGGAATCATTCCCAGCAGGATCAAATGGTAGTAACTTTGATGGGGAGATGAGAGCAATAAGCAAAGCGTTGGAGAAGATTGAATACTTTAGAGAAAGGAAGGTGGTGATACTAACAGACTCAAGAGCATCTATCCAGGCTATAGTGAGTAGAGAAGAAACAGAAGCAGAAATAAGAAACTGCAAGATAAGAATCCTGAGGTTGATGAATGCAGGTAACACAGTTATGCTACAATGGATACCGGCACACTGCGGCATAAACGGAAACGAGAAGGCTGATTTCCTCGCTAAAATGTGAAGTAAAACCAAGCAATTCATAAACAACATTTCATACAGATCAGCTAAATCCCATCTGAAATCAGCCAGCAACTCGGAGGTAAAGAAAGCATGGAAGGAGAAAGGCAAGAATAAAATGTGGAGTGAGCTAGTTAAAACAAGGAAAGGAGGAAATGAGAGGACAAACCATTATAAAAGAAGAACTGCAACAGCACAGTTTAGACTAGATACCGGCCATGACTTGCTAGCAAAGCACTTACACAGAATAGGTGTGATGGAGAGCAGCATGTGTAAGCTCTGTGGTGAAGGAATACAGGACAGACAACATCTATTTAGATGCGCTACATTGAAAGGACACTATGGTGAAATGCCAGGGGGTATGGACAGGAGGGAACAGGAGTCCTATCTTTACTGGTTGTCAAGACACATGATGACATAAATATGTCGATGTGGGCATAAGAGAAGAAGAAGAGATTTAAAGAGCCAACGAACCCGTTGGCTGAACCATGGTCGTTTTTATGTGATTTATTTTAACAGCTGTTAATAATAAACTTTATCAGACCTGTGGTATTGTTGGTACTTGGTATGGTAGAAGATAACAATTCAGTAATGTTACTCTCCAACATAGAGGAATGAAATATTTTTTAATTGAATAAATCATGTGCAATATCAAGTCAAATTGAATTCTAACTACAAGATCAAACCACCCAATCTTTTAATATTTTAGATACATCGATAAAATATGAAACACAAAATAAAGAACATATTTAAACAGGCGAACGACTTGTTGATTTTGTTACGACACGTCGACAAATGTGAGGTGACACAACATCAACGGGATCTACCCACTGAAGGAACTTCGAAGTGAACTCTCTAAAAGTAAAACTTTTGTTCTCAATAATATATTTTTAAAATATAGGTTTATTTACCTAAAAATGGGGGTTTCATTGATTGGATGAGCGAAGCAAAGATTCCATTTCACTACACCGGAGAAAAAAATCCGGAATGTTTTGTTTTTTTGTTGTTTTTTTCTGTATTTTTGTGTGTTTGTCAGCACGATTCCGGTTAAACCGATACTCCAATTGCAATGAAATTTTCTGGAGGCCTTCGAAATCTCTGTACTTAGAACTGCCACGTTTTTGAGTGCAATCTTAAAATTATTTCTCATGAAAATCGCAATTTTACGATTTTACGATTTCTAGAACTTATAACTCATTCACAAGTTTTTGGAAAACCCTTTGGAAAACAACTATGTAGATATAGTTTATTATTAATTGTTTACAATGTCCTAAATATGATGAGGTAAATAAAGTATGAAATAAAATAATAAATACAAAATAAAATGGGGTGGGTGGGTCCCCTCCGGGGACCCACCCACCCCTCTAGGACCAGGAGCAATTGCTCCTGGTCTTATATGGTCAGCGCGCCACTGAGAACAGGTGGATTTGAATGTGGTCTCATCAAGGCCTAATTTAGCAAATGTACCAAGGCCCCAAGCATGTCTTGCAATCTCCCGTGCACGCTCGTAGATTTATAGATGAAATGGAATAAATAAATAATATAAACAAATAAAATATAAATATAAATAAATGAACAATAAGTACGTTCACATAATTGTCTACTAGTCTACCGCCTAATCTATTTGGTTTACAAATTAGAGCAGCAGATAACTAAATATTGATATGAATGCTGAGCCGCGAGCAGAATAGGCATTGAAGGTGTAGGCCACACCCACCCCTGTCTCTCGTCATCGACAGCCGACTACAGCGTGCGACGTCACGGCGCTGTTGCCGGATTTATTGTAACGTTCGCCGGGCACGGGAGATATTACGACATAACATCTCAAATATCTCGAAAACGAACCCCGTTTGACCACAATTCCCAAAGCAAATAATGTTAGTCGTGAAATTATCTACATTTTGCACCTAAATTTGTTAATATTCATTAACAGGTCACGATGTTACGCAACGATATGCGATTGAAAGTGTAGGTTTTTGCTCATCTACAATGCATAAGATAGGGAATTCCAGCGCATTTCAAAACGCAATAGATAAAAAACTAGTACCGTTAGGCCCAAAAAGTTTTTTGCTATACTCACAAGCTCAATCTCATCTTGCAGTACCTGGAATCTGAAGGATATCTATTACATGCGCAGTTATCATCGATCGACTTTAAGACATGCAAAATTACTAGGAAAATGCGAAAGTCCCGCCGCGTTGATGGATGAGCTTTTTACAAATTTTAGTTTGCGTGAGATATATCTTAATTTTTGCAAGTGCTTTGTTTTGCTGCCTACGCATTGAAGGTGATTGTTGTCAAGTTTCTTTTGTTACCTGTCAATTGGTATTATTTACCGTAAAAAACTTATATTAAAAGCTTTATTTCTATGGATTCTGGCTAACTTTTTCAACTTTTTCTTTCAAAAGGTACTACATTACCATAACCTTAATGTCCATGTGTAATATGAACGTTGTAGCCCCACCCGTTTGGTCAGAATTGGCCCAAATGTCATGAAAATATCGCACTAAAAATCGAAAAAAATCGTAAAAGTACGATTTTCATGAGAAATATTTCTTCGATTGTACCCAAAAACAATACACCTCTAAGTTCAGAGATTTCGAAGGTCCTGTCAAATTTTCATCAAGATCGGATATGCCCTTTGCCTGGCAGAGAGTTAACAAACAGACAGAAAAACAAACAAAAAAAAAAACACCCGAGCTAAATTTTTTGGGGGTCAGTGAAATTGAAGTCTTCGCTTTGCTCATCCAATTAAACAAAAATATAGGCCTACTAAGAGTGGGGCCTAGGCAATCTGGTTGCTCATTGTTCATTTGTACGGTAATGATGTTGGTGCCGACAGGCAGTTTTGGCTCTTGAAATCTGTTTTAAATTAATTTCCTCCGCTGAAAATCAGTTGCGGTTGTGAATGTGACCAGAGTGTGTAGACTAAATTTATAGTCTATGAGTTTATATATGTTTATTTATGGATCTAGCTTAATTTACATGTAGGCGGAGGCCTAGTTCTTTGTTATAAATCTGTGAAATTATGAAATTATATATATTTTTAAAATTCCTGTCTAGATTTGTTTGAAGGAGATCCTAAATCCTATCAAACAGGACGTGAAGAAAGGCAAGCTGAGGTTTGTTGCGAACTGCTTCCCGCACCACGGCTACATCTGGAACTACGGAGCGATCCCGCAGACATGGGAGAACCCGGATATCCTGGATGAAGGTACCGGATGCAAAGGGGACAATGATCCCGTAGATATCCTGGAGATTGGATACAGGGTAAGTTGGCAATCTAATGGCGTAAATATTATCGTTATCGATCGTCGATAATGTCGTTAAAAAATGCACACATTTTCCCGACGGATGGGCGTGATCCTGATAAGGCAGGATGTCTCACTCTCGAAGAATCAACACCAATAGGCCTAGTTTTGGACAGAAATAGTGTGAAATTGTTAAGCCTCTGTGAAGGCATTAATGCTGAATTATTGGTTTTAAACATCATTCTAGGTATAGGCCTATAAATAACTACAATACGCAGTGGGATGTCAGTCTGCGCAGGCCTAAAATGCTAAAAATTTCAAACCATAGGCCTACTTAATATGAGCGTTTTGTTTGGTTTTTTTTCAGGAAATTTGCAATTCCAATATTATTTTAATTCTTGATTATCACGTGTAGGTCTGGACCCGGGGTAGAATAAGCCCAGAGCATGGCTCTGCTAATCGTAAAAGGCGATTCAAGAGAAAAAGGCCACCTCGCAAACATCAGCTAGTAAGAGCGGAGTATCATACTCCCCAAACTACAGGCGAGCTCTGGCAATCGTCGTCGGGGACCTTGCCCCCTTCCCTTGACGACCCCCCGGTGACGATGACAATGACACAACAAACGATGACAAAGACCATGACGACCGCGACGTGAGAAACCCCCCTTCCTCCCCTTACCCGTGGCTGGTTCTGAGTTCTGACCAGCATGGGCCCCTCCTCCCCCCACTCCCCCTTAGGCTAGAGTGGTGCATTATGACCAAACGGTTGACGCGTCCTTAATCCAAATAAACCAAAAAAAAAAAAAAATAGCCTATTCCTATTACCGGTACCTAGGCCTACAACCTATCATCTTCAGCAATGTTTGTTCACAGGTCTTAAGTGTCTTCACGAGACAGACATGTACACGGCACGCTTGTAAGCACTCAAATTCAGATGTACAACGCTCTGGAGAAAAATTGAAACGACATACGTGAATTCTAAAATGCACAAGAGAAGACACAGATATTTTTTGCAGAACATCATACAACAAACAGAATTGATATATGTAATAAACCCTACTATACAGCCAGCGGTTTAGCCGAGCTCGTTTAACCGGTTCCCACTCGAACACCGAAGTTTAGCAGAATCGGGCGTGGTCATGGGTAGAGTGGGTGACCGCTATGCCCTGAAACTCACGTATACCGCTGGTTAGAGCAGATGGAGGATTCGAAAGCTAGTGTAACGGCTTCGTTCTCCTTGACGTCTGCTCGGCAGTCCGGGTTAGTGGAGGAACCTATATGACTGTCAAAGTTACACCATCCTGTCGGATGGGACGTTAAGCCGTTGGTCCCCTTGATACTTTTCGAAAGGAGTAGGCTACGTGCCGGTACCGGGTTTCCCCTCCTCCCTTCTGTTCATACTTCATCCTTATCTATCACCACTCATCGTCTCGATTAGCCAAAGTGCGTAAATATGAGACGTTAAGCAATATTCAATCAATCAATCAACCATTGTTACGCGTAAAGTCGACGCAACGGGTAAAAGAAGTGGTTGCTCCCTTCGCTTCAACTTTACGCTTAACAATGGTGAATAGTAGTGGTTTATTACATAAAGCAATTCTGTTTGTTGTATGTTCTTCTGCATAAAAATATCCGTGTCTTGTGCATTTTAGAATTCACGTACGCGTGCGGCGTACATGTCGTTTCAATTTTTCTCCAGAGCGTTGTACATATTTTGAATTTGAGTGCTTACGGGCGTGCCAAGGTCATATCCATATCGTACAGACTAATAATGAACCTATGAAGATTACTTTTTTTAGACTTTGTTAGTGACTGGTTAGGTGGAAGAACGATCCATTATCAAACCTCACTATCTTTGTTTTTGACCTGGTATTTCATCTGTATTTCATTTAAGGCTGCCCAATGATAAAAAAAATCATTGATATCGAAAGGGGATATATCGATATCGTGATTCGATATCAAACTTTTCAAGTCGAATTACGATTTTTTTTTTATTAATTTTTTTTACGTTTTCGGGAGTGGCCAAGGCCGCCCGCCGGCAATACAGACATGTTATTGTTAAGGGTCAGATGATTGATGGGTGAGGATAATGGATATGAAGAACAATCACAACAATACTTGGGGCGCCCAGTGAAGAGATAGAAGCTAACTGATTTCTCTGTCTCTCTCTCCCCCTGACTCTGTCTATACACTACTGTAGTGTTAACAACTTGAGCTGCCTGCCTTATACTTTGCTGATATGAATGAGATTGCACATGTGGTCTTGTTATCTTATCTCATAACATAAACAAAACAAAGTCTCAGCAAGAGTCTTGGCCCAAAGCCAAACTGACTAGCAATATGCAGTTGGTGGCTTGGGAGAGGGAGGGGAACAGCGCTGCAGAACCATAACTCATTGCCACACCAAGCATTTCTTGATTTTTTTTTAAAATACCAGTAAATTAAAAAAAAAAAAAAACGTAAATGATATACATTTCCATATTGATATCGTATCGAATTATCGATATTGGGGAGCCCTAATTTCATTGTAGGCTGTTACAAAAATAATTACTAGGCCTATATCATCATTGTATTGTTATATCTATTGCCAATGCAAACTGTCATTCCTTCATCATAATAAACCTTTTCAGAATTAACTGCGCATGCGCGCTCTGTTGCAAAGCATTATGGGAGAAAGGGCCTTTACATGCTAAATTCCATATGATTGGGATTGTGGCGGACTGCACTGCCATTGTTGGAAACGTGCACTTCCATTGTTGGGAGCGTATGGCATCTCACATGTAAATGCCCTTTCTCCCACAATGCTTTGCGCGCGCGATATAGAGGGCGCTGGGGATTTTGAAAATCGTCTATTCATTATCAATCCTGAATCCAGATCCATCTCCATTTACCGCTTCTGGCAGGGTCGGTTTGGGTTTTGCAACAGAAATTTTCCACTTTTATCTATCCTCCCACAATAGGGAATTTGCATAAGTTCCAGATATCGGTAAAAGTATGTGCAACATATAGATACTCGTCTAAAAATGATATAAACGTTAATTTCAGGTTTTTAAAGTTAATCGTTCAATATCTGTTGAGGGTCAAACTTTGACCTTTTAAATTTCCCGCACATTCATTTTGAAACGGCTGCCGACGTCACCGGCCTTCATGACGAACACGGCCGCCTAGATAAACAACGAAATTCCCTCCTTTTACCAAAGTCTTTGGTTCTTACAACAATGGGCAACAATAAACAACAGTTGATGTCCTTTTCCAAGTTTTATAATCAACATTGTGTTTTTACTTATTATCAATTAAAATGCAGTTAGGCCTAAAGCTTACGTTGTGATATTACTAAATGTATAAAATAAAATATTAATCATATTATTAGAACTAACTAGATGTCAAAATATGCTTCCACAGCCAAGATAATCTCCGAAAGCGAGTTACTTGATATTATCGTTACGTGATTGGTTGATTGGCATCATGAAGGCTGGTGACGTATGACCCGTTTTTTCCCGCCAAAATATGTAGGAAACTTTCACCCTTATTTTATAAATGAAAATATTCCCAAAATCAAGAAAATAAGATATTTTTGTGTAAAGGAAGGTGGCCTTAACCCAGTAGAACCATAAAATAATGTTATGCAAATTCCCTATTGTATCTCTTCCCAGCTATCTCCACTTGCCTCTAAATCTCCTGCTATAGTATCCTTCCACCTCTTTTCCTTGGCCTCTCCATCTTCTTCTTTCTTCAATCCTTGTTTCATACATTCTCTTGAGCATCTCATCTCTGCCACCTCCTCTCTATCTTTTATAGTCCAGGTTTCTTCTGCATTCGTAAGGACCGCTATGTAACGGGTAGGGGCCTACAATAATTAATACAACAATTATTATTGTGCAATGTGCAGACGTTCGAAATTCGAACTTTAACTTGAAAAATGTTTTAAGTACGGTACGTATTATTTAGGGGATGACCTTACCCCGACATAAAGGTTCTCGAATTCCAGGTACAAATAACAAAAATAAAGTTTTGGATGGTGGTCCAAAAGATAAAATCTTTCTTGGTGGAGGTGTCGGACCAGACCTGTCACTATTTTACCCTGTGAATGTTTGATAGACCGATCTCTTTTAAAGTTTCATTCAAGTTCATTTCAGGTTCGTTTCAAAATTTTATAGAAGTTCGAATTTCGATGGACAACCCTTCTGAAAGTTCCGAGTTTTGGTTAGGTATTAAAAATCCATGTTTGCACAACCCTACTGTAACTGATTAGGCCTACTTAAATGTTTATGTTCAGGTTGCTAAGAGAGGAGAGGTGATCCAAGCGAAGGTTTTGGGAACGGTCGCGCTGATCGACGAAGGAGAAACTGACTGGAAAATAATTGCGATAGACACTAAAGATCCATTAGCTGAACAAATGAAAGGTAATTCTCAACTTGGGGTGTAGGCGTATGTACTCTTTGCTGAGATTGATAGTCTTTCTGAATGTTGAAGTCTAGGCATAAATCTGTTCACATTCCCACTTAGTGTTGGACTTGGCTGTGTGTGGGCTGTAGGCTAATAAATTTACCATTTTACAAAAATTGTATTGTATATCTCTAAGTCGTGGTTTTTTTTTTTCTCCCGAGCACCAGAGTTGGGAGGGAAGCCCCCTTGCTGTTTGTGTTGACGGTGTGGCCCAGTATGAATGGTGTGTGAAGTAACCTTGCTGATGATGACAACATGCATGCAGAATTTACTTCTTGCGTGGCCCTACCACAAGTTTGTTGGAGTTTTGTTTGCATGTAGTTAGCTGATTTTTAGTGGCCACCATCTGCCTGATGAGTCCCAGAAGGACAAAAAGCGTCATGGATTAAGGTAACAAACAACTTTATATTAGCTGCAGTTGTCATCAGCAGGTGAAAAGTTTTGTTGCCTCCAGCCCTTCAGGCTGGGCTTTATGTTCTCTATGCTTTCCCAACCTGTCAACCCTTCTCCAATCTAAACCAATCTCTAGATAGATACTTTGGCTTATACTCATTGTGATAAATATTTTTGTTATGTCCAGTTGACATACACAATGTAGTGCAATGGAATGTGGCTCGATAATTAAAATTATATACAACTGACAGATGTGGTAGGCCTATGAAGTATGATGCCAATTAAGAATTAATTAATTAAACTTGCTCCATAGTCCTAGAGAATCTGATGCCTTGTAGTTCTGTTATTGTAGGCCTACTTTGTCATACCTGGGCCTTTGCATATTTTTTAAGTAGATTAAATAATTCATTGATTTTGAATTAAAACTTAGTGAAATCACCCCATTTTGGTCAACTTTGGGAATTTATTCCAAGTGTACAGATCTTTTTAACTCAAATTTGCATACTGGATATAAACTTTAAAACATCAATGTGAACGCGTAGGTTAATTTGGTTTTATTGTAAGATACGTAAGTTAGGGTACCGGTACGGGAAACGATTTTTTACCTTAATAAATAATTGGAGTAGGTAAGACGATTAGTCTAAATTAAGAGTTTTTTATTTTGTGGAGAATACATTGGCGTTGACTGTTGATTTCTGTTGCGCTTGTGCAACTAAGAGTTGTAAAAGTTACATTTTCCATACTAGGTAGCACACGTCTACTGGAAACTCGTTCTAGGTTAGTTATAGGCGCGAAATATTATGGTTTTTTGAACGGCAATTGGGAACTCTGGAAAAAGTTCTCACCAGTCTGGCTACTGGCTCGAGCAAAGTTTCACTAGCCTCGGGTGAGCGTTCACTTGGACCCCTGCTCTTATCAGTTATCAGTTGTGGAGCAGGTTGAGTGGACGCTGGGTTATTTTATTTCACACATAAAGGAATGTCAAGACTTGTTCAAGAATACTCGCTACATTTAATTATAAACAAGACAGGTGTGATACAGATGCTTACGTTTTACAAGCGATGTCACAAGGGGGGTTCAGGCGAGTAAAAGATGCGCTGCCTGCACTCTAGCGGGTAATGCGGGAAGCGCATAGGCTAAACTAGTTTACTGGACGGCCGGCAGAATGCACCACGTACTGTTACCGTTTCGTATCGGCTAAAAGGCGCCAACTTCAACAAGTTATCACCTTTTGTCTGCCGAGCACTAGATTTGGGAGGGAAGCCCTCGTACTGGTTGTGCTGATGGTGTGCCTCAGTATGAATGGTGTGTGAAGTAACCTTGCTGATGATGACAACATGGGTGCAGAATTTACTTCTTGCATGGCCCTACCACAGGTTTGGTTATGTGTTGTGAGTTTTGTTTCTGCATGTAATCAGCTGATTTTTAGTGGCCACCATCGATGATTCCCAGAAGGACGAAACGCGCGTCTTGGATTAAGGTAATGTCATCAGCAAGTGAAAAGTTTTGTCGACCCCAGCCCTTTAGGCTGGGCTTTATATTCTTATTCTTTCCCAACCTGTCAACCTTTCTCCAATCTAAACTTAGCCATTGTAGCCATTGGGGAGCCTTTTACACACTCTAATAAACTTTCCACTGATCTTGATACTGATATGTATTGTATAACCTTACTTCTTTGTCTTTTTTTGTAAGTTTTTTGTTATTGTTTAGAGCCTAATTAAACGAGGGAGCGGAGCGACCGAGTGTCTCCATTCAACTCGAACGGCTCCATTCTGTGATTCTGTCTGTCTGTCTGTCTGTACGTCGAAAATCAGCCGAACCGCTGAACAGATTGGGCTGAAATTTTAAACAGACATCCAGTACGAGTTTACTGAGAACTGCTAACAAAATCAGTTAGATCCATTGCGATTTTATCCTACAACAAATAAAAATGTGATTTTTAAAATATCGATAGCATTGTTTAGTAGCAGCTAGCGGGACAATATATACGTGGCTTGCATGGCCTATTGGTAAGCATTTAGTCTACCGTACGGATGGTTGGGTTCGATACCGTTAGCTCGATTTCTTTTTATATTTTTACACCCACATTATATTTTGGAGGGGTGTTAAATGGGAAATAAAACTTAGGTGATTTTGTTTTATCTTGGAAATTTGTTAATGTTTCACGCTTATACGTTTTGAATACGATTCGCATTTCAAATGTTCAATTAATACAACTAGGGAAACGCCTAAGTCGTTGTTAAACGAGTGAGTGAGCCATGTGTGAGTACCCGGTATCATTCCTCATACTAGCTAGATCCTTGTATAGGGGAGGAAAGGGGATGATCCCGGGTACTCCTACTCAACACTTGGCTCACTCACTCACTCGTTTAACAACGACTTTGGCGTTTCCCTAGTAATTCTTACTTTGTAGTAGTTTTATCCATCCATCTTAGATCTCCAGCAATTGGATTTATAGTTGTTTTTATGTTTATATATTTTTGTTAGAGGTAGGTCTACCTACTCTACCTGTATTAAATTTTTACTTAAATTGTTTGTTCGTATAACATATTTGTATTGTTTTGTTTTTAAATCTGAATTATATGTAGTATTTTTAATTGTTTAGATTTAGGCATATTTAAATGTGTTTTTAGACATTATAGGCCCTACACTGCTCTTTCACAATTTTTTATTGTGATATTTCGACCTTCCTTCTAAAGTATTTTTCAAACTGAAGTTTAAACAAAGTTACGGCGGTTGTACTTGTAGGTCTACCTGTTGTCAGGGATAAATAAAGATAAATAGGGAAATGCTATTATATAAATAGTTAAATACCTACTGGCTTTACACCTGTACTCAAGAAATTGACATATAATAAAATGGTGTGTGACAAATCATCAAATAGCTTTTTAAGTGTGTCGACCAAGTGAGATTTATGCAAAAAAAAATTAGAAAATACATTGTTCATAATTATAATAAGCCTACATACTTGTTTCATATGGTTCGATGTAATTAATGTACTGTTACGAGAAATAAACCAATAACATTTTGTGATTGAGTGGGAAAAGGATGAAGGGGTCCAACAGCTTATCTAAAAATTGTAGGTGGCTGCGTGAGATACATAATATGACACATATAGTACAAACAAATTGTTTAACGTTTCGTCCTGCTGGGCCCTAGTATCTCAATCGTTGGAGATTCTTTCAGTTCTTCTCCAACGATCGAGTCGCAGGCTGAACATTTTTGCAATCTGTCTGTATTGTGTGTACTTATCTCACACAAGACAGCCACCTACAACTTCCAGGTAAGCTATTGGACTCCTTATCCGTTCCCCACTCATTCACTAACCCACCCAATAGGCATTCATCAAATCAACATTTTGTGATTTAAAAAAGGTATATTATACTAATAGTTTAATTTCGAAAGAAAGCCCCTAAAAATTGTTAAAAATCCCTCGACACATCTCCACCTCTGATCGGCCATGTTTCTTCCCCCTACACAGACATCTCCGACGTGGAGAAGTTCTTCCCGGGCCTCCTGAAGGCGACCATCGAGTGGTTCAAGATCTACAAGATCCCGGACGGGAAGCCGGAGAACCAGTTTGCGTTCAACGGTGAGGCAAAGAACCGGGACTTTGCCCTGCACGTCATCGAGGACGTACACAAACACTGGCGCAGCTTGATCAAGAAGGAATCCGAAGGGGGCGGCATCTCGTGGTGAGTGAATAGCAGGGACAAAAACTGAAAAAGAATTAAGAAGGTTATGATTGTTAGGTAGGCTAGGCTATATCACTTATCATTATTTTCACTTGTGTCTGCAATGCCCTTTTTTTACTTCATTTGGAACCAAAAAAACAAAGTTACGAGTGTCAAAATCAAATCAAAAAGTTGAGTCAAACTGTAGGAGGAATTACAAATTTAAAGTAACCTTGGTTTTGAGTGAAAAACATTTTATTTATATAAAGTACTAGACTAGGACATAATAACCGGAAACTTGGAGGCAAGAGGAGAGAGCTGGAAAGATGTGGAAGAGATATGATTGAGGGAGGATAGAAGGAAGTGGAAAAATTTGGTTGCTAAACCCACGCTGACCCTGCCAGAAGCAGGAAACGACAATGGATAATGTCACAGGGTTGCCACTTTCAAGGATATTATCCTTTTCTCAGGATTTTTAGAGTGTCTCAAGGATAACAGGATTTTGGGCAAAATCTTAGGATTTTCTACTGTCTTTAAAAAATACATTAAATTAATAATTTTTTTAAATTCAGCCAAAAAAAGCAATGTAAACAGTAAAAAAACATCAGGTACTAGTAAAAATAAACATAAGTGACTGCATAGGCCTAACATTTACCGCAAGTGGTAGTTATGGTGAGTAGGCCTAAAAGTAAAACGTTAAAATATATTGGAAGAAAACTCTGATTCTTATGCGTTTGTCTGCACGTAATTTTGACTAGATTCTCGAAAATCAGGCTGGCATAACATATTTTGGTATGAAACCTGAAAATTTGTAACATTCCTTCGCGGTTATAATACGCTAATGCTGAATAATTGTTTTCAAGGATTTTTTAAGTATCTTTCAAGGATAAAAAAATTGACTTGGTGGCAACCCTGGATAATGATGATGAATGATGATGAGTATTAATTAGGGCTGTGCGAGTACTCGAATATTCGAGTACGAGTCGAGTTCACGGCGAGTTCGAACAAATTCGAGTTTCATTTATTTTGAACTCGAATATTCGAACGTCGGTAAAAACAGCATTTTCATTTACCGACCCGTCAAAAGTTACGTGTTTCTTCCGTTAGATAGCAGCATACGCGGCAAAGTTCGTGATACACGATAGTCGAACTCCTTCTGACGTGAAACTCGTTATGATTGGCCGGCTGAACTTTGCGAGATCCAATTGGAGCTAGTCATACGTCACATGCGAGCGTTGATTGGCTGTTTTTGTGAAATAATTCACGTCTACCGTGTATCACCACTTGTGTCCGAGATGTATGTTGAGTGTTGACAACAAAAATGGCCACGATTCACAAGGCGAGAGTAGAGGAGCCAGATGATTCGTAAAAATTTGCGGCGGACTAGGCTAGGCTTAGGCGTAATTTCTTCTCTAAAGCATAGGCCTAGCATAAAATACAATTTTGAAATATTCATGAGATGGAACACTTGTCACAATGCAGGTAAACATTCAAACAACACTGCGTGACATTACCATTGACAACAGGTAGGGCCTAGTAGCACAGTACAATTGCTAGTAGGCCTAGCCTAGCCTAGTTGCCAGGATTTCTTCTGGTCAAGATTAGGCCTAGTATATTTTACCGATCTTAGGCCCTAGCTAGGCTTACAAACTCACATTGCCATACCAAAATGCACCCAGCACTAGACCTAGCCTATGGCACCCTTCAAACCAAGGTTAGTTGTAGGCCTAGCTAGGCCCTAGGTCTCCATAACCAAAAATATTTAACCCAGAAGGTAGGCCTAGGCCTAGGCTTTAAAACTGAAGAATTTGTTTGATAGGCCTAGTAGAAAGTCTGAAATAAAGAATACATTTTCTCAATTTGGAAATAAACTCGATTTAAATATAAATAAAATAAATATCTATAAAATAAAATAAAAAAATAATTAGGCCCAACATCATTATAAATTAATTTTTAAATGAACTCGAATTGAACTCGAATTGAACTCGAAAACCGAACATTTGACTGAACTCGAACTCGTACTCGACTCGAATTGAAATCTCCCGTTCGCACACCCCTAGTATTAATGTAAAAAAAAAATTGCATATTTGGCACACCCCCACTTGAAAGAGAATACCGGGCCTTCCACGTAATTTCCGGCACACTTGAAGACAATAAGTGCTTCAAATGTACTATAATGGAGAAAATGTGTGACCAAGTTAGGAAATCAATGGTACGGTAGGTACGTGATTTTGCATACCGGACCGGTATTGTTTTATTTCATCATGATCGGTTGCCTCACCCAACTCTGCGTTGGGCCGGCATTAAGACCTGGTTTCTCTCCTGCCGCCACTATTCTCTTCCCACCATAGTAGTTGATCGGTTAGGCCTTCTGTACATACTAGGGATGTCGACGATAATCGTATATCGATAATTATTGGGAATCCAGATTTTTAATAATAAATTCAGTGACGTAAACACGTTTATAAATCGACGCTGCTACAATGATATTTTTCTCCTGAATTCTGGATTTCATGGAATTCCCAGCATCTCCAAACGGATTTTTCTGCTCGCGATCTGTTTGGCGGTAGGTACCACCACGCCGATTGAGGAACAGCACTCGCCGCTTGCGCTCTCTCTCGCTTCACCGCTCCCTCTCACACACTCGAAAGTGTGAGGGGCTTCGAGGGGCCCGTCGTAGGTGGCAGCCAATCCGCCGACCAGCGTTGAGATGGCGCTCAATTCAAATTGACACAACACAAATGCAAGAAAAGCGAGTTTTAAACCGATATATTGTAATTAGGGTTGCCGTCGATAATCGAAATATCGATCGATTATCGATATCAGTAATATGATATGATAATCGATTCAAGTATTTTGATATGATATGATATGATTATCGATTTAAATAGTGACATCGATGTTTTCGCGGTTTACCATGCTTAAAAATGCCGCGCTGTCGTATCAACGCGCCGATTGGTTGTCGGAGTAGCCAATCGCTGCTCAAGTTTAATTGTTATGGATTCAACTTCCCGCCGTCGCCGTCGAAGCTGGGGACTCGAGGCTAGGCCACCAGGGTGAGCCACCGGGGCCGGTAGCAGATGTGCCGAGCTGTCAAGGACCAGGGAGCGCGAGGTGGAAGACAGAAAGTGGCAGGCAGGACGAGGGAACACTTGTATCTGCACTGTATCCTGTATACCCTTGTATAATCTTATATTATAATAAATATGTATTACTCTACAGTTGTATGAATTAAGTTATTAACGAGTACATAACAGAATGGCGCAGTCGGTAGGACCAATACACAGACAGGCCAAGCAGCTAACGTCACGCACGGAGCCCTAGCCAGGGCTAGGCCTAGGCCAACGTACCGGTAGGCCCTACATACACCGGTCCTGGGTAATTAAGGTATTTGTTCTTCTTAACATAATTATCTTTCAAATGGAAGCATTAATGCAGCAAAATGCTGAGCTGCAGAAGCAGATGGCAGGTATTCTACAGACACTAACTACAAGTGTGAGACAAGAACGAGATGAAAGTAGGCGTGATAAGGGCGTGTCCGGCATCCATTTTGACAAGTACGAAGAAGATTCTGAGAACTTTGAAGACTACATCGATAGGCTAGGCGCCTTCCTGGACTTGCAAAATATTCCCGAGTCAAAAAGGGTAAATACACTAATATCTCTTATTAGTCCTAGTTTATTTGGGTTGCTTAAGAGTCTTTTGTACCCAGCCACATTCAAGGATAAATCATTCAAGGATATCAAAGATACCTTACTTAAGCATTTAAGTCCGAAACCTCTAGTTATTCCTAGCAGACATGCATTTCTTAACAGGAAACAAAGAGAAAATGAATCAATAAGTACTTATACATCAGAATTGAGGAAGTTAGCATTACCTTGCAAATACCCCGAAATTATGCTCAACACAATGCTGAGGGATGTGTTTGTCAGTGGCTTAAATACTAAACAAATTCTCGATCGTCTTTTTGAAGAAGATGATCCCTCCCTGGATAAGACTATTGAAATTGCTTTGGCAATGGAAAGGGCCACATTAGGCGCAAATGAAATACTGCACAAGCCAGTTGTAGTTAATGCAGTAGGCTTACAAATAAATAGGTCTAGGGCTACACCTAGGGCTACCCCTAGGGCAACAGGGATTAAGTGTCTCAGATGTGGTAAGGTTGGCCACAAGGCTCCGGATTGCTATGTGAAGAATCTGTTGTGTAACATTTGCAATAAACGAGGGCATGTAGCAGGGGTATGCATGAGTAGGAGAAACTACGACCAGGCAGGCCCAACACCACCTCCAAATTACAATAGGGGGAAGCATTCTAAGATTAACCAGTTGGATACATATGAAGATACTGAGCATGTTTATGATAGTAGTTCATACGAAGATAATAGGCCTACATACGAGGATAATACATACAAGGGTAAGGAGCCCCTGAGTATTTACACTATACATTCAGACGGTATTGTTACACAACCACCTATTACATTACATTTAAAGATCGATGGGACTCCGATACAAATGGAATTAGATACTGGCAGTGCAGCCACTGTTGTTAGCCTTCAAACTTTCCGCAAGCTTTCAAAACGTCCACTACAACCTACTCAAATTAAATTCAAAAGCTACAGAAATGACATTATACAACCATTAGGATATGCGCTAGTCAAGGCCGAATACAAAGGTCAAAGGCAAGAACTTAAGATCTTCGTAGTGGAAGATAACCTGTCTAGCATTCTGGGTCGAGACTGGCTTTGTAAATTCAGGGTAGATTGGCCTGAAGTAAAAGCGGTACTAATGCAAAGGGGAAATACGATAGGCTTACAGCCAGATCTACAGGACATTCTACAAAAATATCCAGACGTTTTTGACAAACAAGTGGGCACTGTAAAAAATTTTACATGTGATCTCCAATTGAAGTCGGATGCTAAACCCATATTTAGGAAAGCTAGACCAGTACCATTAGCTTTACAAGGACGGGTAGAGCAAGAACTTGAACGTTTAGAAAATGCAGGCATTATTGAAAAGGTTACATTTTCTGATTGGGCAACTCCTATTGTTCCGGTAGTTAAACCTAATGATACTATCCGTATATGCGCAGATTATAGCCAAACGGTAAATACACAGATTCAAGTTCCCCAGCACCCCCTACCAAGATTTGAAGATGTATTTTCCAAATTCGGTAAAGGAAAAAAATTTACTACTCTAGACGTACTTAGCGCATTCTTACACATTCCAGTCTCTGAAGCCACTTCGAACATCCTTACAATTAATACGCATAAGGGATTATATGCATGTAAGCGTTTAATGTACGGGGTCAATGCCGCACCAGCTACGTGGCAAAAATACATAGAAACCATTCTCAAGGACATTCCAGGAGTATGTGTCGTATTTGATGACATCATCGTAACGGGGGATACAGATGAAGAACACTTGTTTAGACTAAATGAAGTTTTCAGGAGACTGAGTGCACATGGAGTACATCTGAACATTGACAAATGCAAATTTTTCCAGCCCGAAGTAACATACCTCGGTTACAAAATAGACGCGAAAGGATTACACAAAACAGACGAGAAAGTAAAAGCAGTTCTACAGGTTCAGCCGCCGTCGAATACAAAGGAAGTGAAATCATTCTTAGGATTGGTATCATTTTACGCTAAATTCTTCCCGAACTTATCGACAATTGCAAACCCGCTATACAAACTTACCCAGGCATCGGCTAAGTTCCTTTGGACTAGGGAATGCCAAATGAGTTTTGAGAGAATAAAAGGAGAAATCGTTTCTAATAGGATACTTTGTCACTACAGCCCTACACTACCGATTTTAGTATCAGTTGATGCATCACCCGTAGGACTGGGGGCAGTTCTCTCACACCAGTTTCAGGATGGGTCTGAACGGCCAATAGCGTTCGCATCACGTACATTGACCTCGAGTGAAATGAATTATTCCCAAATTGATAAGGAGGCATTGGCTATTAAGTGGGGAGTAGAAAAATTTTTCCACTACCTCTATGGCCGCAGATTTACACTGATTACAGATCATCAGCCCCTAATGCATATTTTCGGTGCACGCAACAAATTGCCAGTATTAAGTGCTACGAGACTCTTACATTATGCCCTCTTCTTACAAATGTTTCAATTTTCCATAAAATACAGGAGATCTGAACTGAATGGAAATGCAGATTGTTTATCCAGATTCCCTTCCAAATCAGAAGAACTTTTCTCTAAAGATGCAGTGGGATTATTTCAACTTACACAAATTGAAAAACTACCCCTACGATTAAAAGATTTGGCAGATGCCACACAGTTAGATCCTGAACTGAAAATATTATACGATCAATTACGCTCGGGTGCTCCCCTCGGGGGGAAAGAGGGCCAGTACACACTCGAGTCGGGATGCATTCTATATGGTCTGCGCGTATACATTCCAAAGAAATGTAGGAATTCAGTTCTTCAGGAGCTACACTCTGCCCATATGGGGATTGTTAAAATGAAGGGTTTGGCTCGTTCTCTTGTGTATTGGCCTAAGATTGACTCTGATATCGAGTACATAGCACGGAATTGCCCGGAGTGCATCCGGATACAAAGAGAACCAACTAAGGCACCGGTACACTTTTGGGAGTACCCAACTACACCGTGGGAACGTATTCATATTGATTTTGCCGGTCCCATGTTTGGACATACCTTTTTGCTAGTTGTAGATGCGCATTCCAAGTGGCCCGAGATATTCATTATGAAGTCAACATCTTCCTCATCAACCATCAGAGTACTTAAACAGCTCTTTGCACGCTACGGCCTTCCCAAGGTGCTAGTTAGCGACAACGCAAGTACATTTACCGGGTCTGAATTCCAAGATTATATTCAGTCAAATGGAGTAAAACACGTGACATGTGCTCCATACAACGCGGCTTCAAATGGTCAAGCCGAACGCTATGTATACACTTTAAAACAGGCGCTGCGAGCCCTTAAGGGGGGACCAGAATCTGTTGAAGATCACCTTAATACCTTCCTATTTGCTTACAGACGAGCCCCAAATACAACTACAGGGGAATCGCCAGCAACCATGTTCCTGAAGAGAGATTTGCGGTCTCGGTTGCATACATTCCGACCATGTATGTCAGATACGGTACATGGTAATGAACATAAGGAAAGGTACGCAGTTACAGCCCGCTCCTTTGAGGAAGGACAGAAAGTCGCAGTTCGGAACTACTCCTCTCCAAATAAAAAATGGCTAGTGGGAAAAGTTGTCAGTAGGGATGGAATCTTGCACTACACAATCCTAGTCAATAACCAGCTATGGAGACGCCATGTAAACCAGATGCGTTCTGTAGGACCATGCATCAAGGAAAGTAATGAAAGTTTTATTTGGCCGTCTCCCAGTGACAACTTAACCACCACTACCCCCCCGTTAAATCCTATCATCACTCCAACTCCGATCCCTCCATCAATTACCCCCACTCTGCTTCCAGACATGGCCCGGGATACATTACCGATTCCGGTCCCTGTTCGAATGCCACCTACAAGACCCATAGGAGAACGACACTGCGATACACCGATCAGTCCCACACTCCGGAGGTCCCAGAGAAATGTCAAGGCCCCGGAGAGACTGAATCTTTAAAGGGTGGAGGTGTTATGGATTCAACTTCCCGCCGTCGCCGTCGAAGCTGGGGACTCGAGGCTAGGCCACCAGGGTGAGCCACCGGGGCCGGTAGCAGATGTGCCGAGCTGTCAAGGACCAGGGAGCGCGAGGTGGAAGACAGAAAGTGGCAGGCAGGACGAGGGAACACTTGTATCTGCACTGTATCCTGTATACCCTTGTATAATCTTATATTATAATAAATATGTATTACTCTACAGTTGTATGAATTAAGTTATTAACGAGTACATAACAATAATGCCACGCCCACCGCCGCCAGTGCGCATGCGCTCGCAGCGCGATACAAGGCGATACGAAAACATCGCCCGGCCCGATTGCGATTTGCGATGTATTCAGTACGGCTCGACGTGTTGTGGCGTGAACTTCTCTAGCGTCAGTCTGCCCAATTATATTGAATTCGTGATGTTTCTTCCGTCCCAAACCCAAAGAACATATTTGCCATTACTTCTGACGCTGCCTAACAAGATGAGTCAAGTGTGGCAGTTTTTTATTATTCAAAGAACGACGACGAGGAGGTTGGGAGGAGATAAGGCTGTGAGCTCGAATGTCGATGAGATCTCGCCACTATCTCTCGCTCGCTAGATGCGCGTACTGTTGGAACACGTAAACAGTGACACCCGATGCAAGTCAAGACGTATTAAAATATAGGCTGTGTAATTGAAATTCAGCCCTCAATTTTATTTTAAACATTCTAATCCTTAATGATCTCTTGTATTAGTGTTACAATTTTGCGTTTTTTCTGCTTCCTAGGCTCAATTTGGAATTTGATATGATAATCGATTTGGGTCTATGATATCGTGATTGTTATTCTCATTTCGGCTAATATGAATTTTAATATCGTTTGACATCCCTAGTGTAATACAAAAATTTGAATGAGAATCAATTAATATATTATTATGAAACGTTGACAGCATCTTTCAGTTAGTAGCATGAATTCATACCTTAGCTATAGTAGGCCCTGCTTACCTCTACGTTGTTTTATCGTACTTACACTACTATTGGTCTTTCAGTGCCAACATCTCTGTAGCGGATAGCCCGTTCAAGATCGAACAGAAAGGAGCTGAAGAAATTATCGAGAAGTCGCAAAAGCCTGGAGAAGCCCATCCAGTAGAACCTATTGGTATGTACACTTCATTCGTGGACATGAAGAGTCTCCACGAGACAGACATGTACACAGCATGCTCGTAAGCACTCAAATTAAGATGTACAACGCTCTGGATAAAATTTGAATTTGTGAATTCTAAAAAGCACATGACACAGATATTTTTATGCAGAAGAACATAAAACGAACAGAATTGATGTATGTAATTGGATGAGCGTAGCGAGCGAAGCGAAGATTCCATTTCACTACACTGGAGAAAAAAATCCGGAATGTTTTTTTTTTCTTTCTGTATTTTTGTCTGTTTGTTAACACGATTCCGGCTAAACCGATACTCCGATTGCGATGAAATTTTATGGAGACCTTCGAAATCTCTGAACTTAGAACTGCCACGTTTTTGAGCGCAATCGGAAAATTATTTCTCATGAAAATCGCCATTTTACGAATTTTTTCAATTTTTAAAATATTTCTTCGACTTATAACACCTACATGCTTTATCCTATTGTAATGAATTTTTCACAGAACCTTAATTTTATGAATTAATATATTCTTGTAAAATTTGAGCGCAATCGAATAATTATTTCTTATGAAAATCGCAATTTTACGATTTTTTCCTTTTTTAAAATTACGATTCATAAAAAAAATTAAAAAAATAAAGTCAATTTTTTATTTAATTTAATTTAATTTAAAATTATTCGACTTTGTAATAATTTTGTCACAGAACAACAGAAAATCCTCATAACACATGGCAGCTCAATGCACCAATCACGCTCATCCAACAACGCGGCGGGACTTAAGCGTTTTCCTAGTAATAAACTAATACTATGGTTACGCATAAAGCCGACGCTTAACAATGGTGAATAGTTACATTTAGCAATTCTGTTTGTTGTATGTTGTTCTGCATAAAAATATCTGTGTCATGTGCATTTTAGAATTCACGTATGTAGTTTCAATTTTTCTAGAGCGTTGTACATCTTAATTTGAGTGCTTACAAGCGTGCTGCGTACATTGTCTGTCTTGTGAAGACTCTTGTGTGTGTGTGTGAAGACTCAACTGTGGAATGGAAACATTGGGGGTTGGTTTGACTGGTTTGACTGACTATGTATTGACGTTGGATTGCACACTTATTTATCAGATTATTTTACAGCTAGGCCTATAGAAAAATAAAATATTTACAGTCAAACCCATCTAACACGTTCCCTATCATTACGTTTTCCCGCTGTTGACGACCAAAAATATAGGACTTGAAAATACATCCATAAGTGTAATGTTGAAATTACCCGCGCAAAACGTTCCTATACGTTAGGTACGTTTTCCCCCCTAATACGAGATAATAACCGCTGTTTTAATTTCTTGCTTGCCTGTGAGATACGTTTCCACCAATTTCTGGCACGCGAGATAATTCCCGATCCAAATTTGAAGCAACGTCACAAAATACAAGGTTTGTACCAGCCTTGTAATGGACGAGCTTTGTGCATCATCAATCATCATGTGCGCATGCGCGGGTCGTGCATGGTCAAGTCTGATGTAGCGTGGGCGTAGTTACATTTCGTAACGTGGCGTGTAGCATAATATTGTGATAAAAGTGATTGCTCTGGTGTAGTGTTTTGGCCTAGGCCAAGTGTATAATATTATGTTCACTGTATTGATGTCAGTTCCATCTCGTAAGTTTTATCTACCCCTCCCCTTCATCTTGATTATGCTCCTGACTTGTCACCTTCGAGATAGTGAGTGCACGCTAGAGACCCCGCCTACGCATGTATGCTGTACTGTTGTGTTCATGTGGGACGCCCATTGCACTGTACGGTTCATGCGGGAGGCCCCCTATCTTTTTAAATTATTATTTTTATTACATTTTCCCGCCAAATTAAAACTAAACTAGAGCCTACTTCGAAAACGTATTAGGCGGGTTTGACTGTATTCATTCCAAATTCAACATCGAATCGTCGACTTCGTTGTCGTGGTCTGCCCTTTGGTCTTCTATATGGAATTTTCTATTCTTCTCGGCAATCTTGCTCGTTCCATCCTTTTGACATCTGTCATAATTAGCTAAATAATTGGCAACCATAGTCATTGATTCAGTAATTTAGTACAAGGTAATTAGTAATTCTTAGTTAGTGTTGAAGTTCAGTGTGCAATCCAATAAATTTGTGTTGTCTGTACTATTCCAAGCTATTTATCTTACTTTCTGAAATTACTAATTAATTTTCTGTTGTGGATGTGAAATATTTTGCTTTGCATTTTGGAAAGAATGCTGCATTTATTTGTATTTTGCTTTAGCTTGGGTTGTAGGCCCTACCTAGCAAACATTACAAATCAGTCCTCATAGTCATACTCATGGCTAGTGTAGTACAAAGTAATCCCTCTTTCATTCAAATTTCATGGAACCCTCAAAGCACTGTCCAAATTAGGCCTATAGTGTAGACATACTTATTGTTAGAGATGTGCAAAAATGGTTTTTTAAAGTTTGAAAATTCGCGCCTTAAAAATAAAAATTCGCGATTTGTCGCGATTTACCAAAAAACACAATTTTCTCATGCACAACTTAAAAAAAAAAAGTTTCAGAATAATTTTATTGATTTTAATGATTTAAAAGAAAAACAAGCTCATGAGAGTGAAGTTCAGAATCAGTTTTAATTTTAAGCTCAATTTCAGCCTTCAGTTTTCAAAGTTTCAGACAGTTTTTACCAGAATTAATTTCGTCTACCCGGCACCTCCACCAAATTTACGAAATTTTCTTTTTTTGTAATCTTTTTTGGATGAGCGAAGCGAAGACTTCAATTTCACTGACCCCCAAAAAATTTAGCTCGGTGTTTTTTTTTTTTTGTTTTTTTGTTTTTTTGTTTGTTTGTTTTTCTGTCTGTTTGTTAACTCTCTACCAGGCAAACGGCATATCCGATCTTGATGAAAATTTGACAGGACCTTCGAAATCTCTGAACTTAGAGGTGTATTGTTTTTGGGCACAATCGAAGAAATATTTCTCATGAATATCGTACTTTTACGATTTTTTTCGAGTTTTAGTGCGATATTTTCGTGACATTTGGGTCAATTCTGACCAAACGGGTGGGGCTACAACGTTCATATTATACATGGACATTAAGGTTATGGTGATGTAGTACCTTTTGAAAAAAAAAGTTGAAAAAATTAGCCAGAATCCATAGAAATAAAGCTTTTTATATAAGTTTTTTACGGTAAATAATACCAATTGACAGGTAACAATAGAAACTTGACAACAATCACCTACAATGCGTAGGCAGCAAAACAAAGCACTTGCTAAAGTAAAGATATCCCACACAAACTAAAATTTTTAAAAAGCTCATCCATCAACGCGGCGGGACTTTAGCGTTTTCCTAGTGATATGGATATGAAGTATTTTGAGCTTACTCTCGTTCAAACGATTATTACGATCTCACGATCGCGTTGTATGACCCGGCACCACCACCATATGTACCAGCCAGTATTAATTTAATTTCGACTTCGACCCGGCACCTCCACCAAAACTTTGAAATTTTTAATTTTTTTAAATTTCGTGATATAATTCGCATTTAAGGACATAATCGCAAATTTCGCCACTAGTTCGCGGTATCAACTAAAATTTCGCGAAAATTCGCGAATTGGAAATTGGTATCATTCAATCACAATTTATGAGATTCATGTGCAAACTGAATTTGAAGGGGTTATTGCAACTTAAAAAAAAATCGCAAATTTCGTTGTCACCATTTTTGCACATCTCTACTTATTGTATTGAACCGAATATAGACCGACCTTTTTTCATTATTTTAAGTCTCAAAATTCCTCCTCGGCCTATATGCGAGCATCAACTTTTTACGCACCAATTTCAAACACCAAGTTACAGCGACAAGGAAATAAAGTACCGTATCGGACCGAATATAGCGCGATGTTTTTTTCCGAAAATACTATCTCTAAAACAGCACTCGCGTTATTTCCGCACTCTTGCATTTGAAATAGCGCCTGAACATAGGCCACCCGCAATACAACTCCCGTGCATCGCCCCGCCCACCCACTCGACGCCAGCCGATCCCGTGAGGCGGGCGGGTGACGTCATCACGGGCTCCGCGGTTAATGACCACCAAAATAACTGCGTACAATTAAAAAGTTTTTTCTTGGGAATCGATCCCAAATCGATTCTAGGTCACAATGATCGATTTGTAATCCCTTAATCAGACTGGTGAACTGTGGTTGGCCTATGTGAGCTTGTGCTTGGCTTTCCCTACCCTGTTGAAAAAACATAGGACTAGGCCTAGGGGTGTGCGGGTACCCGAAATTTCGGGTCGGGTCGGATATTTTGTGTCATATCCGATTACTCTACGACGAGTTGGAAAATTCGGGTCGGGTCGGGTATTTGCCGCTCGAGTTTGAATTTGTTGGTTGAGCCAGCGTGAACAAGGTCTATGCTGAAGAAGTTCGTAAAACTCCGTTAGATCGCAGCACTGGCAACAAGTCGAAGCATCAAGTCGAAGGTCGAAGTTTCTAGCCAATGAACGCACGGAATCGTTTCGTAATATCGATTCATGTCATGTACCACTCCCCTTGGCATTTCCTGCGACTTGTTGCGCGTGGTTTAGGCCTAAGTCACGATTCACGTTTTGGAAATGTTTTACAAGCACACTGAACACTACAACATTTACGTAGGGCTATTGTACTTTGTTTAAATTATTAAATTGATATTCTTCGTGCTAGAATGGATGTAGAAGACGGCGAGAGTGACGTGGATGGAGATGTTGAAAGTGACGATTTACGTACCGGTACTCCTAACCCTACTATCAAGTCGGCGATATGGCTCCACTTCGTCAAATTGGTGAATTCCCAATCTAAGTGTAATTATTGCAATGCAATTTTTAAAAAAACTTTACGGTAATACGACGTGCCTCCAGCGTCATTTAAAGAAGCATCCGTCCCAGTTCAATAAATTCAAAGTAGAGGACGAGAAAAGGAAAAATGATAGGAAGCTTCAAAGACAAGCAACTAGGGCTAGCCTAGGTCTAGGCCTACGACTGTGGGTTCCAAACCCATAGGCAAACAGACGAAGCTAAACGAACTGTTCAAAAGTAAACAGCCCTTGCCCTCAACTCACCCTACGGCAAAAAGAATAACAAGTTAAGGATTTGATCTCTTGTTCTATAGGCCCTAGGCTAAGGCTAGGCCTAGGCCTACATGGTTTTGATGGTATTTGGCACTTGGGCCTAGGGCTTTTGAATAACATTTGAATAAGTATCTGAACCTGAAAATTATCCGATATCCGCGGGTATTTCAATACCCGAACCCGAGCCCGACCCGAAATAAAAAGTTCTGCCCGCACCCCTAACTAGGCCTTAACATTGTTCAAAATGTTTTGTTGAAAGAATGAAACTTTAGTATTTTCATTCATTGCATTGTAAATAAAAAATGTTTCTTGTACATTTTAATTTTCTTTGATTTTTCTTTTTTCTTGAAATGACTGAAAAATTGGGGGTCGTGTTATATTCGAGATCGTGCTATATTCGGTCCAATACGGTATAGTTCACCACTTCTGTTTGGTGCTGCACCAACAATACGGCAGGCACGGAAGAACGCGACGCCATCTCCATAGTAGTTCCAGGCCTACTGACGAGTGAAGTGTGATGCAGAACAGCTTACTGGGCGATAAGAACTGGTCTGCGTAGAGATATTGCTACGTCATCACGGGCTCCGCGGAAGTAGGCCGTGGGAAAAACAAATTCGGCACGAGTTCCGCTTAAATAGTTTGCAGGAATAACGGAGCGTAAATAAAAGATTTTTATTTCAGCCCGGCCCAAATTGTCCTGAATTAACGGGGCTCAACTGTAATTTATTTTCTCTTCTTATAAAATACTTTGCATAAACTTTAAAGATACAGTAATGTCCATTTTTCCTTTCAATGTTATAAAATAAGTTGTTGATTTGTAAATTGATTGATTTTTCAATTTTCCTTAAATATTTCTCTTTTCTTTATTTCGATTTACAAACTTAAAGGGTCGGCCTATATTCGGCACAGTACGGTACTTGGAATTATAAAAGAAAATGAACATAAAAAAACTTAGCCTAGGTCTATACTTAAAGTAGGGGTGTGTGTGAAACGATTTTTCAGTTTGGGACATGATCGGGAATTTTATTTGACAAAATCTGGAATGGATTGGGAAATTTCTCCAAGTAGGCATACAGGGTCGTCTTCGTCACTTTCCAAAATCATAATGATTTCGTTTTGGCGTTTATAAGAAAACTATTTTTCGAATCGAAGTCCTACCCTTCAACCTCGCGTCAACACTCACGTCGCTACGAACAATAACACGCCTAAACCTATGCTGGCAGCTATTACCGTTTCGATCGTTGATAAAATGAATATTATTTCGACTTTCGAGGCACTGCACACTAGATACTAATGCATCAGCACTCAGCAGGCATGCTAAACATCGCGGGAATTGTTGCGATCTAGCAGGCACCTTGCCATATGCTTCTGTTTAAACTGAATAGACAGGAATTTCGATTTCCCAACTTTTGACGCAATCCTGATGAGTTTCGGGAAAAAAAGGTATTTGGGATCCCGCACACCCCAAACTGAAAGCTTCTGAACGGTCATCTCATCACTAGTAGTTTGAATTGATTCAGTTTGAAGATATCTGGTAAACTTAGCTGTATAATTTGTAGGTGGTTTAGATTGGAGAAGGGTTAAAATGTTGGGAAAGTATAGAGAACATAAAGCCCAGCCAGAAGGGCTGGGGGCGACAACACTTTTCACCTGCTGATGATGACTGAAGCTAATTTAAAGTTATTTGTTACCATAATCGACGATAGCATTTTGTCCTTCTGGGTGGATAGTGGCCACTAAAAATCAGCTAACTACATAGGCCTACAAACAAAACTCACAACATAACCAAACCTGAGGTAGGGCTATGTAAGAAGTAGATTCTTCATGTATGTTGTCATCATCAGCAAGGGTACTTCACACACCATTTATACTGAGATACACCGTCAGCACATCCAGTAAGGTCTTCTTTCCATAATGAAACTCGTAGAAACAAAAAAATTACACAAGTTTTGAGCAAGATCAATTCAATAGGGAACTAGCCTTCATTCCAGAAATCGAATATGTTAAAGATAACATCTAAAAAAAAATAACATAAAAGTTTTTTTTTGTCTAAGGTTAATACTTTTCTCAATATTTAACGTTGAAATTTGAATCTGGCTTCCCGCCAAAAGACAACACGAAAAGTAGTGTGACGTCAGACTGCTGACCGCAGCCTAGCGCAGACCCAAAGGCGCACCGCTATTGAGATATAAATGGTAGATATTCTACCATCCAGTCGGCGGTGGGTCAAACACATCCTAGCAGACAGTTGCCGTCACTGCGCCCGCTGTCATTCCTACTATCGTTTTTGATTGAATTTAAAAGAAATGACGCTTTATAAAAGGTGTAAGGTTCCAATGTGTTTAAACACCACTCTAGAAACACCGGAGAAAGTATTTATGTATGTGCCAAAAAATACTAAACAGGTGAAAATAATGGTTAAACGCAACAAGACGAGAATAATATGTCAAGGAGTCGTAGGGCCTCTAGTCTACCGCTGCAAATTCACTTTACCGTTGTGAATACCACTTTCATGTAAGTAAATGATATTAATTGGTCTACCTAGTACTTTTTTATTTCGCAGGTTAGTTTCCTATGAGCTTCTAATTTACCTCGGGATTATTATAAGCCTAGGACCTATACGTAACTCAGTTTCTCGCGGGGAAATATTCCGAATATGTAGTTAAAAATTTGAATTTGTGACATTCTCCCATGCGAGAAAACGCCTCTTACGTTTAGGCCCTAGACTTATAATCCCAAGGCAAATTTTGCTGCGAGAATATTTGGCCGGAGCCTAACAGAAGCTTATAGGAAATTCACTTGTGAATTAAAAAGCTAGTAGACCAATAATATTTACTTGCATCAAAGTGGTCTTCACAACAGTAGAGTGAATTTGTAGAGGGGGCGTCCTCCTCAAAACATTCTCGTGCTGCAGCTTTGAACAATTCTTTTTGCCTTGTTTGTCGTTTGGTTCTTTTGGCACGTGTATAAAATGATCTTTTCCGGTGTTTCTACAGTGGTAGCCTTTGCCCTCTTGGTAGACCTAGGCCCTTAGGACCTAGGGCCGAGGTAGGCCTATTACTACGCCTAGGTCTAGGCGCATATTTAAATATAAAATCTAAAGCCCTACCAAACATCAATGATATAAATGATATCATCATCATCAACCTAAAAAAACTAGGCTAAGGATACAGGAAATGCCTCGGCCTAGCCCTACCTAGGCTAGGCTATGTCTAGGGCATCCAAATGGACATTTTATAGAATTGGTTTACCTAACCTAGGGCAAAGACACAGCCTAGGGCGTAGGGCCTAGCCTAGCGCAGCCTTGGATGACTGTGTACGACTACGCCAGACCATAAACCTACAAATTCTTTCCCATAGAGAAATAACCGGGGCTCTTTCCCACCAATGAGAAATAAATCGCTTTCTAGTCAAGGTCGGGTAGACGCACTGTCAAAATCACGGGGTTCTTAAGTCATGGTCGTCATCTTTGTCATCGTTCGTGTTGTTGTCAAAATAGTCCGATTATTGATGAGCACGGTCCACTGGATTGCCTCTAGGCTTCGCTGCCGCGCACGGCCGCTCGTCGAGCTTTTGTTGTTGTTGTTGTAGTATTTATACAAACTACAACGATGAGCATGCTGCAAGCTACGTAACGCAGTTGAACCAAGAACGAGCGTTTGCGCGGGGGTTCAAAACCCTATTACTTTGTACCCCCGTAGTTACCACGGATGATTTTTTTAAAAAAATCTTTCAATTGTGAAGTTTATTTAACTGTGTTCTATAAATAATAAAAAATGAAAACGTGAATTTGAGACCAAGGCTAGTTCCCTATTCAGTTCAATTTTTATGACTTTTTAATGTACTGAGGTTTGTGTATGGGAAAATGGGAGGAGAACATAAATTGCCAATTGCTATTGGGCTTTGCACACAAAGCTTTTCGCAGGTCGCACCACCGAAGTACCTACGAATCATTAATATAGTACGCCGTGACTGAATGAGTCATTCCGCGTAGTTCTTTGCGCACGGTCGTGTGGATCATCTAGCTTTGGGCTTGTACTACGGTGGCACTACGTGCATGAGAAAGTGGCAGTGCAAAGCCCAATAATAGATTTTAGGCAGGATTATTAGCTAAATAAATCTGAATAAATTTCCACTTTTGCATGTAGCCTATATTGTTGTTTGCAGTTTGTTACTATGGTGTAATTGGGATGTGGCTATGGTACTCCCCTTCAAATTCCTCACTTCCTTGAATTAAACTGAAATTTGAATTATCGAGGGCTTACTGTACAATACTAATTGTGGGTCATTCTGTACTGGTTATTGTAGCTATGAAATTAGTATTTTCTTTGTATGCATATGGCCTAGTCCTAATACCATATTATTAGTTAGTTAGTTACTTTGGTTCATTATTGATATGTACTTGCCTGGTAGCTATGTTGCTTGACTGTGCATTGTTTTTCTTTCCAGTTGATAAATGGTATTACCTTACGCTTACAAGTGGCACGAGTTGTTTCTCGAACCGAAAGAAGCCGAGACTGTTCTGTGTCTAATGTGTTGGGTAGCGGTGACTGATAACTTTAAGCGATCGGTACAGGTCGCTTTGCATGTAATTGTTTTACTTGTGGCAGTGGGACTATGTTGTGAAATGTGTACCGGTATGTTTGGTTGCCACGGTAATAACGATTACAGTTACACCCAAAACCGTGATCTACGTGGGTAAGAATTGTTTTGTCGTGATCCCAGAACTTTCCTCAACTTAAGCGCTACAAGAAACGAAATCAGGTTTTACCATAATTGCATTTTTTATATAGTAAATAAAAGTAGTCCCTATAGAAAATAGTAGTCTACTTAGTAGACCAAGTACTACTAACACACCTGTGTGTTATTTGCCTTCCTTAATTGTATTTCAGACTACCTACAGCTAGTGTAGTAGCTATTTACATATTTTGTTTAATATTAAATTCTTAACATGTAGGCCTACAGTAGGTAGTTACTAGCATTTAAAAAAATTATGTCACAATCTTGATTTTATTATATAGTTGTCGTCTAGCACTGAAACAGTTTTAGTGTGTTAAGTTTATTATTTCTTGCCAGTTCGGTGGCCATAGTGTGAGCGTGATAGTGCTGAGCTCTACGGAATTAGTGTCCCTTGGCTAGTTGGGATCACCGATAGTGTTTGTGCTCTAACTAACATGGTGCATACAGTGGAATTGTGTGGGTATTACCCTCTCATAATGTGGTTGTTGGGTACCTCTAACATCACCATAAATATATCTCTACTATATTTGAAAAATGTGAACGTTTCCAATGGCCCTACCTAGTACGCAGATGTTAATTGCCTTACCTACCGCGCAGGTATGGTAAACAAACTTGCCTTGCCTAATACTTGGACTGTGCGGATAAAGGTTATGGAAGTCCGGTCGGGTTTGGGAACTAAACTGCTTGGGTGTTTGGGTCGGGTCGGGTGCGGTGGGATAGCGAAAAGACTACTGTTATAATACAAATAGTACTAGTACATGTTAAAATAAAATGGATTATGAAATCTACTTGGAAGAATAGAATATTACTTTTTACTTCTTTCCATTTATTGTCTGGATTTTCATTGAATGGCATTTTGTAATACTAATATAAAAGGGGAAGGCTATAAATTTAAAATTGTCTGGACTCGGTGGACTGGCACCTCCTCCAATAAAGTACTATGTAAATCCCGGACCCACCCGCACCTCCACTATCCCCTCAAAGAGTCAAAATACATATAGTATTATGTGTTCATTACCAGAAAATCGGGTATGTTATTTGACAATCTGATCAGCCCCCAAATACCTGACTTGACCCATAATTCTGGGTACTCTACCCACGCACACTACTACCTAGTATCAACCCTTGAAAATCCCACTCGCACGCTCGCATTTTGCGAGTGACAATTTGGCTCTTGCGAGTAACTTTTATGGACGTGCTTCAAAATATCGTTTTTGCGAGAATTTGAATCGAGCGCCGATTCATGCCGCCGATTTGTGGCAGTGTGCTGAGTATGCCCCCCCACCCCCTCCTGCCTAACCACTTGTGCGATCTTCCAGAGATTATACCGCGTAAATAATTACCACAACATCACTTATGTTTTCAATCTGCTAGAAGTCAAAACTTAAAAGCTATCACCCATGGTGATAAATCTTTCCTTATCTTGTTTACTCTCGTTCGGGCTCCAGTCCCCCTTCCCGCGCCCCGAGCCAATGCATCGTGAGTCGTGACCTTGACTTGACTGTGACAGTTATAAAGCAGATGCAACCGAACAGTGAGTGTTATCTTAACGGCCCGCTGCTGTTCCTCTTTCGTGATTATGAAATACTACTTCATCGGCACGTCATTGTTTATAGAAACAGCATTACGTCTGAGATATTACGATAATTGATGAGCGCGTTTCTTCACAGTTCATTAGACACCCCACACGATTTTTTTGTTTTACTACCCGGGTAACCCGCGGGTAATGTGGACGGGTACCCGAGTCGTAAAAAAAGTCGGGTTTCGTCATCCCTAGTAAACAGCCAGACACATTATTGTAAGACGCGATCGTGAACATAAGTCATTGGGCATTTTGTTGATGCGGCGCATATGATTTGTACCATCAGTGTTCTTATCTTATCTTATCTGCAAGTGGTTTACGAGTTTTCACGTTATAAATACTGAAGTTTTTCAGTACTGAATTAAGCCCGCTATGTTATCCTAAAACGCACCAAACGCTCTTTAATAAAACCTGACCTCAAAATTTTTCGCCTGCGGCGCTATTGTTGGGGGGATCCGCCCCCCAAACCCCCCTTGCCTTCCCGCCGAAAGTACCTTCCCGCTAGGAGCGAGTACTAAAAGACGGGTGCGAGTTGATTTGTTACACAATTTTCAAGGGTTGCCTAGTATGTAGGTATAGCGCCTCGTGGAGTGGATCTTCGGCCTACATAGACACTGCCGTCTGACCGGTGTCTTGCACCTTGTTTAATGAGAGCATGTATTGGTCTCATTTCAGTGGACACTTGTCACTTTATTAGAACAAACTTGCAGCTCAAATTGTGATGACTGATGATTGATGTCTTGACGACCATCTTCAAGTATCAGTTAGTCGTACACATGAAATGGATTTAATTAACCAGGGAATCAATAAACTAGTACCTAGATAGGGAAAATAATGCACATAATTTTATTTTTATAAGGTAGTACCGGTATGTACCTTGGTACACTAGTACAGTACAGTGCAGTTTGGTGTGTGATCTTGTTCTATTTCTGTGCTCTGGTAGGCTTCAGATCTTGTTGTTCAGGGGTTATGTGTGAAAAGAAAATATTTTAGTTTGACAATTGAAAGCAGCCAAAGGAATGGATTTCCGTTGTACGGTATGTAGAGTATACGAACTTGTTGGTTAAATTAAAAGTTGTATTGAGAGATTATTTTGAATTTCATTGTTGTTCCATCTCCAGAATGGACCTACAAATCTTTCTTATGAAAACAATGCCTTTTTAAATGTATATATCACCTAAATTATTTATCTTGGCTCTACATATTTTGGTAAATATAGACGGGAACACTACATTTCTACACACTGTCTAGAAAAACGTAACCTAGTATACATAGACCTACGTAATTTATTACTAATTAAAAACTAAGGCTAATCGTACGGTATATAATTTCATTGCCACCTATAAAACATTACATTTTCAATTTTGCATTGTACCCTTCCTTTTTACTACTTCTAGACAAGGAAGGTAGGTAGTCTACCTTTGAATGCCTGAACAATGAATATTTTGTACATTAAAAATTCAATTCTAATTCAAATTTTATTCCCATCATCAATATTCAATTATAAAATAAATGGACTCATGGAGTCTAAAATCTAAATTCTATGAATTTCAATTTATTTATCTTATTCTTATTATTCTCAAAACGTGTCCGGTTCTTTCAAATTAATAATGTAGGCCTAGTTGCAACTGAAGCCTTCTACTGTAAAGTTGCTAACTTAAGTCTTGGTTTGGTTGTCACTCTAAAACCACATACTTTTATCTATAGAAAATAAGTGTTTCCGTGAAGCTAAATTATCAGATCAAGATCCCCGTGTGGTACTGTTCGGTAAGAAATATCAAGATAAGCAAAATAAGTATGTATTCTATATAATTTTGTGGTAAATACTCGTCATGAGTTTTAACTAGACAAGTTCTAATGTGGTGGTAATTCTAAAATGGTTTTTAGTTTAGTCATCTTAACCATTTCTCCCTCTGTTATTTTACTGCAATCAGGGGACGATCGCTTCTTTAAGTCTATTAGTGTCAACGTTATGGTATCATGCCCTTAGTGTTTTATCACGGTTACAGTATTTCTCGATTTCATTTCACGGGAAACACTCCCATACGAGGAATCGATACAGTAATTGCCGTAATCGAGAAATTATTTACATCCAACTCGAACTGGAGTTGAATAAGTATTACTGGTCTTTTGGGTTCAAGTCACAGATAAGCTGGATTCATATAGGTACCATAGGCCTACATGTTTTTAGTGTAGGTGTTAAAATTAATACGGTTAGGTATAGTTCAGTAGTTTAAACAGGTCAAAATGGCAGGTGCATTATGTACAGTTTGTAACGTTATAAATGTTATGATTAAGTAAGTAGTATGCTTGTGTAGCAGATGTACCGATGTGTCCTTTGGAATGGCATTGGCTTGGTTTGTTCTTGCCTTAAAATGGTACTGAAGTAAGGTGAAGTGAAATAATCATTTAGTAGATGTCTTGATGTGCATTATTTTATTATTTTTAGCTCAAATATGTCCTTGTGCAATGTACGTTCACTAGGCCTACTTGAAATTGGCTAATTTTTGTAAACTTGATTGAAGTAACAATAAATTATTTTCTGGTGTGTTTACTTTCCCTCTTTACTTTTTACTTCTAGTAAATTTTTAATTTATCATTAATGAATGAAGCTTGATGCACTTTGGCATGTATGTATGCACTGCATTGTATTTTGTTTTGTTGATTAAAATGGTAAGTGACTGACAAATACGTAGTAGGTAAATCTTTCTTCTTTTAGTCATGGTATTCTCCCCTTTGCTCTGTTATCTCATAAAATAAGGGGGGGGGGGACTGAAAGAGGTAATTAATTTTCTGAGGCAGGGAGTGCAAGGTATTTTAGGTGTTAACAGTGTACAGTGCAACATTTCACCGATAAGGTGGTCTAAACTCCTGGACAGAAGGTGAACTTGAAGCAGTTTATCAACGTAACTGACCGAAATGCAAAATTGCAAAGTCAAACATTCCTAATCCAACAAATTAGTTACTAAATCAAATCTGAGAATTATTAGATGCCTGATCTGAGTTTGTTTATGATCTGAACTAGTGATACTGATGGATATGCATTGTACACATTGCATTGTATACATTGTTTTTGGTTTGAAGTTTGAATCTTTTTTAGAAGTTTGGTTTAAAAATTTTAAATTTGTTCCTTTTTTTTAAAATGTCAAACTACCTGTACCTCGACTTGAAATTTACTTCCATTTATAGAGTATTATATTATGCGTGTTAAAATCAAATTCAACACCGAAATGGATTACCATAATATTATGTAAATATGGCATTTTAATTAACAATTCAATCTTTTAAAGTAGTAACGGTTCTCATCCACACCCATATGTGGGCCAAGGTCACTTGTTTTCACTTTTCAAACAAATGGTAAGAATTCATTTCGTGCAAAGTTTGTAACTTTTTTGCTTCACAAGTTCAAGTTCTCAGAAATCAAGTTTCGTCCATCCCTAACCTGACCCCGAAATCAAAAGTGTTACCTGCACATCACTATGTAAAATACAGTAGATATGATCCTTTTCTGTAGGACTATCATCATTCCTTAAGAGTCTTCACAAGTCAAGTCATACATGTACAACGCTCTGGAGAAAAATTGAAACAACGTACGTAAATTCTAAAATGCACATGATGCAGATATATTTTTGCAGAACAACATACAACAAACAGAATTACTTTATGTAATAAACCCTACTACTACTATACTCCATGGTTAAGCGTGAAGTCAAGACAACAAGAAGAGGTTGCTCCCGTTGCATTTACTTTACGCTTAACCATGGTGTATAATAGGGTTTATAACATAAAGCAATTCTGTTAATTGTATGTTCTGCATAAAAATACCTGTGTTCACGTAAGTAGTTTAAATATTTCTCCAGAGCGTTGTACATCTTAATTTGCGTGCTTACGAGCGTGCCGTGTACATGCCTGTCTGGGAAAGGGTAGTATCTCAACATTGTGTCATGAGAAAAAATACCATAACTATTTTTTGTGTAAGTACTTGTATCCTGGAAAATGTTGATAGACCCTATGTGTTAATCTGTAATTGGTGTGTGGTATTCTATGGTGCAACATGTTTCTGTGTGATATGAAATGTAACTTCAACATTATCCGTTGCCACGTCCAACTCTGCGTTGGATCGGCATTGAAGATAGGCAACTCCATCTTCTGTCCTGCCACCACTCTTCCCTTCCCACAACATTCCAGTCTCATTGCTGTTCCACATATTTCCTCACTATCCTGCCATCGTTGTCGTAGTCTGCCCCTTAGCTCCTACCTGGAATTCATCCAATTCCATTATTCTTCTAGTCAATCTTGCCCAATTATTTACAATATAAATGTAAATTTTAATTTCCAAAGAAAACATAAAGAAGACCCGATAGTGAACAGTCTTAAATGTTAACATTATCATAATGTTCTAATAGTAGTCTCAACATTTTATAAACCAAATGTTTCAGTATACTAACTGATTGATGCAATTGTTTTATTATTGTGTTCTCTGATGTTATTTTCAGTTGACAAATGGCATTTCATTCATCTGAAGTAAAACTGTGGCAATTACAATATCACTCCAGTGCTGAGCTTTAAGAAGAATTGGGTTGAACTGGAATCATAATTTAAATGGGAATTATTTATGTGTCGGGAAGTTGTTAATTCACAAACCGATTAATTGATATTAAAAGTTGTTAAAAAAAATTGTTTGTTAATTCATTTTCTACCCTTTGATTATGTTTTTTTTTTAAATCTTTTGCCTATGTCCTATTTCCTTCATTCGATTTTTCTTCTATGAAAGCGAGACTCGCTTTCATAAATGTAGATTAACCCTTACTCCAGTATATTCTTTTCCCTCCAATGTACAGAAATATGAGATGTATTGTAAAAACAAATTTCTTGTGCTCTCTGTAGTCTAGATCAATTACAATTAATGAAACTAAAAAAATTATTTCCTTACATTTAAAATGGTTTGATGAGCTAAGGTCAATTTTTTACAATGTTAATAACATAATATAAAGTATAACTAATTGAGAACTTACCGAGCTAGGCCTAGTTCCCCTGTGATTATGGTCTTGACCCCTGGAAATGACTATTCAAAAACCGCCTTATTGACAAATCTAGGGAAATTCACAGACATTCTGGACCACTTATTGACGGAGGTTGTTAAGGAAAGATATGCATATTCCCTTTGGTCGTTTAACCGGTTCTCACTCGAACACCGAAGTTAAGCAACATCGTGCGTGGTCAGGGGTTGAGTGGGTAACCGCTCGGCCCTGAAACGCGCGTATACCGCTGGCTAGAGCAGACTAGGGTTCGAAAGCTTTGTGTGACGGCTTCGTTCTCCTTAAATAAATAAATTGTATTTAGAGTCTACCCACTCAGTTATATAACTGATTTCCAGTGGAGGACTTTAAAATTTATATAGGGAAATTCACAGACATTCTGGACCACTTATTGACGGAGGTTGTTAAGGAAAGATATGCATATTCCCTTTGGTCGTTTAACCGGTTCTCACTCGAACACCGAAGTTAAGCAACATCGTGCGTGGTCAGGGGTTGAGTGGGTAACCGCTCGGCCCTGAAACACGCGTATACCGCTGGCTAGAGCAGACTAGGGTTCGAAAGCTTTGTGTGACGGCTTCGTTCTCCTTAAATAAATAAATTGTATTTAGAGTCTATCCACTCAGTTATATAACTGATTTCCAGTGTAGGTGTTTTCCAGTGGAGGACTTTAAAATTTAAATCAAAGCGACCAAGCCAACCTTGTAGGCCCCGACGCAATTATCTGTGTGTATATATATATATATCGCAATTGGCGTCTGCTCGGCAGTCCGGGTCAGTGGAGGAACCTATATGACTGTCAAGGTTACACCGTCCTTTTGAATGGGACGTGAAGCAGTTGGTCCCCTTGGTACTTTTCGAAAGGAGTAGGCTACGTGCCGGTACCGGGTTTCCCCTTTTCCCTTCTCTATTAAATTTGCACTAGTGGATTACATTATCTGTTGCAAATACAGTAGTTTTAGTAGAGATTTGTGGGCGCTGCCATCTTGGATGTGACGTCACGGAAGTGCTGCTAGAAACTCGTTTCCACCATGTAGCACATGTTAGCGCAGCACCTTCATGGCGCCAACAAAAACAACCGTATAGAGACTAAATAAATAAATAAATATATATATTCAACATAAGCTCAGTAAATAACTTCAAATTGTCTCTTTTCTGTCATATTTATGGGAAAGTACAAAAACTTTTGAGGAGCACATATAAATAATAATAGAAATAAATTCTGTCACCCAATGAAAAATATCTTATTACTTGGTGAACATTGCTAATGTGTGTGTTATTTTGTTGATAATAATCTTAGGGTACAGAAGCCTAATTTAAAAAGCTGATTATTACTCTTTTGCTATTCTGCAATAAACACATAAGTTTATTATTATTTTGGAAAATTAAAACAAAGGTTAAGACAAGAAATAAAGGACGTGTAATTTGTTTTGAAGTAGAGTGCAACAGCTGTATTTAAGTAGAAACAATACTTGATTAACACTCCCATGAAAATATGCTAATAATTAATATGACCTTCAAATAAGGGTACAATCTTCAAGTCTCATCTTCACACGATTTGAATTACCTTTTGCATGTCTGGCACACCCTAATACGAGGACTAGTATACTGTAATGACTAATGATGTATGCTGGAGTGAGCTCATTAAATTCTAGTTTAATTATAATAATAAACAAGTCTGATATTTCGAAAAGACTTATACAATTAATTTATTTTTTAAATAATTCTATACGACTGCCATAATCTTGATTGAAATTTAATTTAAATAATGCTACTACTGTCATAGTGAACATCCGTCATATTGTACGCCTCTCATTTGCACTTCATCCGCTAGAGCGCTCCTGCATCTTTGTGTATTTAATATCCCTTCCTGCATGAAGTTAGGCAAACAAGTACACCTACAAATACACATCAATTTATTGCCAACAAATTGTGTCTAAATTATTCTATAATAATTACATTGAGTGCATACTGCATACGTTACTCAATTATTTTTTTTTCTTTCTATTTTTTTCTGTAACGGCGAGATAAGTGGTAGAGTTTCAGTGCGAGATCTGTGGATTGTTATAGTCAGATCGAGATTCATCGACATATTCGACGAACTCGCTTTATTCAAGAAATTCTCACTTTCACGCAATTCTTCGTTACAGAAATATATATTCATGCTTCGAAGTTTTCGTAGGTTAAACAACCGAGTTAACAATTCGATCGACGTATCTCCGTAGTTAATTAACAAATTCTCTAGTTCCGCCATTTGGATTAACATCAAGCAAGCGTAGGAAGGCTGGTGTGTACTGTGTATCGGTCAGTCCCTTCAATGTCATCATACCACAAAAGTTCAAGTGACTTGAGTTTCTTTGCATCATTCAGACATTGCAAGATCATTTCCCAGTCTTGTCTATATGAGCCAACAACCCACTTAAAACTCTAGTAAATTTTTAAAGACTGGCCCTCGTTCTTGTGCCATAACGCCTTGGTGACAGTGGCGTAGGAATAGCCCGGGGGCCCGGTGTCTAGAGGGCCCCGGTTTTGAGATAAGCTTGAATTCGAAAAACCTGAGTATGACCTGAGTATTGGAACCGGGCCCCGGATACTGAGTAAAAAAATTACAAAACAATTAATTTTTTTTTAGAAAAAGTATAAGGGAATTATGAAAATTGTGAAAATTATGAAAAATTGCGAGTTATCTTTACCTTGTTTTACATGGGGCCCTCCCTTGCCGTCGCCCTGGCGGCCAACAGTCATTCCTTGATGTTGATGACTACATCCTGTCAATAATCCGCTGTTGACAGAATTTGCCTATTTTTTTAGGAAACCTTATTGTTCACGACTGCACAGTCCGCAGTCCCCACACTCCAACCCCCTTTAGAATACGACATGTCCATATTTTTAGTCAGTTTGTGATTCTCTCTTGCTAATCATGGTCGTCGCAAAAGCTCCAATTTTATATTTTAATAATGTTAAAAAGCGTAAAAAGAAAATCGAGGAAATAGAAAAACAACGAAAAATTCCTAAAATAACTAGCTTTTTACTCAAAAGTAACACTTCGTCGTGACATTGGATGACGAGACGGGCGCTGGGGTTCTACACGGCTTGTTCAAATGGTGAATCGTGATTCAGGATTACCGTTTTTATGCCTCTTTTGACATTATTAACCAAAAACTTACAACGAAATCGTTGACAAGTTCATTATTCTACAGTCCCAAACACTTGTTACGGCAACAGAATGACGATGACGTAATCATGCAAGAAGCAGAAAAAAGTTACAAAAAACTTTCGCGACGTAGCTAGCTGTTTAAAAAGCGAGATTGCTAATCTTACGCCTGTAAAAGAAGTTGCAAACTTCAATTGTTGAAAACGCGGCATTGTCCACTAGTTTTCCTGATGTTTGTAGTTGCACGGCATTGATGTTGTTCCTAACAATACCAGTTACTGTTTCTAGTTCAGAACGGTCCTTTTCAAAACTTAAAAAAAAGGCGAATGAGAGTACCGAGACTCGGTGAGTTGGTATCAACAATACTTAAATTTGAAAAAAATTTCCTAATACCAAATAACATTTATAGGCGTCAATGACAGGGGCCCTCCAGCTCGCTGTAGCCCGGGGGCCCGTGGATTTCTAGCTACGTGCCACTGCTTGGTGATCATCAAAGTCCTGTGCTGTGAATACATGTGTAGAACTTCCAGCATCGGACAATGCTTGCCAACGATTAATAATTGGTAATAGGATTTACATTGTAGGGCCTAACGAAGATTTTCGACACTCCCCATACCTGCGTAAAGGTAATGACATTATAATTAATGTTTGGTGGTCAGTTCAAAGGCAACAGATATTCGTTGCAGTACTGTTCCATCCATTCAGATGTATAATGCAACTACAATTCAGAGATTAAAATGTACCGTCCTGATGGTCTAGTGGTTAAGACGCCTGCCTGGAATGCGGGAGATCCGTGGTTCGATTCCCGGTTGGAGCGGACTTTTTTAATTTCTAAATAGTAAATAAAAACAATTACACCTATGGGAGTGTTTCCCGACAAACCAAATCGAGAACTACACTTGGCACGCTGCCTCATCTAGCAACGACTTTGACGTTTTCCTAGTTAAAAACATATCAATGAAAAAGCATGTTATAATGTAGCACTATGATCAAATCAACAATGGTGACAGGCAAGCTGTTTACTCAATAATGGAGTGAATACATTTATTCCCATTTCCTTATTTCCATGGTAACATGCTACCCATTGCAGAATAGATCGAGATGGTGATGGTTACATCATCAATTTTTATTTCTTATTTTACCCTTTGTGTTTGTAGGCCCTACAGCTAAGCTTTATCAGAAATACTTCAAAGATAAACAAGAACCATATTTAGCTGTATGCTATGATACGTGGTTAATTTGACTGATGATTAGCCTTAAAGGTAAGACTCAAAATTTTGCATTGACTCAAAATTTTGCATTACATAAAAATACTTTTCAAGTTACATAGGTTATTTATTATTTATTTCTCAACACGAGTGGGTGAACGCTCTGCCCTAAGACACTCGTATACCGCTGGTCTAGAGCAGTTTGGAGGGTTCGAGAGCTAGTTTAGCGGCTTCGTTCTCCTCGACGTCTGCTCGGCAGTCCGGGTTATTGGAGGAACATATATGACTGTCAAGGTTACACCGTCCTTTCGGATGGGACGTAAAGCCGTTGGTCCTCTTGGTACTTTTCGAAAGGAGTAGGTTACGTGCCGGTACCGGGTTTTCCATTCTCCCTTCTATTCATACTTTATCCTCACCTATCACCACTCATTGTCTCGAATAGCATTAATATGAGACGTTAATCAAATTAAACTCAACATATTCTTTTTAATGTGTCAAGTCGTCGTCGGGGACCTCTCTCACTTCCCTTGACGACTACGACGACCGTGAAAACACAAACGATGACAAAGACAATGACGACCACGACGTAAGAATCCCCCACCCCCTCCCCACTACTAATACCCATAACTGATTCTAACCTTAGAACATGGTTCTAACCAGCATGGGATTTTCCTCCCTATATTTACTTAGGCTAGATTGGTGCATTATGACGTAACGGTTGACGCGCTCTTAATCCAATTAATTTTTACTAGGAAAACGCTAAAGTCCCGCCGCGTTGATGGATGAGCGTTTTTGTAATTTTTTGTTTGCGTTTTTTGCGTTTTTTTGCACTTTTCCTTTGCAAGTGCTTTTTGAATGCATTGTAGGTGATTGTTGAACAGAGTTTCTATTGTTACGTGTTAATTGGTATTATAAACCTCAATAAACTCATATTAAAACCTTTATTTCTGTGGATTCTGGCTAACTTTCTCAACTTTTTCTTTCAAAAGGTACTACATTACCATAACCTTAATGTCCATGTGAAATCTGAACGTTTTAGCCCCACCCGTTTGGTCAGAATCGGCCCGAATGGGACGAAAATATCGCTCTAAAAATTGAAAAACTTATATTAAAACCTTTATTTCTATGAATTCTGGCTAACTTTTTCAACTTTTTCTTTCAAAAGGTACTACATTACCATAACCTTAATGTACATGTGAAATATGAACGTTGTAGCCCCACCCGTTTGGTCAGAATCGGACCAAATGTCACGAAAATATCGCACTAAAAATCGAAAAAAATCGTAAAAGTACGATATTCATGAGAAATATTTTTTCGATTGTACCCAAAAACAATACACCTCTAAGTTCAGAGAAAACGAAGGTCCCTTACAATTTTCATCAAGATCGCATATGCCGTTTGCCCGGAATCGAGCGAACAAACAGACGGAAAAACAAAAAAAAAAAAACAAAAAACAAAAAAAAAAAAAAACACCCGAGCTAAATATTTTGGGGGGTCAGTGAAATTGAAGTCTTCGCTCCACTCGCTACGCTCGCTACGCTCATCCAAAAAAATGTGTCAAGATGATGTTATAAAAGGTTATTATTAGGCCTTGGTTTATGAAATACGTGTGTAAAGGAGTCATTTAAGCTTGAGGCAGAAGTTTTATAACTTCTGATATGGTAGTATAGTAGTAAATCTTTATACCATACAAAAATGCAAAAACTTGCAAAAAAAAAAAGGGGTTAAGCCAAAAATGAGGAAGATACAAGTGGCTCAACTGCATAAAGTGGTGATATCTAAAAGTGTGGCCAAGCCCACTATTTTGTTATTGAAACATTTTCATGTGGAAATAGCTAAACTAGGAAAACGCTAAAGTCCCGCCGCGTTGATGGATGAGCGTTTTTTTTGCGTTTTGTGCGTTTGTTTGCACTTTTCCTTTGCAAGTGCTTTTTGAATGCATTGTGGAGGTGATTGTTGTCAAGTTTCTATTGTTATTTGTTAATTGGTATTATAAACTTCAAAAAACTCATATTAAAACCTTTATTTCTGTAGATTCTGACTAATTTTTTCAACTTTTTCTTTCAAAAGGTACTACATCACCATAACCTTAATGTCCATGTGAAATCTGAACGTTGTAGCCCTACCCGTTTGGTCAGAATCGGCCCAAATGTGACGAAAATATCGCACTAAAAATTGAAAAACTAATATTAAAACCTTTATTTCTATAGATTCTAGCTAACTTTTTCAACTTTTTCTTTCAAAAGGTACTACATCACCATAATCTTAATGTCCATGTGAAATATGAACGTTCTAGCCCCACCAGTTTGGTCAGAATGCGCCCAAATGTCACGAAAATATCGCACTAAAAATCGAAAAAAATCGTAAAAGTACGATATTTATGAGAAATATTTCTTCGATTGTACCCAAAAACAATACACCTCTAAGTTCAGAGAAAACGAAGGTCCGGTCAAATTTTCATCAAGATCGCGTATGCCGTTTGCCCGGAATCGAGCGAACAAACAGACGGAAAAAAAAAAAAAAAAAAAAAAAAAAAAAAAAAAAAAAAAAAAAAAACACCCGAGCTAAATTTTTTGGGGGGTCAGTGAAATTGAAGTCTTCGCTTCCGCTCGCTACGCTCGCTCGCTCATCCAATTAACACAGTACGTCATTCAAAAGTAAAAGCTTGGTCGATGTATTTGTAACTTTGTTGTCGTCACTGACTAATCCAAACACAACCAACGCTTATGAAGGCCGATTCAGAACAACTTTAAATTTATCATGTGCCTTTTTTTTTGCTAGGATGGCTCAAAAGTCACCGTTTACAAATTCCTAAGACAAGAACTGAGGGACTTAAGTCCAAATCAGAAGCTAAAGTGCTACAATCCTTTTTTCATCCTAACAAAGTAAAGACCAATAAAACACAAAACATACTTAAAAAAAACACAAACTACTAAAAACTCCTGGCTTTAGCGGGAATCGAACCCTGAACCATCTGCATTGTAAGCAGGTAGGCTAACTAACCACAAGACCAACAAGCCTGATCTCTTGCAAAGTGTAGATACTTGTGCGCACATTGACATATCTATGTCATCACCGACGGTGTTGGCTTGAGCGCTAAGCACTCGACTCTGATTCGGGAGGTCCCGGGCTCGAATCCCGTCGAGACCGGCAATCCTGACTGAAGGTTTTTTTCCGAGTTTTTCCTCAGTCGTTACCCCAGTCAAGATAGGACTCCTGTTCCTTCCTGAACATTTATAAACCCAAACAGTATCCTTTCAGTGTTGCGCATCTAAATGGATGTTGTATTATTGTTCACAATTATTTGATTTGATTTTCAGGTACCCATGGATTGAAAAGAATGAATGACCGGAATCGTTACACGAGCATGGTGTACAGATGTTTGAAAGAACTCGAGGAATCCATTGATGTTTGAAAGAACTCGAGGAATTTTTACCTCACTAACACAAACTATAAACAAATAATCAGATGTTCTTATAGTAGAGAGTTTACAGTTTAGAGTTTAAAATGATTTAGTATAAAATTAATGGTGAAGGCTTGTGTCGTATTTGTGTGTAGTTATTCAAGTGGTATTCAACGCGTATGTGGTCTCCATGGTTTCGAAGCTGTGGTCTCCATGGTTTCGAAGGTATCGTGCTGTGAGGTCTCTAGCTGAGGCATCGTACGGTATCTACTTCCTGTAAGAGGACAAGTCTAGCACATTTTTTCATTATGAAACTTATGCGCCTAGACTAGGCTGCGTCTTGTTGCCGCTTGATAGTATATTAGTAGTATTTATTTATTTATTTATTATTTTTTTTTAAATAAAATTTAAAAATTAAAAATTAAATTAGTAGTAGGAAGTTCTAGGAGATTAGAGTGTTATTTTGTTTTGATTTTACAGGTATGTACGCGGGTGTCGCAGCGCATTGCTTTTGGCCGACCAGACAGCATCCGGGGAACTGCAACATGCTAATAGACGCCCCTCGTGTCGACTTCACTAAAAATACCAAGTTCAGGACATCATTATGTTCTAAATGAGGTAATTCCGCCATCAGGCCCAAGGTCTCAAAATCAATCAATGTCCTGATGAAATCATTACTGTCTTGATGAAATCAGTACTGCCCTGTTGAAATCAGTACTGCCCTGTTGAATTTAGCACTGTCCTGAGTCCTGATGAAATCAGTATGGTTGGCAACCCTAATGATGATTTATATATTTTTGTATTGATGTTTTTAAATTTTCCTCTGTCAACCAAATTCAAGATACCTACAACAAATTATAAGACATTGATACAGAAATTGACATCAACCACACATTTTGCTTTTTATATAATATAATAACAAAATAAAATACATGAAATGCTCCTATAAACGTTGCCTTTATATAATCTGCGTTCTATCTCTGGTTAGGTAATCCATCATTGAAATCGAATACATTTTCCAAATTCGTTACAAATTTTCTTATAAAATGCATTAATTTTATTTGTTTATGTACAGTATTTTATGTTCGATGCAAGCTTGTCTTTGAGTTCACATTCAATTTCACATTTTCAATTTCATGTACGATATTATAAATTTTTATTTGCCAAAGACGGTTTCAGTTTCCTTTCAGTTACAGTAACAACAATGTAGCGGTAGAGATGGAAGTGACATATTGGGCTTGCTATGTAATATGAAGTTTTATACATTTCTGGTCCCTTAGTGGAAACTTGAGGGGTTGTACATTATCATCAACATTATCTCCACTATTCACTAATTTCAATCTTGTTTTGCTGATAACTTGAGTCTTTCGTAGTTTGAATACAAGCTGAAACGAAAACGACTTGCATAAATTATTCATTTTTTAATGAAAGACTAGAAATGGGAGTGATTTTGGTTTGTGTGCATATTAGAATTCTTTAGGCCTATGCATATTAAGTAATATTTTTTTACTAAATCACTGTTTAGTGTTTTGTCATGCGAGAAATGCGAATATAAACCACCACCACTTCACTTTTTAAATTTTTAAGAACAACATTTTGGAAAAAATAAAACCATTTTCACGAACCTCTACTAACCGGCCATGTTTCTTCCCCCTACGCTGACTTCTCCGACGTGGTGTCTATGGGTGTTCAAAATAACTGTTGCCTGTTGGGTTTTGGTTTTGTCCAGCGTCACCTGGGCCCAGATCCACAGAGGAATTAATTTTCGGAGTTAAATCCATTTAATTCCTATTATTTACTTCTGTCTAACAACCAAAATTTAGTTTAACTTTTATCTCCGTTTTCGGTTAACTCCCCTTTTTTGGATCCGGGACCCGATGTTGTCACAAATGTTGTTTCCGTCGGGAAGAAAGATTAAATTCTGTCGCTAATAAGAACCTGACTAAAAAAACAAACAACAGCTGAAGTTATTTTTAGTAAAATATTCGAATTGTGAGATGAAGGACAGTTACCTATTACGGAAACCGGTTGAGTTTAAACAGTTTTTAATGTCCTTGAAAAACTTAGCGTATTACGATTCTCATCACAATCTGCAGCCTGCTTATACTACCATTGTCCATTGAGTTTAAACTCTACTGTTATGATTATTAATGAAACATTACAATTTAATAAATATTCAGATTTACAGACAGTTACTTTTGATAAGCACATACATAATAAGAATAAATTGCCGCACCTGAACAAAAATATATTTTGTTAATTTGTGTTATTTTCCTATTTAATTTATTTATTTTATTATTATTATTTATTATTTTTTTAATTTTTTTAAATTTAATTTCGTGTTATTTATAAAGCATAACTACTTTTTCGCCATTCTGCGTCTAATGTATGTGTGTTTACAATGTTTATCTGTTGATTATTATTATTTTGGAATTAAAATTTAAACAAAGGTTAGGACAAGAAATAAAAGACAAGTTATTTGTTTTGAAGATTTATTGATTTATTATCTCTTTATTTGGCGGGATTAAGGCCCGTGAGGCCTTATCTTCCATCCGTGCTACAGCTGTAAACAAGTAGAAACAATCCTTGAGAAACACTCTCATCAAAATATGCTAATTATTAATATCATCTTCACCTGTCAAACTTCGCAAAGAATGGGTACAATTTTCAAGTCTCAGTCTCATCTTCCACGATTTGAATTTCCTTTCGCATGTCTTGTCAAATGGTTTTAATAATAAACACAGGGAGAAATGGCTTTTAGTATCATTCTCCACCTATCGCGTACAAAACTTAAATTCATTGATTTTTGGTAGTCGAAACCGTTTTCCCCTCTGCTATCACGGTAGGTGCTGCGCCCTATTGAGAACCTTGCCAAGCTCTTGCACTGCGTCGACTCTTCAACACTCTCTGCTGTCAGTTCAGTGCCGTGTGTGGTTCTTCTCGCATTGCCGTGAGAATTCCTCCAGTGTGCTCGACTGTTTACTAATACAAGGATACTTCTCATTCGATAAGAATATAAACAAACATCTTCAGATAAACGTCATCGGCTGAATTCATTGTTGTCAAAACAATGAAGGTCCTTTGGATTATCGTGTTGGTGGGAATTTTGGCCGCGGTTGGGGAGGCCAAACGAAAAAGGAAATTCGAAGGAGATTTCGAGTTTGCTGAGGAGGTATGTACGCCATTATTATTGTCATCCCGCACGAAAAAGGTGGTTCCCCCCCTTTAAAATTGCCCTTTACTTGACCCCAACTTACCTAACAATGATGGGAGCCTACCCTTTTATGGGCGCAAATGTATTGATTTTTCTTCTTTGACAACAATGAACTTTCTAGTCCGAAGCATGCAGACCTACAATATAAACAAAAGGTATTTAATATTTACTCAAATTCTAAAATAGTCTGGCAGTATAGGGCCAATAGTGGGGCCTATCTCATGTCATAACAATCACTTTTTTTTTAAATTTTTTTATCAGGCTACGTTTTGTAGCAATTTCTCCAATGATATTTCAAACTTCAAACTGACTAATGTTATTGTTGTGACTTGTGACCATTTGTGATCAGACTTAGTTTATAAATAATATAAATAGAGTAGGTCTAGATAAGTTTTTGTACTGTGAAAAACACCCAACACTTATTGCAACAGTGACAAGTGTAGCTACAGTAGGCTGCCTGCCTAGTGCCTCCCAATTGTTGGATGAATGTATGTAGTAGTTCTTTGTTGTCAAATTATCAAGGCTTGAAAAGATCTCAATGGAGAGATAGGCCCGATATGCCAATCAATAGTTTCCATCCAATTGAGATTCAAGCACACATTTGAATAATCGCCGCATAATCAATAAACAACGTAGATGTCCTATACTCAAATTTGAATAATATCGACCTTATGAATGGAATGTAATGTAATTTATGTTATTGTTCACTTTCCATTGTGCTGTTGGTTTGTTCGCGTTTTCAATTTGATCCTCGATATTGTCAAGACAAGATGTGTGGTTGGAGCAGACCGAGAGAGCTTGGACTGTCAATTTTGGAATGCTATTGAATATGACATCCCATCCCCAGAATACTAAATTCTTGACAATAATGGGCTATTGTTGTCAGTGTCATTAAATTTTTCATTTCACTAATTTTACTGCAATTTTTAAAGACAATCTTAACTTTTTATATAATTATGCCTAGTTGAACGTCGAGTGACAATTTTATACACCGATTTTGTGCATACCGGGTATTTTATTATTTAGTTAGCCTTTGATTTTACTTATCAATTCCGTATCGGATATAAAATGAGTTTTATAGCTAATGCATTTTCAGATTGTACGTAGACTGTTTTTTCAACGTCCTTGCTGAGCTCTCGTGTCCCAAACAGGTGTCAAACTGGTTTAGAAGGCCCTGGGCCTAAGCCTACATCTTGGAAGTATTTATTGGTAGATGAAACAGTGGCGTAGGTAAGGGTACTGTTGTACTGAGGGCTTTTTCGAGGCCCGGTGAGAATGGAAATAGGCTACGTATATTATGGATTTATAATGGATTATAACGGATTATGGTCGAAGGCTTTTTTTCCCTATTATTATGACACCATTTTTGTCGGGAAAAAATAAGGTAGGGCTTACTTAGGCTACCTCAGAGTCATCTGGTGTGACTCTTTAGGTGACGGACTAGGTAACTTTAGGATAATTTGAAATGGAATGTTTGAGGGTTTCAATCCCAGACTGAAGAAAACTTCAGGCAAAACTTTCAGTCAGGATTGCCGGTGGCGGGATTCGACCTGTAACCTCCCTCCCGAATCTCGAGTCTCACACTATCACACGCTACGACTTACCACTTGCGCACTAGCTTATAAGCCTACGAAAAACAGTTTTTCTTTCTATCACTGCACACCTTGTCTTGTATAATACGCCACTGGAGTAAAATACACCACAGCCCGCTTCACTGGCAGCCAAGTGGTCGCTCCCGACGATTTGTGTACAATCTGAATAGGCTACGCTGCACAAGTTCTATGGCATTTGCAGGTGTAGTGGAGTCGATTGTTGAAAGTGTGAAATGGAGGAAATGTGCATTGTCGTTCATTCTTTTCAAGCATAGATTGTAAAGAATGTAAACCCGTTCTATAGTGGCCGACTGGCCGCCACGGGGGTTAAGGGCGCAATCCAGATTGAAGTCTTGATGATGTTAATGTCTATTTATCTAGACTGCATTATTGGCAATTCATACCTCGCGCAAAGCGAAGGTTCAGTCACAGACTGGTACAGTGCAAGGCAAAAGGGTGCAAGGTAATGCTATAGGCCTACAATCAGTAATTCTCCCTCTATACAAATTCTCCAAGGAACAATTGTATGCCCTTCTTCAGTGCAGGGTTGAGAAATTTTGCCCAGACCGAAAAAACCCGGCGGGTTTTTCAACCAAAAACCCACTTGAAAAAAACCAGTACAAAGTGGGTTTTTGGGGTTTTTGAGTAAAACACACTAATAGATTCATATTAACTATTTATTACAACTAGGAAAACGCTAAAGTCCCGCCGCGTTGATGGATGAGCTTTTAAAAATGTTTTAGTTTGCATGGGATATCTTTACTTTTGCAAGTTCTTTGTTTTGCTGCCTACGCAATACGCATTGTAGCTGATTGTTGTCAAGTTTCTTTTGTTACCTGTCAATTGGTATTATTTTCCGTAAAAAACTTATATTAAAAGCTTTATTTCTATAGATTTTGGCTAACTATTTAAACTTTTTCTTTTAAAAGGTACTACATCACCATAACCTTAATGTCCATGTATAATATGAAACGTTGTCGCCCCACCAGTTTGGTCAGAATTGGCCCAAATGTGCACGAAAATATCGCACAAAAAATCAAAAACCTTATATTAAAAGCTTTATTTCTATGGATTCTGGCTAACTTTTTCAACTTTTTCTTTCAAAAGGTACTACATCACCATAACCTTAATGTCCATGTATAATATGAACGTTGTAGCCCCACCCGTTTGGTCAGAATTAACCCAAATGTCACGAAAAATATCGCACTAAAAATCGAAAAAAAATCGTAAAAGTACGATATTCATGAGAAATATTTCTTCGATTGTACCCAAAAAAATACACCTCTAAGTTCAGAGATTTCGAAGGTCCTGTCAAATTTTTCATCAAGATCGGATATGCCGTTTGCCTGGTAGAGAGTTAACAAACAGACAAAAAAACAAACCAAAAAAACAAAAAAACAAAAAAAACAAAAAAAAAACACCCGAGCTAAATTTTTTGGGGGTCAGTGAAATTGAAGTCTTCGCTTCGCTCATCCAATAAACTGAAACAAAGTCAAAGTATAAGTGTAAGTACACTACACAAATTCCAAATAATAATCAATGCATAGGTCTAAGAATTGCTAATTGGTACTCATTTCTTGTATTTGTATTTAAATTTAAAACTTTTTTTTTATTGTTGCTAATCAATGTTGTTTTTATTCTGTGTCCTTGTGGCCGTTGTATTTGTGGAACAGAGTTTTGTTTTCCTTGAAAAATAAAAAATTTCTCTCTCTAGTAGGCCTACATAGGACTAATGAAATATTTCAAGATAATGATAATGAAATTGAAACTGAACAATGAACATCTTAGGCTATTCATTATGCAAATTCAAATTTAAGCGCTTTAACCGAGATGCCTTAACCTCTAAAAAAAATGCATCACTAGGTCACTGCTAATTAAAACAAAACTTATTTTATTTCCTACTAGGCCTACCTAATATTTTTGTGTGTAGGCATAGGCCTACTTTGAAAAATTAACCAATAATAGGGCAAAAGTGCAAAATAGACATTTTACACATATTTAGCGTGAAATTTCCAAAGCCCCCAAAAAACCGCCAAAAACCCCAAAAACCCTGAAAAAACCCGCCCGGGTTGTTTTTTTTTTCTCAGAAAAACCCGTGTTTTTCTCAACCCTGCTTCAGTGCCTACCTATATAAATAGGTGTTTGTTTCGGAGTAAGTAGCTGGAATGTCCACTCAGAGGCTCCATTCGTATTGACGGGTATCGACAGCAATGTTGGCTCGAGCGCTAAGCGTTGAATCTGATTCGGGAGGTCGCGGATATTCGAATCCCGTCGTAATCGGCAATCCTGACTGAAGTTTTCTTCCTAAGTTAATCACTCTCGTTAATGCGAATGCAAGGGATTGAGTCCCGTACAATTGTCCTATCCGCAACATACCCAGTTCTAAAATTAAATTAACCCTCCCCTGTAAAGTATTTCAATGAGGAGTGAGGATTGTCCGACAGGTCAGTAAATTTTGTGAGTCTTCAAAGTCAACAGAATGTCAATTAAATTTTTTGCCGATATTTACATGACTATTTTAAGTGGCCGAACGTACCAAAATTTGATAAACAAATCATAGGCCTACCGGTATGCGAAAATGGGCATGACTTTTCAGATTATGCACAACAAATTAGGCCTAAATCTTTATCAAAGGAAAAATTCTCAGTTGGAAAAGTACGAACGCACATTTTCGGTTAAATTGTTGGCGTTCATTTGTTGCGATTTCGAGCATCCTTTACTTGTACACATTGCTGTTAAAAACCTCCTCTCTGCAGCGGGAATCGAACCCGGGACCTTCTGCGTTGCATATACTGGTATGGTTAGGACGGATCTTGCAAGCAGAACCAATTATCTAGTGTTCGCTCGACTCTGATTCGGGAGGTCTCGTGTTCGAATCCCGTCGAGACCGGCAATCCTGACTGAAGGTTTCTTCCTAGGTGGGATTGTGTCCTCTTACACAGCCTCCCTCGGACATCTCTTCACAATAATTGTCCTATCCGCAATATAGTTAGTCACCCGAAGAGGGTCACACCGGTTAAATCTGATGTGTATGTGTACCCTATACAGCGGGCATCCTACAAAAATTTTATCCAAGGGAGATCGGTTCAAACTCCAAGCAAATCACGCACCCTTCTTTCATAATTGTATTTCTCCAGCATCCATCATCTTGTTTCTTGAATCGCATCACTCCATTCTTTTCTTAGGGATGAAAAACAACAACAACTTCTGATTAAAAACCTCGAAAGACCATTTGTTGTGATGGATGGTGTGGAAATGCGTGCATGCAATCTTGCTATTATTAATCTGTGTGTTTTATCATGGCCGACCTCTGAAGATACACAAACCTATTGAATACAATAGTAATTTACTCCTTATCTTGTTACCTTGTAAGTAGAGTGTACGCCACTGGGCAGTCAAAGGGATGCCGCCTAATTAATTATGCAAATTTTTAATTACCCCTAATTAATTAATCGCGCAAATTTTTTAATTATGCAAATTTTAATTATGCAAATTTTTAATTAATCATATTTTTAATTATTCATATTTTAATTATTCATATTTTTTAATTGTGAATTTTTAATTTTTTAATTATGCAAATTTTTAATTGATCATATTTTAATTTTAAAGATGGCGGATGCTACACTAGAGTGTGACTGCTTTAAACTAACTTTTTCAAGATGGCGGACACTACACAAGAGGGTGACCATTTTAAACCTAACTTAACCTAACATGATGACGTCATGCAAACCTGTCAAGACTTGTCAAGTTTGGTTGCAAACATGACAAGACTTGTCAAGACAGGCATTGAGTGACGCCACCATACACAGACTAGTCAGGACATGCATCGAGTGTGTGAAGATGAAGGACTGGGAATCATGGTATACCTAGGGTGAATAAATTTAAAAAGTCAAGACTTATTCATGTGTATAACAAATCTTATTTATTTAACAAACACATTAGTACATGAAACCACAATTTTTACATTACATATCATGCAGTCGCATTAATCAACTCCACTTCACTGTAGATAAATTCAGCACCAAGTTCGTACACAATTCTTTCCATATTCACAGTAATGTACTTCTCCTCATGACCTAAACGTTCAGTATAGGTCTTCACAAAGTCATGTAGGCTAACACACGTAGAACCTGACATTTTTGCTACTAATGCCAGTTCATCATATTTGTTTTTAATTCTCATAAGAAAATTAAAGTACCACTTGTTTATATCGCGATAGCTCAGTTCAAGATCACTTAACATATGCGAAACACTTTGAGAATATTTTACTAGATTACGGCACGACACTTCGCCAAGGTATACACGACCATTTGTGGATTTAAGTCCCAACACAATAGTACCGTGATGATTATACACAAACAAGGTAAAAGAACCAACCTCCGTTTCTGGTACACTGGCTGCATCTTCACCCATGTTGAAGACGTAATCATTGAGTAGTTCCATTTCACGAACAAGTTGACTCCATTCGTGAAGATTGAGCCTGAGTCCTCTTCCTTTTGCACATTGGATTTGTACATATGGTTTGAAGCAGTCTTGCATATGACACCCGACCACCAGCATTTTCGTACATGATCCATTTAAAAAGAAAACACTTTTACAAAGAACAAGTTCGTACTTTTTGAGATGGTCCACATAAGCAGGCGTAGGCTCAGCAACAGTGGTAGTGAAGTCTGCTTGAAAATTCATGGTGATGCAGTTGAAGACACGGACCAGTATGCGACTGTCCTCGACAAATCTCAGACGCTGACTGACTGAAGCTCTAGACTCCTCGCGCTCTTGAAGGAGCCCCAAGCGGCAGCTTCGTGAAGCTCCGCCCCTTTCTCTTCCATTCGTGTTGAAACTTGCAAGTCATGACGTCATACAGACATGTCCAGACTTGCACACATACAGACCTGACCAAACATGATGCTTTACAATATAATGAAGGATATTAAGTAATGTACAATAAAAAAAAAAAAAATCAAGACAATTTTTAAATACACGTCCTTCCTCGACGAAGACTGGACTGAGACTGAAGATTTTGAGCTCGTCTTGTCTAAGACCTACCCCCACCATGACGTTGTCGGTGCGCAGAGTAAGCTGCGCAGTGGTTTATTTTTATATTTTTATTTTTTGCAGAGTTAGCTGCGCAGTGGTTAAATTTTTGCGATTCGTGTATCTTCGCGAACTCTTCGGAAATCTTCGTGAAGCTCCGCCCCTTTATCTTCCCATCACCAACTTTGTAAAACTGTCTGGAGTTGCAATCTAAGATTACATGATTTCAATTTACTTTTAAAAAATTACTTCTTCAGTCCTATTATTTCCACTGCAGACAGACGTCTAGACATCCCAATTATTTTTTAAACTTGAATAGTCTATTCATGAAGAAGTGAATGACATCCAATTATAGGAATTCAAAAGCCTATTCACAAGGAGTGCATTGTATGTTGCAAAACGAATGGCGTACAACAATTTTCATGTTCAGATTTGTTGTTCAGACTTACACCTATTATTAAAACTTTTAGATTTTAAAAAATGGAGCGCCGTCATTCAATGTTGGTACAGTATAAGTATTGTATAGAAGCTTTGTTCACATGACCCTGACCTGATTTTCGTCCAAACCTGTTGGTTTGTCGGAAAGTGCCCTTGGGCAAAGTAAAGCACATTGTTCAAAAATATTGGCGGTTTACGACCCCAGGCATAGCATCATATTTCAAATAGCTTGGCGGTTGATGCCCTGAGGACAAATCTCAGAGGAAGGGAGGGCATTGTGACCCTAAAAGCCAAAAGTTTTATCAAGTTATTAAACTCTAGAAGAAAAGGTGTGAACTTTTCCTTGCAAAGTTTCAAGTTCTTACTATGCTGTAGTGAAAATGTGTGAAAATAAGTTTTCACATTACAAACTTTTAAAGTTGTTATAATACCATGTAAAGAAATGTGTGCAAAAAAAGATAGTTTTTTCTGCATGTGTACGTATTTCATTATATTATTGTTGGCAATTCAGAAAAATGTTAAAGTATTTTACAAAGTTCTTATACTCTGTAAAGAAAATGTGAAAAACTGACACAGCACTATACATACATACACAACACAGCTTCTCACACAACAATTCACCACATCACACATAGTACACACTGTAAACTACTTCCCACATTACACCATAAAGTACGCAACGTACACTACTTCTCCTCACACTTCACTGCACTATACATACTTACACTATACTTCTCCTCACACTACAACATACAAAGTACACACTGTACACAACACTACACACATAACCTTTCCATGCAAAGTAAAAATTCTTACTACTTTGTAAATAAAACGAGTGCAAATAACTTGTGTTTTACATGTATACATATTTCTTTGCTGCAAGAAAGTAAAGTGTTAAAAGTTTTACACACTCATTAAGAAAATGCATGAAAATAATATCTTTTACTTGCAAAGTTTTCAAAGTTCTTACTTCTTTGGACGCATTTCATTATATTATTGTTGGCAATTAAGGAAAATGTTAAAGTATTTTACAAAGTTCTTATACTCTGTAAAGAAAATGTGAAAAACTGTCACAGCACTATACATACATACACAACACAGCTTCTCACACAACAATTCACCACATCACACATAGTACACACTGTAACTACTTCCCACACTACACCATAAAGTTCGCACCGTACACTATTTCTCCACACACTTCACTGCACTATACATACTTACACTATACTTCTCCTCACACTACACCATACAAAGTACACACTGTACACAACACTACACACATAACCTTTCCATGCAAAGTAAAAATTCTTACTACTCTGTTAATAAAATGAGTGCAAATAACTTGTGTTTTACATGTATACATATTTCTTTGTTGCAATAAATTAAAGTGTTAAAAGTTTTACACACTCATTGAGAAAATGCATGAAAATAATATCTTTTACTTGCAAAGTTTTCAAAGTTCTTACTTCTTTGGACGTATTTCATTATATTATTGTTGTCAATTAAGGAAAATGTTAAAGTATTTTACAAAGTTCTTATACTCTGTAAAGAAAATGTGAAAAACTGACACAGCACTATACATACATACACAACACAGCTTCTCACACAACAATTCACCACATCACACATAGTACACACTGTAAACTACTTCCCACACTACACCATAAAGTACGCACCGTACACTACTTCTCCTCACACTACACTGCACTATACATACTTACACTATACTTCTCCTCACACTACACCATACAAAGTACACACTGTACACAACACTACACACATAACCTTTCCATGCAAAGTAAAAATTCTTACTACTCTGTTAATAAAATGAGTGCAAATAACTTGTGTTTTACATGTATACATATTTCTTTGTTGCAATAAATTAAAGTGTTAAAAGTTTTACACTCATTGAGAAAATGCATGAAAATAATATCTTTTACTTGCAAAGTTTTCAAAGTTCTTACTTCTTTGGAAAGAAAATGTGTGCAAATAAGATAAGAAACGTACAAACTTTTTAGTTCTACTAGTTTTCTCACTATTCAGTAAGAAATGCGTGCAAGAAAGTTAAGTTTTCCTTTAGAAACTAACCAGTACTAGTTTACAAACTTACAAGTTCAGATTGTCTGGAAAGAAATTGCGTGTATATAAGACAACTTTTTCTCATCAAACCTTTAGGTTCTTAATACTTCGTAAATAAATTGTGTGAAAATTACGTTTACAAACTTACAAACTAACAAGTTCTAATACTTTGTAAAGAATGAATGTATACATTAGATAACTTTTACCTAACAAACCTACATGTTCTCTTACTCTGTAAAGATACTGTGTGCACATAATATAGCTTTTACTTAACAAACCTACAAGTTCATATACTCTGTTATGATACTGTGTGTACATAAGACAATTTTTTCTCAACAAACAGTTCTTAATACTTTGTAAATAAATTGTGTGACAATTAGTTTACAAACTAAGAAACTAACAAGTTCTTATTCTTTTGTAAAGAAAAAAAAATGTACACATTAGAAAAAATGCACACATCTGATAACTTTTACTTATCGACCTAACAAACCTACAAGTTCTTAATACTTTGTAAATAAATTATGTGAAAATTAGTTTACAAACTAAGAATCTAACAAGTTCTTATACTTTGTAAAGAAAAAATGTACACATCAGATAACTTTTACTTAACAAACCTACAAGTTCTTTTACTCTGTAAAGTTATTGCGTGCACAAAATACAACTTTTCTTAACAAACCTACAGGTTCTTAACACTTTGTAAATAAATTGTATGAAAATTAGTTTGCAAACTTACAAACTAACATGTTCTTATACCTTTGTAAAGAAAAAATGTACACATCAGAAAAAATGTACACATCAGATAACTTTAACTTAACAAACCTACAAGTTTATATACTCTGTAATGATACTGTGTGTACATAAGACAACTTTTTCTTAACAAACCTACAGGTTCTTAACACTTTGTAAATAAATTGTATGAAAATTAGTTTGCAAACTTACAAACTAACATGTTCTTATACCTTTGTAAAGAAAAAAATGTACACATCAGAAAAAATGTACACATCAGATAACTTTAACTTAACAAACCTACAAGTTTATATACTCTGTAATGATACTGTGTGTACATAAGACAACTTTTTCTCATCAAACCTTTAGGTTCTTAATACTTCGTAAATAAATTGTGTGAAAATTAGTTTACAAACTTACAAACTAACAAGTTCTTATACTCCGTAAAGAAAAAATGTACACATCAGATAACTTTTACTTAACAAACCTACAAGTTATTTTACTCTGTAAAGTTATTGCGTGCACAAAATACAACTTTTCTTAACAAACCTACAGGTTCTTAACACTTTGTAAATAAATTGTATGAAAATTAGTTTGCAAACTTACAAACTAACATGTTCTTATACCTTTGTAAAGAAAAAAATGTACACATAGATAACTTTAACTTAACAAACCTACAAGTTTATATACTCTGTAAAGTTATTGCGTGCACAAAATACAACTTTTGTTAACAAACCTACTGGTTCTTAACACTTTGTAAAGTAATTGTTTGAAAATTAGTTTGCAAACTTACAAACTAACATGTTCTTATACCTTTGTAAAGAAAAAAATGTACACATCAGAAAAAATGTACACATCAGATAACTTTAACTTAACAAACCTACAAGTTTATATACTCTGTAATGATACTGTGTGTACATAAGACAACTTTTTCTCATCAAACCTTTAGGTTCTTAATACTTCGTAAATAAATTGTGTGAAAATTAGTTTACAAACTTACAAACTAACAAGTTCTTATACTTTGTGAAGATTAAATGTACACATCAGATAACTTTTACCTAACAAACCTACAAGTTCTTCTACTCTGTAAAGATACTGTGTGCACATAATATAACTTTTACTTAACAAACCTACAAGTTCTTATACTCCGTAAAGAAAAAATGTACACATCAGAAAAAATGTACACATCAGATAACTTTAACTTAACAAACCTACAAGTTTATATACTCTGTAATGATACTGTGTGTACATAAGACAACTTTTTTCTCATCAAACCTTTAGGTTGTGAAAATTCGTTTACAAACTTACAAACTAACAAGTTCTTATACTTTGTAAAGAATAAATGTACACATTAGATAACTTACAAGTTATTATACTTTGTAAAGAATAAATGTATACATCAGATAACTTTTATCTAACAAAACTTCAGGTTCTTAATACTTTTTAAATGAATTGTGTGAAAATTAGTTTACAAACTTACAAACTAACAAGTTCTAATACTTTGTAAAGAATAAATGTACACATCAGAAAACCTTAACTTACAAACCTACAAGTTCTTATACTTTGTGAAGAATAAATGTACCTACACATCAGATAACTTTTACCTAACAAACCACATGTTCTTAATACTTTTAAATAACTGCAAGTTTGTATACTTATTGTCACGCATTTTTACTACAGAGAATAAGATCTTGTGAGAGTGTTAACTTATTTTCACACGTTTTGTTTACAGAGTATAAGAACTTGTTTAGTTAGCAAAAGTAATTTTATGTACACGCAATTTCTTTCCAGACTATCTGAACTTGTAAGTTTGTAAACTAGTACTGGTTAGTTTTTAAAGGAAAACTTAACTTTCTTGCACGCATTTTCTTACTGAATAGTGAGAAAACTAGTAGAACTAAAAAGTTTGTAAGTTTCTTATCTTATTTGCACACATTTTCTTTCCAAAGAAGTAAGAACTTTGAAAACTTTGCAAGTAAAAGATATTATTTTCATGCATTTTCTCAATGAGTGTAAAACTTAAAAAAAAAAAACTTTTAACACAAGTTATTTGCACTCATTTTATTAACAGAGTAGTAAGAATTTTTACTTTGCATGGAAAGGTTATGTGTGTAGTGTTGTGTACAGTGTGTACTTTGTATGGTGTAGTGTGAGGAGAAGTATAGTGTAAGTATGTATAGTGCAGTGTAGTGTGAGGAGAAGTAGTGTACGGTGCGTACTTTATGGTGTAGTGTGGGAAGTAGTTTACAGTGTGTACTATGTGTGATGTGGTGAATTGTTGTGTGAGAAGCTGTGTTGTGTATGTATGTATAGTGCTGTGTCAGTTTTTCACATTTTCTTTACAGAGTATAAGAACTTTGTAAAATACTTTAACATTTTCCTTAATTGACAACAATAATATAATGAAATACGTCCAAAGAAGTAAGAACTTTGAAAACTTTGCAAGTAAAAGATATTATTTTCATGCATTTTCTCAATGAGTGTGTAAAACTTTTAACACTTTAATTTATTGCAACAAAGAAATATGTATACATGTAAAACACAAGTTATTTGCACTCATTTTATTAACAGAGTAGTAAGAATTTTTACTTTGCATGGAAAGGTTATGTGTGTAGTGTTGTGTACAGTGTGTACTTTGTATGGTGTAGTGTGAGGAGAAGTATAGTGTAAGTATGTATAGTGCAGTGTAGTGTGAGGAGAAGTAGTGTACGGTGCGTACTTTATGGTGTAGTGTGGGAAGTAGTTTACAGTGTGTACTATGTGTGATGTGGTGAATTGTTGTGTGAGAAGCTGTGTTGTGTATGTATGTATAGTGCTGTGTCAGTTTTTCACATTTTCTTTACAGAGTATAAGAACTTTGTAAAATACTTTAACATTTTCCTTAATTGCCAACAATAATATAATGAAATGCGTCCAAAGAAGTAAGAACTTTGAAAACTTTGCAAGTAAAAGATATTATTTTCATGCATTTTCTTAATGAGTGTGTAAAACTTTTAACACTTTACTTTCTTGCAGCAAAGAAATATGTATACATGTAAAACACAAGTTATTTGCACTCGTTTTATTTACAAAGTAGTAAGAATTTTTACTTTGCATGGGAAGGTTATGTGTGTAGTGTTGTGTACAGTGTGTACTTTGTATGATGTAGTGTGAGGAGAAGTATAGTGTAAGTATGTATAGTGCAGTGTAGTGTGAGGAGAAGTAGTGTACGTTGCGTACTTTATGGTGTAATGTGGGAAGTAGTTTACAGTGTGTACTATGTGTGATGTGGTGAATTGTTGTGTGAGAAGCTGTGTTGTGTATGTATGTATAGTGCTGTGTCAGTTTTTCACATTTTCTTTACAGAGTATAAGAACTTTGTAAAATACTTTAACATTTTTCTGAATTGCCAACAATAATATAATGAAATACGTACACATGCAGAAAAACTATCTTTTTTTGCACACATTTTCTTTACATGGTATTATAACAACTTTAAAAGTTTGTAATGTGAAAACTTATTTTCACACATTTTCACTACAGCATAGTAAGAACTTGAAACTTTGCAAGGAAAAGTTTACACCTTTTCTTCTAGAGTTTAATAACTTGATAAAACTTTTGGCTTTAGGGTCACAATGCCCTCCCTTCCTCTGAGATTTGTCCTCAGGGCATCAACCGCCAAGCTATTTGAAATATGATGCTATGCCTGGGGGGTCGTAAACCGCCAATATTGTTTGAACAATGTGCTTTACTTTGCCCAAGGGCACTTTCCGACAAACCATCAGGTTTGGACGAAAATCAGGTCAGGGTCATGTGAACAAATCTTCTATACAATACTTATACTGTACCAACATTGGATGACGGCGCTCTTTTAAAATCTAAAAGTTTTAATAATAGGTGTAAGTCTGAACAACAAATCTGAACATGAAAATTGTTGTAAGCCATTCGTTTTGCAACATACAATGCACTCCTTGTGAATAGGCTTTTGAATTCCTATAATTGGATGTCATTCACTTCTTCATGAATAGACTATTCAAGTTTAAAAAATAATTGGGATGTCTAGACGTCTGTCTGCAGTGGAAATAATAGGACTGAAGAAGTAATTTTTTAAAAGTAAATTGAAATCATGTAATCTAAGATTGCAACTCCAGACAGTTTCACAAAGTTGGTGATGGGAAGATAAAGGGCGGAGCTTCACGAAGATTTCCGAAGATTCCCGAAGATACACGAATCGCAACGGAGCTTCACGAAGATTTCCGAAGATTCCCAAAATAAAAATAAAAATAAAACCACTGCGCATCTATCTCTGCGCACCGACAACGTCATGGTGGGGGTAGGTCTTAGACAAGACGAGCTCAAAATCTTCAGTCTCAGTCCAGTCTTCGTCGAGGAAGGACGTGTATTTAAAAATTGTCTTGATTTTTTTATTTATTTATTGTACATTACTTAATATCCTTCATTATATTGTAAAGCATCATGTTTGGTCAGGTCTGTATGTGTGCAAGTCTGGACATGTCTGTATGACGTCATGACTTGCAAGTTTCAACACGAATGGAAGAGAAAGGGGCGGAGCTTCACGAAGCTGCCGCTTGGGGCTCCTTCAAGAGCGCGAGGAGTCTAGAGCTTCAGTCAGTCAGCGTCTGAGATTTGTCGAGGACAGTCGCATACTGGTCCGTGTCTTCAACTGCATCACCATGAATTTTCAAGCAGACTTCACTACCACTGTTGCTGAGCCTACGCCTGCTTATGTGGACCATCTTAAAAAGTACGAACTTGTTCTTTGTAAAAGTGTTTTCTTTTTAAATGGATCATGTACGAAAATGCTGGTGGTCGGGTGTCATATGCAAGACTGCTTCAAACCATATGTACAAATCCAATGTGCAAAAGGAAGAGGACTCAGGCTCAATCTTCACGAATGGAGTCAACTTGTTCGTGAAATGGAACTACTCAATGATTACGTCTTCAACATGGGTGAAGATGCAGCCAGTGTACCAGAAACGGAGGTTGGTTCTTTTACCTTGTTTGTGTATAATCATCACGGTACTATTGTGTTGGGACTTAAATCCACAAATGGTCGTGTATACCTTGGCGAAGTGTCGTGCCGTAATCTAGTAAAATATTCTCAAAGTGTTTCGCATATGTTAAGTGATCTTGAACTGAGCTATCGCGATATAAACAAGTGGTACTTTAATTTTCTTATGAGAATTAAAAACAAATATGATGAACTGGCATTAGTAGCAAAAATGTCAGGTTCTACGTGTGTTAGCCTACATGACTTTGTGAAGACCTATACTGAACGTTTAGGTCATGAGGAGAAGTACATTACTGTGAATATGGAAAGAATTGTGTACGAACTTGGTGCTGAATTTATCTACAGTGAAGTGGAGTTGATTAATGCGACTGCATGATATGTAATGTAAAAATTGGTTTCATGTACTAATGTGTTTGTTAAATAAATAAGATTTGTTATACACATGAATAAGTCTTGACTTTTTAAATTTATTCACCCTAGGTATACCATGATTCCCAGTCCTTCATCTTCACACACTCGATGCATGTCCTGACTAGTCTGTGTATGGTGGCGTCACTCAATGCCTGTCTTGACAAGTCTTGTCATGTTTGCAACCAAACTTGACAAGTCTTGACAGGTTTGCATGACGTCATCATGTTAGGTTAAGTTAGGTTAAAATGGTCACCCTTTTGTGTAGTGTCCGCCATCTTGAATACATAAAAAAGTTAGGTTAAAGCAGTCACACTCTAGTGTAGCATCCGCCATCTTTAAAATTAAAATATGATCAATTAAAAATTTGCATAATTAAAAAATTAAAAATTCATAATTAAAAAATATATGATTAATTAAAAATTTGCATAATTAAAATTTGCATAATTAAAAAATTTTGCGTGATTAATTAATTAGGGGTAATTAAAAATTTGCATAATTAATTAGGCGGCATCCCTTTGACTGCCCAGTGGCGTACACTCTACTCTTGTATAAATATTGTCGTACGTTCTGAGGCAGGTCTACTTACCTATGCCGTTCATTATTGATTGACCTATTCTATAAGTACGAATTGATTTCACTGTGAAAGTAACATTATTTAATTCACTGTGAGCCAGATTATTGCTCAATTTAGCGCTGGTGAGCTCAGAAAAATCTGTTTTTAATGCAGAATGCAGAAGTTTATTCTGGATCAAATTGAAGCATAGGCCAGCCTACCGATTGTCAGTGGCGGATCTAGGACATAATCATGGGGGGGGGCGATTTGCGTGTGGATGTACACTGTACAGTCGTGGGAAAGGGACTAAGCGCGGACGCACGGGGGGTATGGGGGGCGCCCCCCAGCCCCCCATTAATTGCGCCGCAGGCGAAAAGTTTGAAAATCAGGTTTTTAGAGTGCATTTGGTGCGTTTTAGAAAAAAATGGTGGCGGAATGCAATACCGAAACAATGTAGTTTGTGGTGCACCAATTTGTTTTGTCGTCATGTCGAGCTTACAATTTACAGCATTGGCCTACATTGCAACATTATTGGATGAGCTTAGCGAGCGAAGACTTCAATTTCACTGACCCCCCAAAAAATTTAGCTCGTGTGTTTTTTTTTTTTTTTTTTGTATTTTTGTCTGTTTGTTCGCTCTCTACCGGGCAAACGGCATATGCGATCTTGATGAAAATTTGACAGGACCTTCGAAATCTCTGAACTTAGACTTGCTACGTTTTTGGGTACAATCGAAGAAATATTTCTAATGAATATCGTACTTTTACGATTTTTTTTCGATTTTTAGTGCGATATTTTCGTGACATTTGGGCCGATTCTGACCAAACGGGTGGGGCTACAACGTTCATATTTCACATGTACATTAAGGTTATGGTGATGTAGTATCTTTTGAAATAAAAAGTTGAAAAAGTTAGCCAGAATCCATAGAAATAAAGCTTTTAATATAAGTTTTTTTTTATTTTTTGTGCGATATTTTCGTGCCATTTGGGCCGATTCTGACCAAACGGGTTGGGCTACAACGTTCATATTATACATGGACATTTAGGTTATGGTGATGAAGTATCTTTTGAAATAAAAAGTTGAAAAAGTAAGCCAGAATCCATAGAAAGAAAGCTTTTTATATAAGTTTTTTACGGTAAATAATACCAATTGACAAGAAACAATAGAAACTTGACAACAATCACCTACAATGCGTAGGCAGCAAAACAAAGCACTTGCAAAAGTAAAGATATCCCACGCAAATTAAAAACTTCAAAAAGCTCATCCATCAACGCGGCGGGACTTAAGCGTTTTCCTAGTTATAAACGTTTGATAGCTTATTTTCAATTCAGCATTTTATTTATTTATTTATTAAACGTCTATCCTATTCAGTTAAAAAAGCGATTTACATAGGAGGACAACTTAATAAATCGAAGTACTCTGATGCAGACACATTTCAGAGGCAAACTGATTATTTCTGACAACATGAAGGAAAGTTGACTTTTACTGGGAGTTTTAAATAAATAGCGCCGCAGGCGAAAATGTTGAAAATCAGGTTTTTAGAGTGCATTTGGTGCGTGCACAATAAATTAATAAAATCATTTATTTTTAATTTTTAAATCATCATGGGGGGGGGGGGGCGATCGCCCCACCGCCCCTCTGTATCCGCCACTGCCGATTGTCCCATTCGTTTGTGGTTTGCACTAATTTGTGTGCAGAAATATCTAGTGTAGGCCTACGCGGAAAATGAAAATGTCGCCTATATAATATAATTTCTAGGGACGAATAATTGGGGGTTTGGGAAACTTTTTCATCAAGGTAATTTTTTAAAGCGATTCCATGCGTTTTATATATCATATTTTCCGTCTGAGGTAGCTTCTTGAAAATCACATCAGGCCTAGGCCTATTTCAAGATAAGATATCAATGAAGTTCAACCTAATTTTTGTATGAATAAATAAATTCGTATTTAGAGTCTACCCACTCAAGTCGTATAACTGATTTTCAGTGGGGGCCTAATTTCCAGTAGAAAACATGCCAAGGGATAAATAATTCATGCCCTAATTCAGGTAGGTAACAACTATAGTTATAGGCCTAAAGGGGAATGTGCTCGGTTATGCACTTTAGTTGAATTAAATCAAAGAAAACACACATCCTACTCTACTCGTGTAAATAAAACAACATAGACTGAGCCGTCCTAGCAAACGAGGCACATAATTAATTCTAAGATTGTTCCGAATTAGCAGCTTGTTGGTTCTAGCGCCGGCCGCGGGTGAAATCGAGTACAACCTTGTTGGGACGGTGTTTCCCATTCAAAGTACCTGTTTCTAGTTGGTCATTGTTCGCGCGTCGACGATGACGGAGCTGACAGGGTCGGTACTGCTTGAAATATAATGTTCCCTGTTGTAAATCAGTTTTTTAACTGAGCGGGTAGATTCTAAAATATACCAATTTATTTATAAAAAATGGGGAATGATTGACACTTGACGACAACTAATCTATTAATTTTTTAAAGTCATGTCTTTCGAATATAGCCCCAGCCCCTAACTTAGAGTATCCAACCCGTCCAAGTGCCGCCGTACGGCGGTACACGGTCCCTGAGTGTGTGCTCGTCGCTTAGAACACATTACAAAATTTGGTTTAATTTTTTTCGTAAACTATACCTTATATAGACGGATAGACCACAAAAGAAGTTTTTTTGGAGTAATTTAAAAAGTTTTGCGTTTATATAATTTTTTTTGTTGTATTTTACTGTGTTTCCTTTGTAAACAGCCTTCCAACGTTTCAAAATATTTGAATGAAAATTGGAAGTCAAAAATTAGTTCTGAATGTGTCAGGTAGTTTGCTCGATTTGTCGATCAAGTGATGATTTTTCAACGGACATTAAACATTGTAAAAACGGTTGGCCCGAGCTCATCCTACCGTTAAGCATGATAATTACAAATCTAAGACCAACCAATGGGAACGCAATGAAGCCTGCAACTAAGGCACTTACTGTACAGTTTCTTCGGGAAAGACCACTGAAAGAATTGTTTTTATTGTCAAAAATCTAGCCTAAGTGCAAGGTTTTTATGATCACAGCCGGCGTTTGTTGTTCGAGTGAGCATCTCTGCTTTGCCATGACTGCCTCAAACTTTGTCATTGCAGAAATATATTAGAAACATTCACATTTCACATTGTAAACAAAAAAGTAAGAGTCCAACTATTGAAACGTCACAAATTTGACAGTTTTAACATTTTCTGAAATTTTTAACGTTCATCATCATTTGTACGAGCCTTCATTTTCAACAACTATAAAATGTTTTTAAATGTGAATGGAGACGACGAGACGTATTGTAAAAGAGGGAATGGGACACATTTGGCAGAGGCCTAAGCAAATAGCTATTCGCTCGGCCAGGAAGCATCCGACGTACCGGTATATGAAACTTTGCAAAGTTGCCAATAAAGCATACATGGACAGCCCTGCAGTCATAGATTTTCAAAATTTTGTCTTAACTAGGAAAACGCTAAAGTCCCGCCGCGTTGATGGATGACTTTTTAAAGTTTTAAGTTTGCTTGGGATATCTTTACTTTTGCAAGTGCTTTGTTTTGCTGCCTACGCATTGTAGGTGAATGTTGTCAAGTTTCTTTTCTTTCTTGTCAATTGGTATTATTTACCGTAAAAAACTTATATTAAAAGCTTTATTTCTATGGATTCTGGCTAACTTTTTCAACTTTTTCTTTCAAAAGGTACTACATCACCATAACCTTAATGTCCATGTATAATATGAACGTTGAAGCCCCACCCGTTTGGTCAGAATTGACCCAAATGGCACGAAAATATCGCACAAAAAATCAAAAAAATTATATTAAAAGCTTTATTTCTATAGATTCTGGCTAACTTTTCAACTTTTTTCTTTCAAAATGTACTAAATCACCATAACCTTAATGTCCATGTATAATATGAACGTTTTAAGCTTCACCCGTTTGGTCAGAATTGCCCAAATGGCACGAAAATATCGCCCAAAAAATCGAAAAAAATCATAAAAGTACGATATTCATGAGAATATTTCTTCGATTGTACCCAAAAACGTGGCAAGTCTAAGTTCAGAGATTTCTAAGGTCCTGTCAAATTTTCATGCAGATCGCATATGCCGTTTGCCCGGTAGAGAGCGAACAAACAGACGAAAACAAACAAAAAACAAAAAAAAACAAAAAAAAAAAACAAAAAAACACCCGAGCTAAATTTTTTGGGGGGTCGGTGAAATTGAAGTCTTCGCTTCGCTCATCCAATCAGCCATAAAATTCACGAATATAGTAAATTTTAGAGTTTTTAACAAAATCAATACTCGTGAAAACTTATTTATTTTTTATAAATTATTTTAAAACAAAATTTGGAAATGTGTTACTGCAGAGCCCTATATTTCCACATTCGTGACATATGCACAAAATTTCATACACCGGTGGTGTCAGTCGGCCGAGCGAACAGCAATTTACCTAAAACGCATTTCCTACACTCTTTTATCAAGGCTTCATCAAATCACCTCAATCCCTCGATCATTCATTTTTTGACTTTTGAAAATTAAACCAACTTGCTTCCTTCTTTCTCCCAACAAAAAAAACCCAATCAACCCATGGGGGATCCGGGGGGGGATAAGGGGCGACCCCCCCCCCCCCCCTCCTTGATTGAAGATTTTACTTTTTATTCTAAAAGATTACATTAATCTTTGAACTTTGATAACATACAAAACGTATTTTTGATAAATCTAATAAAACTAAAATTCCCAAATCTCTAAGCCTTTTTAAAAACACTTTTTTTAAATAAATTCCTTTCAAAATCCCCCTGGGGGGGCTGAGATGGGGTCCTTCCCCCGACCCCCCGGGTTTCGTTTTTCCAAACTGGGTCGCCCCCCTAAAAAGGTCCGGGATACCCCCCTGAATAAAACCTAACCGGGCACACAAACCGTTTCTTTGGATGCGGAAAATATCGTTGCCCCTGGGGAAAAAATACCATGAATCTCCCGGAGGCTAAAGCACCCCTGCATCCCCTGTCCGCCTGATCCTGATAGCCTACCTTCTCCATTTTTGACATCTTCCTCTCCCCACTCTTGGGCCTTCGGCGATATCGGGGTTTTTGTTATGAAGAAAAACAAGTTTGTGTTGGTGTTTTCAACTTCTCCTTCAATTTTAAAAATTACATTTTTTGGGCATATTTAAAACAAGGGGGCCCAGAGTATCGCTGTACCCATCGGCATCTACTTTCACCATCTCTATGGCCAAGGTATTCCCTTACCTTACTACGTATCGAAACAATCACGTCAGGGGGACTTTGTAAGCGATGAAATCAGTTTTGGGGAAGAGGGGCAAAATTAAATCCATTGGAATTTTATTCAAAATATCCATTTAAAATTGGTAGTTTTTTTAGTTGAACTTTGGAAAACACGGGAGCAAAGCAAAAAAAATCAACAAACGTCAACTAAGGATACAAAAATGAAAAATTCGCCGTTCAAACATCATTTTCAAACAAACATTTTTGGGGTGGGGCCGGGGAGGCTAAACATAAATGCGAGTCGCTTGTTCATCAAATTTTCAAAAATTTCTGGGGGGGTACCTCCCCCTTTTTCACATGGTCCCCCAAACCATTCGGATCAATTTATTGAAATGAAAAGGCAATGCTTACAAAAACGTATTTCAATCGGCGTGTTTTTTGGATCGTTTCTTTTCGTAACTTTGCTTTGCTCTACGTTCAATCCTTTGGTGGAGGTGCCTAAATATGAAAAATTCCCTTTAGCTTAGGGGCTAGCCCTAAACCCAGGTGTCATCAAAAACTTGTTTATGCATTGCAATCCTTGTTGAAGGGCAACAAATGCATTCAATCGAAGGCAGGGGCTTTTTTTTCTTGAGACGTGAACACTCAAAATACGGACGCACAAAATTTAGCTTTTTTTCAATTAAAAAAAAATCCATCCGGGTTTTTTATCAAAAAACACACAGTGTGAATGGGGCTTATTTTGGGTTTTGACTGTCTCTCCAAGGGGCTGAGTTCGCATAGTTAAAATTTATCTTTCAGTTAGCTTTTAAAATAATTTTTAAAACATCTGATTGGTGGTTGCCTTGCCTATAGTGATAAAAATTTACCGGGCAGTTAATTTACTCCTTCTTTAACTGGACATTGAAGGAATCAAATTTTAACGTTATTGTTGAGTGTATTGCTGTCTTGGTTTTATTTGTATTCGCGATACGAATCTGGTGTTTTCCCACAGCCAAATACATTATGCATGCCCTGCGAATATACCCACCACTGAAATGTCCCTTCAAGCGAGGTGAATGTTTTTTGTCGTGATAGTAGCGTTTGTTGTCGTTTTTTCATTGTTGACTGTTATGCAGCAGCCGACATTCGAGGTCAATGCAAAAAATTGGCGCTCGGCGGCGTTTGTCTGTCTTTGTATTGTGGTGAAGGTAGTTGAGAGCAGGGATTGGTCTGGTGAAGAACGGCTTTGCCCTCTCGAGTGCAGTACTAATTCGTACTTGACGAAGAATCAGACAATTTCAAAGTACTAGGCCGAAGCGGCCTACTCCTTTTCAAGTCCGTTGATGGATGCACTTTTATGGTTGACAAATATCACGAAAATATCGTATTAAAAATCGTGGAAAAAATTGTTAAAAGTACGATATTCATAAGAAATATTTTATCGATTGTCCCCATAAACGTGGTCTAAATTCAGAGATTTCGAAGGTCCCTTCAAATTTTTATCAAGATCGCATATGACGTTTGCCCGGTATAGAGCTCGAACAGATAGAAAAAAGAAAAATAAAACACCCGAGCTAATTTTTTTGGGGGGTCGGTGAAATGGAAGTCTTCGCTTCGCTCATCCAATTATTTTGGGGTTTGGTCCTGTTTCCACCCTTCGATATATAGTTTCGACACTTTTGTTAAATCAGCCACTTTGGACCGTCGTTCTCTAAAACTCACTCTCATTACACTAGCCCAAAATCCAGTGTAAAGTGTAGACACTGGAGATTTGAGTCCAAGATTGTTTCTCGTGCCTCTTTTAAATTCACAGTTTTTCCTTGAAACCTCACAGTCTATAAACTTTTAGATTTTTGGTCGATGTTTGCATTATGTTGTGTGATCAAATGTTACCAAAATTTCACGTACAAAAATGGGCAAATTTTTGTGACAAAAAATCATCTTCATTAAAAATTGAGACGTAGCCTACTAGTTAAAAAAGTACGAACGCACATTGTCGGCGGTCTCGCGATTGTCTGATTGTGATTTCGAACTTAATCCCGTCGTACACAGTACTGTGATATTTTGATTTTGTCAACAAAATCACAAAACAGAATAATAACATTAGGAATGTTAAATTTGTTGCAAAATAGTCTTCGGTACGATGTAAATTTTTAGGTCATCGATTATATATGTTTTCTCACTCAAAGCCAAAAGTGCAGGAAATCTTGTAAGCGTCGTCTTTTGGTCAGGGAATAAAAAGTATTGATAGTAGGACTATAAAGCGTTTAATTTTTTTAAGTGCTACAAAGTTTACATGAATCTTCTCTACTAGCGAGCTTTTGAGGCTATGTAATCGAAAATAGGTACAATTTCGTATTTCTTCAGAAACTTCTTTTTCAATGCAATGGTATCCTTGCAAATATTTAGCAGTTTTAGTTTTTGTCGTTTTTGGAATAACTTTCCATAAAATACGTCTCTCTGGTGGTACAAACAGAGAAGTCTCTTTGAACGGAAAGTTTCTGGGGGGGAGGGGGGGGAGGAAGGCAGGACCAAGAGGCTGGAGATCCATAAAAGCACATCGAGTCGAAACTTTCCTATCTCCAACTAAGTTGTTTGGAACTTCGCAACTTCTCGGGGCAGAAAAGTGTGGTCTTCTTGAAAAGCAAGGCACATCATTGTCGGATTAGTTTTAGACGAGGCGACGTATCCGACGACGACGACGACGAGGGTGGTCAAAAGAGCGTGGAAACTACTTGTTTGAGTTCATTGGAGACCGATTAATTAAGAGGACGAGGGGGTGTTTTATTCTTTCTTTTCTTCTCTACCACAAACGTCTCGAAGCTAAGAGGAGTCACTGAGGTCGACCCTACTAAAATGCACGCGCTCAGATATTGATGATTGCAGCTGAACGGTTAGGCAGTAATATATTTACGAAATTTTGCATGAATGTTAATTATCCATACTTGGTTGCAAAGAATTAGCGTTCAAATGTTAAGAAGAAGAAATTTAAAAAAATTGCAAATACAAAAGATGGATTTCACTTAAATTCCCATTATGAAAATGCCCAACAAATCTGTACTGGTGGAATAAATTCCCGAAGACAAAAATTCAGTACATTACGGAGATTTCGAGAATTTTTAATTCGAAATAGATTAATTAATTGAGGAATTCGCGTACTGGATCTCATTGATGACTTTTTTCTTTATCAACGTTCACGTGAAATATGATAACGGACTCAAATGCGCTCGCTCAGGTGTTGATGATTTTTCTGCTGAACGGTTAGTTATATCATTACCAAATTTTGCATCAATGTTAATCAAGTACTTTTATATTGATATCCACACTTGGTTGCAAAGATCCATTGCGAGACATGAGTCCAAAACGTGAAAAATGGGAAATGCAAAACATGCATTTCAATTCTGGAAATTCCCACCAAACTGTTTATCTAATGATAAAACCAAATTAACCTGCGCGTTCACATTGACGTGGATATCCAGTAGGCCTATACAAATTTGTGTTAGTAAAATCTATACATGGAATAAATTCCCGAAGTTGACCAAAATTGAGTAAATTACGGTGATTTCACTATTTTGTAATTCAAAGTCAATGAATTACTTTAGGAATCTTCGTACTGGATAACATATTCTTTATTAACGTTAGTGTGAAATTTGATAACGGTGTTATTAACCGTTTACCCGAAAAACAAACAACAGAAAGCTGAGCGCCTAAACTCGTCTCTGCGCCAGCCAACGACTATAGATCGCCAATGTTAAACCCTCGCAAAATTACAGTTTTTATTGTAATTACAAAACTTAACATATTTCCCATCTAATGCGGTTTTCAAACACTGTAAAATCCAATACCTATGACAAACGTAATGAGAAAATCGTGGCACTTACGTCAAGAAGCTCAGGCGAATGAGTAAATATTTAGCATTGTCAGACTTTTCTGAGGTCCCAGCTTCGCTTCACTTGATAACCCACTCAAATATTGCACAGTTGTGAAACGGAAAAAGTAGGGGGTAGCATATTCACATTTATAATGGCTCAGACGAAGACACCTAATACCGTTTGGGAAAATAAATAAGTATGAAACTGCTGAAACGCGATTTTTACAATCTACAATTTCAAAATCGAAATTCGCCCGAAAACAAAACCATTTCACTCGTTCATCTTCCGAGTTGGCTTTCCTTGCAGTATTTGGTTGATATCTCTTTTGTTGCGTCCTGTTATTGTCATATGTTGACTGTCTCTCTCTCCCTCTCTCCCTCTCTCCAACACCCCTCTCTCACTCATGGTTGGATGGAAGATAAGGCCTCACAGGCCTTAATCCCGCCAAATAAAGACAATAATCAATCAATCTCTCTCTCCCCACCCCCATGTCTATCTTTCTCTCTCTTCAATGCGAGAGAGAGAGAGAGAGAGAGAGAGAGAGAGAGAGCACGTGGCAAACGGTGTGTGTATTGATTCATGTTGGTGCTTGGAGCAAGTCTATTCCTTTACTTTAGAAGTTTTTAAAAGTTCCAGTTTGTTACATCAGTTTCGTTCTCGACAAATGCAGCCAAATAGTAACTTGAAAACCATTATAAAATGTCTCCGTCTGGCTGGACCCCGCCCAGGCAAATGATCTGCTCTCCATTGTACAGCTCCTAGGAGGAATCTGTAGTTTCCGCTATTTCTTTTCTTTCCGGTGTTAATAAGAAATAAAGCAGGGGAAGTGTTGAATTGGTGGGGGAGGGGGGAGGTAAGTCTACAGAGTGTAGAGGGGTTGGGTTTCTTGGCGTGAACTCATGTTTTGCGACGAGTCGATCCACGAGACTTGTGGGCTGGGGGTTAAATTCGGCAGAGCATGGCTTCTGCTAATCGTAAAAGGCGATTCAAGAGGAAAGAGTCCACCTCGCAAACATCCAGCTAGTAGAGCTGAGTATAATTACTCCTCGAACTAGAGGCGAGCTCTGGCAATCGTCGTCGGGACCTTGCCCTCTTTTCCCTTGACGCCCCGCCGGCGACAGATGACAATGACACAACGAACGATGACAAAGACGATACCCGCGACGTGAGAACCCCCCCCTTCCTCCTCTACCCGTGGCTGGTTCTGACCAGCATGGGCCCCTCCTCTCCCCCCCCCCCTCCTTAAGCTGAGAGTGGTGCATTATGACCTAACTGTTGAGCGTTCTTAATCCAAATTATCCCCAAAAAACAATCGGCCGAATGTATTTTTTACAGCGGACGAACTTGATACATAACCGCCGTTGTCGCGCCGCCGCCACAATGTCGTCCATTTTTTCGAATCTTTGCGTTCCGGGGTTCAAGAAAACCCAGCGTTTGTCCGACCAAGAAAATTTCGAATTCCCTTCATGTAACCCCGAAACGTACAAAATTCGAAACATTCCTTATCTACTTGACATAGTGGTATGAGGACTCTGTGCTCTTCATCCTATCATATCAGATTTTCAAAATTTATCCTTAGAACAATCAGAAATGCGTATTTATTTGGATATTTTTGACGCATATTTGCTATTCTAAATTCTAGAAAATTGAAAAAATTCTTTTTACTTTAATCAACGTACAGTAGGAAAGTGTTATGATCTAATTGGCTTCATAGATTCATTATTGCACATGATGTAAATTCAGTGGCGCGCTGAACCCTGAATCAAACAGGAGCAAGCCCCTCTTACAGACCCACCCACCCTCACAAATAAACACATGAATGGGGGGCTGGGGGGCAGCCCCCCAGGTAACATGCGGGTCCGGGCGCCATAGCACCGGAAAAATTTTCAATTCTAGGGTGTGTTTGGTGCGTTTTAACGAGTTTTTAAGGCACTAGAAAATACCTTTTTGGAACATTAATACAAACCCCATTAGGCCATACATGCAAGAAAAACGAAAATTCCCTCAGTCCTCCAGACGTTTCATTGATTCTTAATTTCGACGCCGCCCTGGCTGGTCTGGTCCCCGTTTTGCACTTAGAACTTTGATCGATAGATAGGTTTGATTTCATTGATTTGTTTAAACAGATTATATTATGAAAACGTCCTCAAAGAAAAACTGGACAATTACCCGTTCCGGGTGTTTTTTCTAGGGACAGCAGGACAGGTGCTGAATTCCAGATTATTAATATGGAAAGGTATAAGTCTAGAAGATAACAATTCAGTAACATTACCCTCCAACATAGATAAATGAAATTATTTAAATTGAAGAACGTAGGCTAATATAAAATATCAAGTCAAATTAATTCCTTGTGCAAAATCAATCATATCCAACCTCTTACATTTAAGATACATCGTTATATGATGAACAAAATACAAGAAAACAATCATATAAAAGATTTAAAGAGCCAACGAACCCTTTGGCCTAACCATGGTCGTTTTTATTTGATTTATTTAACAGCTGTTTTATATAATGACTAATAAACTTTATCAGACTGTGTAATTGTTGGGTACTTGGTATGGTAGAAGATAACATTCAGTAATGTTTACTCCTCCACATAGGGAATGAAATATTTTTTAATTGAATAAATCATGTGGCAATATCAAGTCAAATTGAATCTAACTACACGATCAGAACTCACCCAATCTTTTAATATTTTAGATGACATCGATAAAACATGAAACACAAAATAAAGAACACATTTATTTAATATTATTTATTTCAACAAATCAAGCTACAAGTACACTTACATGTTGAAGAGCTTTAGAGAGGGCATAGCCCCATATGAGCAAGAATGCCCTGATTCCCTTCATTAAAACTAATCAAAATAACTTACTGTTTATTTGAAAACAAAGGATAAAATAGTCCATAAATTAACATAATGCAAACAGGCAGAACCTTGTTGATTTTGGACGACACGTCGACAATGCGAGGTGACACAACATCCACGGGATCCCCCACTGAAGGAACTTCGAAGTGAACTCTCTAAAAAGTTTAAACTTTTGTTCTCAATATATATTTTTTAAATATAGGTTTTATATGTTACCTAAAAAAAGGGGGTTTCATTGATTGATGAGCGTTGCGTAGGCTGAAGCGAAGATTCCATTTCACTACACTGGAGAAAGAAAATCCGGGAATGTTTTTTTTCTGTTTGTATTTTTGTGTGTTCCGGCTAAACCGATACTCCAATTGCGATGAAATTTTCTGGAGGCCTTCGAAATCTCTGAACTTAGAACTGCCACGTTTTTGAGCGCAATCTTAAAATTATTTCTCATGAAAATCGCGATTTTACGATTTCTAGAACTTATAACTCATTCACAAGTTTTTGGAAAACCCTTTGGAAAACAACTGTGTAGATATAGTTTATTATTAATTGTTTACAATGTCCTAAATATGATGAGGTAAATAAAGTATGAAATAAAATAATAAATACAAAATCAAATGGGGTGGGTGGGTCCCCCCCTCCCGGGGACCCACCCACCCCTTTAGGACCAGGAGCAATTGCTCCTGGTTTTTATATGGTCAGCGCGCCACTGTGTAAATTTACAAATGGATGTGACTGAAATTGGTTGAGAAATTTAAAACCGCATCAAATGAACCTCCTAAAATCAAACTAGAATTACGCTGACGCTGACGCTTACGTTGACACACCCTGCATGCAGAGAGGTTAATGTAGCCGATAATGTCTTGCGTGCTTTCGGTCGATAAGGTTGAGCATTGAACGGTGCTGGGTGTGGATTATCTCTCACCGTACGTGCGCTAAGCCGGGGGTGAAGTTGGGCGTCCTATCCCGTCTCTCTGGGCCGGGAACAGCTTCGGTCCCTCAGGATATATCAGGTGAGACGAGAGGCTTACACTGGGCTCAGTGGGACAGACGAAATATTCTTCGTATTCTTCATTCTCTCTCTCTCTGCTAAGGAAATTCAGCGTTTTGGTTAGAGATGCTTAATTAGATTGAGTATATTTTAGAAATCGCTACAAAATGTTAAATTTGCTGAATATGAGGTTTTCCCACATCTATGAGTGTTTTAGCGTTGTTTTTCAACCTTTTAAGTGGCCAAAATTAATGGTATTATAACGCTTTATTGTTATTATTTAAAACAATTAAGTGGGTAAAAACAATAACGTTTCGGAAGCTTTAGCCGTTTCGGTCTTCAGGTCATCAATATAAAAAAAAGTTAAATACCTAACTTTTTATTATTACCAATTTTATTTCTTTAAATTTTTATAATCTAAGACGGATTGAAATGGTTTGGAATGCCGGTTCATTAAATTCTCATCCACCAGTTATCATCCGATTCATCTCATGCTACCCTTTTATAAATGAAAATCTTAATATTAAATCTTTTATCATTTTCAATAGACAGTCGATAGAATCCCAAGTGCTATTTATATCGCGTGAAAAGCATTATGGGAGAATTAGGTGATTTCCAACGTTAAATGCCATATGCTCGGGTGTGTGGTCTACTATGTCTCCCTTATACAGTCACGCAGTTCGCCACACACCCGATTATAGCCTAGCATAGGGTGTTAAACCCCTTCTCTCCCATAATGCTTTGCACATGATGTAGGGCAGTGGCGTAGGAACCGGGGGGGGGGGGGGGGGGGGGGCAAAAAAAACGTGAGTTATATCAATCCCAGAATTTCTGTAGTAAATCTAGGGCGACGGTCGTTCGCCCGCAGCCAAGCGCACGCGACTGCGTAACGACTAACTCGACCTGTATACTCCTACCCGAGTTGGGGGGTTTCAGCTCTCTGCACACTTGCACACTTTTTAAAGTTCTCGTAATGAACCAAATTCAATGGCCAAGTTTTTTTAAAAATGATTTTGAGTTTAAAATTTTTACTTTTTTTACCACGAAAATGGTTGGCTTGGCGCTAGTCATAACAGGCGAAATGATCTTACTTCTTTCCAGTGAGAAACTAGGGAGGAAGAATGAAAAGCTTGGCTCAACTTCTATATCTCACAACATTCACAGCCGAAGACTTTTGAATGAGAGCTTGGCTGCCGTTTTTTTTTTTTTTTTTTAAAAATTGTTTTTGGGGGGGATATGTACTTACACTTATACAATTCGACAGTCACCTTGGTAAAACGAATATGTTTGCCTCTATGCTTCGTCATTACATAAAAAAATAGGTTGAAATTTACTAAAATGGGCAACTTCACGTTCATCTTTTGAGTTTTTAGATCGCAAATAGTTGCAATAAACATCGTTTACAGAGTCCGAGTGCAGTTAAAACATGGCGAAATAACTGTAGTATGGTGAAATTTTTTTCGCCTACGGCGAAAGGGCCTCCGGCGGCTGGGGCTACACCCCAGACCCCATCTGACGCTCACAAAATCTTCTAATGGATTTTCCCCCCACCAACTTTCAAAACGTTCCTACCCTTGTGGTACTGAAACCCGTCTATAAACTGAACGCAAACATTCAAAGCTCTCTATCGTTTTCAAACAATTGATCGAATCCAGTCCGAAACCATTATTGTGTTGTATATCCCACCTGTAACTTTTGAAATCGCATTTGAAACATGACCACTAATAATTATCGTACTTCATTTGCATAGAAATCCAATAATCAGTTGGAAATTACCGCATGTGACAGCTGCCTAGTCCAGATTCTATTTCACCGCCTGTTGGAATAGAATCCGTCCGAAACAGACAGAACGACCGCAGTCATTCGCAGGGCCGGCCGTGGTTCGCACAACGCCGAAGACATTGGAAATGTTGTCAGTCTCGGCATATATTTGAGATCGCCTCTGCCAGCCGCTTGGGACGGGTCCAAAATCGATTTTGTCAAAACGAGAAAAAGAAATACGGTGGATGGTCTGGAGTTGTTGGGAAAAAGGAGAAGTGGAGGGTTGGTTCTCTTTGCCAAGGGAGATGAGATGAAATAAATAATACACTTGCGGTCATGGTTTGTGTTTTGCGTGGAAACACATGGTATATGTGAATGACGAGTAAAGTCTCTCTCATGCAGACATAGGGATGGTATTATTACTTTGTGGAAATTGGAAAGGTTTGTGCAAAGTGGGAAAAATACTCATGGTATAAATGTTATCTATTTATATGGGGTGGATCTTTTCTACAACTTCATATTTTTATTATAATCTAGCTGAAGTGCCATCTTTAATATTCTGTACAAAGAGCAAAACAATTTACAATACTGAAATTCTTTCACTGTTACGTAGGCCTATGCACTCATAATAGAGTACACTACGTGGGAAGTTTACTGATAATCTAGGTGCCCGTTAGGGCGCCGCAGCCAAGCCGCGGTGCGCTACACACTCGGGCATCTTATACAGCAAGCAGAGTTGGGGTGATTTCGAGGTGTCACCCAGCCGTCATGAATCGTGATGTGAACTTGAAAACTATCAAAATCGAGGGGATTTAGGTATCTGACAACACATGCCAAATTTGGTTGGGGTACGAGCATTCCTTCTTGGTAAAAAAATGACTTGAAACATGCTCAAGATCACTTTAAGGATGTTAGTTACTACTGGCTACTACTACTACTACTACTACTACTACTACTACTACTATCTAATTCGTCAGTTTCAATTGCTCAGCGATTCTGACCAAACGGGTGGGGCTACAACGTTCATATTTTACATGGACATTAAGGTAATAGTGATGTTATTCCTTTTGAAAGAAAAAGTAAAAAAAAATGCTGGAAGGCTTCCAAATAAAGGTTTTAAAATAAGCCTTATACAGGCATACAATCAACAAGTAACTATAGTTACGTGACAATAATCGCCTACATTGTTTACAAAAAGCAAGTCTTTAGACCACTATATTTTTTCATTCTATTGTTAATTGGTAATACCATAGCAATTAAATCGACTTTGATAAAATATTATATTTTAAACAAATAATTTTGCAATGGGACTTGAAAAAGTAATGAGACCCCGTCTGGGCCCGGGGTAGAATTGGCCCAGAGCATGGCTCTGCTAATCGTAAAAGGCGATTCAAGAGAAAAAGTCCACCTCGCAAACATCAGCTAGAAAGAGCGGAGTATCTTACTCCCCGAAACTAGAGGCGAGCTCTGGCAATCGTCGCCGGGGACCTTGTCCCCTTCCCTTGACGACCCCCGGCGACGATGACAATGACACACACACGAACGATGACAAAGACAATGACGACCGCGACGTGAGAAACCCCCCTTCCTCCCCTTACCCGTGGCTGGTTCTGACCAGCATGGGCCCCTCCTCCCCCCCCCCCCTTAGGCTAGAGTGGTGCATTATGACCTAACGGTTGACGCGTCCTTAATCCAAATAAACCAAAAATGAGATCCCACACAAAACAAAAACTTGTAAAAATACAGCCAAACCTTACACACTCAAAAGAAATGAGATCTAAAAAAAGGGCCAAGCTCATCTACCCTTCCACATTTGCGCATTCTTAATTCATAAACGTGCAGTGTCCCGTAACAACATCCTTGAAAAGCTTGGCAAAATAGAATTTGCAACTATTAATTTTATCGTAATAGTTCATCCAAATTCTTTTTTTTCTAATTAATTTTAACGTAATGGTCATGCAATACTACACTACACTACAATACTATACTTCGTGGGAAGCTTCCTCTATTATCTGTGCAGAAAGCAAGCATTTCGAGAATACACTATTTAGAACTACGACTGGGCAGTAAGTGTGGCAAACCCCCTTTCTCGAGCACTAAATGCTTTGAATCCCTAGCTAGAGACAAGGCCCTTTGAATCTCCTAGCTGAATTATGACTCCGATGTGGACATTGCCTTTGGTCAAGAGGCCATGTGAAAAGTAGGTCAATAAATACTTATGGGTGGAAGGGTTTATTTGTATCTGTATTCTGTACTTTCGTCCTTTTCGTTGTCATTAGCGCGTGTAACCACTGCGAAATACAATATTAAATTCACATTTCAGATGAACAGTAAACTACGAGAAGAAACACAAGGTTCCAACAATCAACATTCTAGAACCGATTTTGTGTCTTTTATTTGGATTTATTCACCATTTTGCTATAAATATTTCATCGAGAGACGTTCATGATGAACCATTTTTAGGAAGTAAAATTACTAAGCACACTTACTATAATTTTGCTTTTCTGCAAACATTGCTAATTTTAGTTCCATGGGCCTTATGGTAATACCTAAAATAAATCCGTTTTTTTTTAAATAATGCTCTTTAGATGAACAACTAGACAAAACATAACGATATGTCAAGATGTTTTATACTTATACGCCACAACAATTATTTGGTTTTATTAAAAATTTAAAATAGTTCATTTCATAATGTGTTATTTTTTGTTTTGTATCTCGATTGATCGGTCATGTGATTAGCAGAAGTTCTAACAAGTTCAATTACTCAATTACATAGTGAATTAAAGCATTTAGCTTTATCCACTCAGTTGCTCGAATTGTTGATGATAATGATGTTGGAAAGGTCGACGATGATGATTATAGGTAATTGTTGATAATTCGATAATAACATACTATTATACCGGTAGATCAATCAAGCACTGTCATGTCCACATATTATTATCTGATCGATGTCTGCCCAGTATAATAATTACCAGTGAGTTGACGATTACTTTTGAAGTAAGGTGTCACTTCTTTGCTCAAGAGAATTGCAACGTGCACGTCTAAGGGTATCGAGTGCTAGGCGTCGTTTAGATTTCCCTATTCCACATTTTACTATATATTACAAAACATTACTTATTGAGATGTGGGTGTTAGGCTATATGAACATTAAAAGTATAACAAACATCTGGCAGGGAAAATCAGGCAAATGTTTTGATGTTTTCATTTACATTTTGGGCCGTTAAAAAAGCAAAACTTTCGTTGATCTATGTACTTGTAATATTAATAATATATTTTCCATAGTTGTAATATTTGAACTGAGGAAATCTACATTAAAAGCTACGAACGCTCGAATTCTTTTTAATGTATCCTGGTGATTCCTCTGAAGAGAGAATGGGACACATCTGGCAGTTAGCAAAGTCGCTCGGCCAAGATGCATCCGGCGTATATGAAACTTTGCAAAGTCGTCCATAAAGTATACATGGACAGCCCTGCGGTCATAGATTTTTTAAATTGTCTTAATCAGCCAGAAAAAAACACGAATATAGACAATTTTGGAGTTTTGAACAAAATCAAAATTCGTGAAAACTAATTTATTCGTTATAATTTATTTTAAAACAAAATTTGGAAATGTGTTACTGCCTAGACCCTATATTTCCACATTCGTGACATATGTTTAAAATTTTAAAACACCTCTGTGGTGTCAGTTGGCCGAGCGAACAGCAATTTGCAAACGCATGTCCTATAGGCCTACTCTCCGAAGGGCTGTAAAGAGTCTTGAGTACTCGTAAAATGCATTTCAACGCTCGCTTTGTGATGTACTGTACAACACTTGTCTCTGTATCTAGAAGTTGCTTCAGAAAAGTCACGTTGTTTCAATAAATATAGCTGTAACGTTCTTCACTTATTTTCCAGACACGTAGAAACTAATTACGTTGTAATATATTGCTACGCTAATTACCCAAGTGAGAGTATAGGACATGCGTGTAAGGCAAATTGCTGTTCGCTCGGCCGACTGACACCACAGGTGTTTGAAATTTTGAACTTATGTAATGAAAGTGGAAATATAGGGCTCTGCAGTAACACATTTCTAAAATTTGTTTTTAAATAATTTATAAAAAATAAATTAGTTTTCACGATTTTCGATTTTGTTAAAAAAAGTCCATAATTGACTATATTCGTGACTTTTTTCCTGCCTGACTATGACAAATTTTGAAAAATCTATGACTGTAGGGCTGTCCATGTATGCTTTATTGCCAACTTTGCAAAGTTTCACATACGTCGGTTGCTACCTGGCCGAGCATAGCTATTTGCCAACTGCCAAATGTGTCCTATTCCTATTAGGGATATAAACACTGTCTTTCATATGGTTGAGTTGGGTGTGTTGCAGACTTCGTCTCCCACAGTCCCACAGTCACGCAGTTCACCACACACCCAAGCACATGTCATTTTATCACCCATAATGTTTTGCGTGAATGGAGATGGCGCTGGTTATGAAATCATCTATTAGTTATTTTCGAGAGCTACTTGACGTGCTACATGTAAAACTTAGCCCGCTTAATTCGAATAGAGACGTATACATTACCATGGTAACCAAGTCGACTAGAGTATTGATAAAATGTCTGCTCTGTCTGTCTATCCCACATGTCAGGCATCCAGAATCCTGTATTAAAACTAAAACCAAACCAGAGACACAGAAACATTGTTGCTCCCCTCACTTTCAATGCACACAATCCAGAAACATGTTAATTAAAACCCTGTATAATAGTTTACCACCACTTTTCAAAACCTACACAATTAAGTGTGCCAGTTTATCATACTTTTAACCCGGGTAAAAAGATGCTTTGTTTTGTTCGGAATTGGTAGAATTTTTCCTTTAAATTCTAACGATTAGAAGGATTTTAGGAATGGTAACAAAAATCAATTGTGTATAAAAACACTTTAAAACACAAATTTCTGGGTTGTCCCGGATTTTTTTAGAGAGACGATTAGAAAATTCAATTTAAACATGAAAAAATGGAAAAAAAAGATTTTGAAAAAAAACTGATTTTTGAAACTAAAATAACATTTTTGGATTTTTTTTCAACTTTGATGTCAATTTGGAATCCAAAATCAGCATTGTATTCAAAAAGTATCAAGGAAAAAAATCTAAAAAAACTCTAAAATTCCTTTAAAAAATCATGAATTTAAAGCTTTGGGTCCTGCCCTATAAAGGGAAGTAAAGTAACGTACTGCTACAAATGTCCATGTCAATAGCACGATCATACATGGGGAAAAATCTAAAAGAATTCTAAAATTTCTTTTACAAAATCATGAAAGCAAAGTTCTTGGTCCCAGTCTATTGCCCTATAAAGGGAAGTAAAGTAACGTAAAAAACTAGTGTGGCTCGTTGGTCTTGTGGTTAGCGTATCTGCTTCCAATGCAGAAGGTCCAGGGCTCGATTCCCGCTAAATAAAGTTAGAAGTTTTTTAACTTCTGATTTGGACTTAAGTCCGCCAGTTCTTGTCTAAGGAGTTTGTAAACGGTGACTTTGGAGCCTTCCTAGCAACGAAGCACATAATAAATTCAGAGTTGTGCTGAATCGGCCTTGTTGATTCTGGCGTTGATCCGCGGGTGTTCGCACTGTCCATACCACTGATTGCTATATTTCCTATTAAAAATATCGATCTTTGGTTGGTTATCGCTCACTCGTCGATTGCGTCTGGGCCTACACGAATTAGCTTGGTCGCTTTGATTTAAAGTCCCCCACTGAAAATCAGTTATATAACTGAGTGGGTAGACTCTAAATACAATTTATTTATTATTTATTTATAACGTACAGGTACCAATATCCATGTCAATAGCACGATCATACATGGGGGTAGACTTAGAGCAAGCATGGGTGTGTGGGCAGGCGCGTAGGAACGTTTCGAAAGTTTGGGGGGGGGGGGGAGCAAACCTTTTACCAGATTTTGTGGGCGGAAGCTGGGGACTGGGGCAAAGCCCCAGCTGCCGGAGGCCCTTTTGCCGTTTTTCATCATACTTCAAATTATTTCGGACTATGCAAACAATGTTGTACAGCAACTATCTGCGATCTAAAAACGAAAAAAAATGAACGTGAAGTGGCCCATTTAAATTTCAGCCTAAATTTTTATCTAATGACGAAGCACACATGCAAACAAATTCGTATTCCCATGGTGACTGTCGAATTGTGTAAGTGTATGTGCATATTTACTAAGGAAATTCTGGGATTAATATTTAACTCACGTAGTTTTGCCCCCCTCCCCCCCCCCGGTTCCTACGACACTGTGTGCGGGAGTACCCAAAATAGGGAGCGAAGCTATTTTTGCAAAAGAATGTCGATGACGAAAATAGAATCTCGCCCCACATTGACATTTTTGGTGGAGGTGCCGAGTCCACAAAATGCCCCCTTTAAAAATGGGTAGCTCCGCAAAATGTTGGATACACCTCGTTCACCGACAGAGCTGGCTCATACGCTAGCGAGACTCTGATTTGGGAGGTCACAGGTTCGAATCTCGTCATCGGCAATCCTGACTGAAAGTTTACGAGGATTTCTTCAGATTGATTTCTCTTGGATAGCCCTCTGACATTCCCTTCGCAATTAGCATCACGGCCCCGTCTGGGCCCGGGGTAGAATTGGCCCAGAGCATGGCTCTGCTAATCGTAAAAGGCGATTTTAGAGAAAAAGTCCATCTTGCAAACATCAGCTAGTAAGAGGGAAGTATTTTACTCCCCGAAACTAGAGGCACGCTCTAGCAATCGTCGTCGGGGACCTTGCTCCCTTCCTTTGACGACCCCTCGACGACGATGACGACAATGACACCACGAACGATGACGAAGACAATGACGACCGCGACGTGAGAACCCCCTTTCCTCCCCTTACCCGTGGCTGGTTCCGACCAGCATGGGCCCCACTCCCCCTCCCCTAGGTTAGAGTGGTGCAAATAAACCAATAACCTAATAACTTGTTGTAGTTGGTCAACAGTCCGGTTCAGGGGGGCCGGATGCCCGGATTGTTATACATTTTTAACCTATATAGGGGTAAAAGGAGTGAGAAAAACCGAATTCCTATATTAGTAGAGGAGTTCCAATATATCTTGCTGACTGGTGATTGGGGGGTTACGGTATGTGTGCCTCATACTTTTTTTAAGGAACTTTAAAGACGAGTTCCATTTTCCGGACTTGATCTTTTAGTGTTGAGGAACTTTTAAGTATCAAGTCATATTTTTCAAGGTCCTCATTTACAACTAACGTAGTCCTTTTTGGAACTTAGCATCCACTTTTAGTTAGATTTTAGCAAACAACCTGCGTTACGTATCATTTATAATTTTCATATCATATGTATCATCATGATTCATGACCCTGCTGCTCACCGTGCTCTTTGACAGCATTAAACAAACTTAAAATTAAAAGGCAACTTTTAAAGGAATTTTAGTTCCTTTTTATGAGGAACTTGAACTTTTTATAGGTAAGGATGTAAAAAAAAACTTGAACTTTATAAAAGTTCTATTTTAAATTGATGAACTGAATCTTTTAAAAGTTTTTCCTTTCAAAAGGAACTTCCTTAAGTATGGGTACCCTACAGCGAGCATCCGTTCGAAAAAAGTACCTCTCTCGTGTTTCCCACCTACATTATGTATAGGAACCTCCATTACCAGGGAGTCGTGCATTCTCGTGTACCCTCGTGTACTTCCGTGCTCCCTCGTGTACTCTCGTGTACCCTCGTGTACTTCCGTGCTCCCTCGTGCACTCTCGTGTAACCTCGTGTACAGATAAGAAACTCGTCTGTCCATCCGTCTGGCGTACATCTGACAGACGTAGTTTGTTTCTTATCCTCAAGTCTCGGTGACAAATGATGTGTCCGCGAAGAAGAAGAAAGCGACGCCATTGTTCGTATACCACGCGTAATGTGAGGAATCACCCCTGGCGATGATTGGATGAAAAGCCTCTGCCCGCATCACCGAGACGAGAAAATGAGATTTTCTTTTTTGCGCCGCTGTCATTAAGGGTCGTTTGGAAAATGTAGGCGCCAGGTGGCTTAATACTTGGGTAGGGTGTTCAGGGTTTCCAACCGAACAAAGGTAAGATATTTGTTTAATGTGACCAGAATATTTCACCTAGAAAATGTTAAACGACACTTTGCCAAAAAAGTGGAGAAACATTTTTTCGTCCGCCGGTACAATTTTTTACTCATATTTGTACTGTCTGCCAAAAAATATCGTTCATCATACGTTATGTCAGAAATCGTTGAAGACAGCTAGAGCTAGGGGTGTTGAAAGACAATTTAAAAATCGTTGCTCGTAGTTCAATTTTACCGCTGGCTTGTTTGGTACACTATTCCCCCAAAATTGTATAACAATATACCTAATGGTTGGTATAAGGTTATGCCTCCCCTCACCTTTAAAAAATGTGCTTTTATATTCAAGTTCCTTATATCCTATTCCTCTCGATCAGTCCACTTATCAGCCATCTTTCTTTGACCTCGAAGTTATTAGTTTGACGAAGATACAGTAGCATTAATATTTTAACAACAGTTATCATTGAGCATTAATGTAAAATAATTCTACGTTAATGATAAAATTAAACTTCAAATCTTAATAATTTGAAACAATTTTGATCTAAATGCTCCATTGGTTTGCTTGAATGTAAAATATTGCCATGGTAACAATTACTTTTTTGAGTTTTATGATGTGTAAATCCATTTAGAATGTTATTCTCTTTCTAGTCTACAATATATTTCTAAAAGTACAATATAAACTTTTGTTTTCTAATACTGAAAACTTCAGGTACACAACGGCATCTTCAAACTTATTTTTATAAGGACATAAAATGATATATATATATTAACGAAGGTAAGCATACAAATGAAATCCAAAACATGTATATAGGATTGTAGTCTAGAACAAATATTTAATATATACACCGTGCCAGATATTTTGGTATGAGGTACGGGCCACATTCAGTGTGGGATCTCCTGATAAAGAAAATAACAAAATTTATTTTTACAACATCGTGGACCGGGCAGCATAGAGTACCTGGGTATGTTATATCATTCGCTTCCACAGAGGGAAAGAGCATTGCTCTGCGAACCACAAACTACAATAACTAACTTCAATCTAGGGCAGACGATATCGATTCCACCTCGGTGGTATCAAAGATGTATTATCCAATCCAAGTTCCAACTACTTTTGAACTCGGAAAAGTAAGGGGAAATTGCTTTTTTACAAACCCGAGTGTAACATTGATTGATAGGCGAATTCATTCGCATTACATTGTAAGCAACGATGTTGTGATTTCTAGGAGTACTAACAATTACTCTTTTCCAATGTCAGGAGCTAAAATAGCAGAGAACCACGAATAAAATGTATTTTGTATTGGGTTTGTGAGATATTCAAAATTATTGTCCTTATTTTCGTCGCATAGCAAAAGTCGTTGTTGCACAATTTTGTATTTTTTTAAATTCACGTTGCTATTTTACGTATTTGGTAATGATGTATAAATCAATTGGATTGGACATGTCTACCTTTTTACACATTTTGCAGAGCAACAAAAAAAATAATACGCTAATAAAGATGTTTAAATAAAAAAAATATAAGACGTGCTTTTTACATAAATTTGATTTTTAATTTTAATTTAATTAAATCACAAATATGTAGGTTTAGTTTCCTTTGCTTTGTCTATTATTAAACGTAGCCAATTGTAAACATGTCTTATTTTCCTCAATGCATATACTCAAAATTCTATTTTTGATGTCGTTTTAAAGATTGTTCTCCGTCTAGGTTCAAAAAAAGAAATTTACAACCCTCCGAATCTAGAAAGCTTCTGTCGAACAATTTAAAACCAATTTCAGCAAAAAATCCGCCCATTCTCTTCGACTTGTTAGTGGTCCATGCACCGATGAAACGAAGTCGTCCCCGGACGTCAATTCCTTTAACGCCAACGACTTATTTTCTCCTAACGATAACATTTATATACCTGTCGATAAAGACTATGGTACACGGGCAAATTGAGGGGGCGTTGTTGGTGTTAGGGGTATTTGTGTTGTATTCTTACGCCAACCGCACACGAATTCAGAGAATACACTTTCGATCCTGGTCAAATTGAAACAGAAGTGGCTTATTTCGCATTCATTTCAGTTAAATGGCTATTCACACCGTTTCTATATTCAAAATATGCACTAAGTCAAAATATATGAATGGCTTTGAAACATGCTATTTAGAAAATCAAAAATTTTTTCATTTTTTCTGATTCGTACACGCCAATATAGCCACCTCAAATAATGTCAACTCATCGCCAGGTACACCATTCACGTAGGTGTGTGCTTTTGTGAATAATTTTCAACTGTTTTTCTTTGACTGACTGAGTAAAACAGAATTATTTTAACAATTCTGTTCCTGCATTTTTCGTTTGGTACAAACGGTAAAAATACCGCTGAAACGAAAAATTCGCTGGAAAAAGACAATTGTTAAGAAAATTTTTCTCATCTCCATAGAAAAACATTAAAATTATGTCACAAGCACACACCGTACGTTGAATGGTGTTCCCTGGCGATTGAAGTTTGAAATTATGTTGAGGTAGGCTATATTGGCCGTGTACCGGATCAAAAAATTTGGAAAAAATATTTTTGATTTTCTAAAATAGCCATGTTTCAAAGCCATTCACTATATTTTAACTTAGTACATATTTGGAAAATGAAAAACGCGTGGATAGCCTTAAATAAATTGCTTTTCGACATCCTTAAAATGTAGGAAAATTTCCCTTGCCAAATTTGACAACATTTAAACATCTTGTAAAAATAACAGCAGTTTCATTTTTTTAAAATTATTTACACAATACACTTCACACGTAAGTCAGATCATAGAGTATTAATCTCTATGGTCAGATTAACTTTATCGGAAAATGTTTTAATTGAAATTTGTTATAAGCCTAGTTAAATTATGAAATTTCTATAAAATTTGTTAACCTCATTTATCTAGGATATTACAGTGATAAAGCCTTATTTTAGTGACAAATCGACAAAACAACAATAAGACAAATTAATTATAAAAAAAAATATTACACCATACTTATTGACTATCATTCGCGCTTACCATCTAACAAAACCATTTTAGTAATTGATGTCAAATTATGGGTGAGAATAAACACTTCCCATCCATATATTTAATAAACACATCTTAAATTGTTGTATTGCCAACTTGTCAAAACAGAAGATGGCTGATACGCCATCCAAGTATTTTCATTTATCAAGTGCAGTGGACAGTCGAACAAATTACGTAGTCATCTCTCATTCTCTTGAGCTCCAGACGATATTTCCCCGCGGTCTGACCACTCACCTCTCACAATCATTAGCTCTAAACCGAGCCTCACACACACACCTACACAATAACAATTATCTTGAATGACAACCGTGGACGCTCGACTACACGGCGAGAACACGGACACATTAACCACCCACATCTAAATTCAAATTTACTTCAAAGTGGCTACGGGCGCTTCACCACAGGGGCTGACGTTGTTATTTATTATGCGCTTAACTTTCTTCATCAGTGGACTTTCAAAGAGTTGGGGTTCCAACTTTTTACTTCTATTTAGTTATATAACAAAGTATAAATATATAGAGGCACTCACTAGAGTATAGCCGCTGTAAATATTTTTACTTGACAACTTTGCAAAGTTTTATATTAATCAGATGTTTTATGGCTACATGAGTGTGTTGTGTGGTTCGTTGTAGGCTATTCCTTTTGTGTTTTGGAGTAAGATCCGAATCCTGGTTCAGGTTCAGGTAACTTCTAGTTAATTTTAATTTGTTAACACGAAATTAATACCTACATTCAAAACATCATGTAGGGCTAACACATGGAAAAGCTGTAGATTTGCGTTGCCATATAATACCATTATTATATAGTGGAAAAAAATAGTAGTAAAAATATTGACAAATTATATTCAATAGTGAACAACACAACAATTGCTTTGCTTAAAAAAATACGTTTATAAAATATCATTAGATGTGAATTGGGATAGATAGGGGAATTAAATAGCAATTTAGCATCTTTAAGACCTTTATTGTTATTTTATGACATTGATTATGAACGCCATTAATATGATATAGATAGATATGTATAGATGTATAGATATAGATAGATGTAAGATCTTACCTAAAAAAATATATATGTCCTTGCTCTAGCAACGAAATCAAATACCTCCCACTGGAAATCAGTTTTTGTATTTAGTGGATAGACAAAAAACACATAAATATTTTTGTGGAAATAAATAAGAAAAAACTTAAAAACAAATCAAAACGAGAGAAAATGGTACATTATATATACACAAACTCCCATCTTTCTTACTGAAATTTTCATTTGTTTGAGAGTAGTAATTATTTAAAATAACGTGGCCAAGATAGAGAAACATAAAGTGGATAGGGCGTTATTAAAAATGGTATTAAAAATGTATTAAAAACGTCTTCTCGTAGGTTTTATAACGGCTATCCGACGTTTCAAGACGATGTCTGTATAAACATGAAAAGTGACGTTGCAATGTTTATCAAGTGGAACCAATCTCATTCGAAGGCTAGACATGGGCGGGGTGGTGTTTGTGTGTACAAGAAATAAGTCACGTTACACTTTTATTACTGGCGGTTCAATGTTCGCAACCGACGTATAGGTTTTATACGATGAGAAACGACGTGGCCAACATCTCTCCATGTTCTCGATTGACGAGTTTGCAGAATGGGGTGCGGTTAGGCAAACCCCGTGTAAAGGGTGTATACGATCTTATGTTACGCGTATATTTATACATTTTTCAGGTTCCTTGGCCTAAATAAATAAAATAAATAAATTCGTATTTATAGTCTAATCACTCAGTCATATAACTGATTTTCAGCGGGGGACTTTAAACCGAAACGACCAAGCCAAACCTGTAGGCCCTGACGCAATCGACGAGTGAGCGATAACCAACCAAAGATCGATATTTACTAATAGGAAATATAGCAATCAGTGGTATGGACAGTGCGAATACCCGCGGATCAACGCCAGAATCAACAAGGCCGATTCAGAACAACTTTGAATGTGTAAAGTGCTTCGTTGCTAGGACTGCTCTAAAGTCACCGTTTGATTATTACAAGAAGTGCCTTCCACCTGAACCGGGATTAAAACCAGCGACTAGTAGGCTAACCACTACTCAACGAGCCACTCAAATTTTTTGTTCTGACATAACTTATATGAATCCTGTTCAAATAAGAATTTTGGAGGAAAAAATTGCGATGTCCTGAATTTTTGCGAGACCTTCCTTTAAATGATTTATCAACATACTAAACTCCCCTACAATCAGACTGGAGCTTCGGCCGCCATAATTTGGAAAATGACGACCAAAAAGTGTTTGTTATCGAATATCTCCAAATTGGTTTGAGATAGACAAAATGTTCAATGCAAAAAATATTCTCATTAAATTCCCTACAAAACTAGGTGTATTTTTAATAGTTTTGGTAAGGACAAAAGGTTACGTCACAAACTGGTTTATAATGTTGCTTATTGGAGTACCAGCTAATTTCGAACATTTCACGTCAGCATCATAAACAAATGCACGGTAGAATCCGTAATGAAATCCCGATTTAAATCTTACTAAAGGACTTTTGTACGAGGTTCATAGAAAGTTCCATTACGTAATTTTAAAAATCAGGTCTTTAAATCGGCTTTTGATTTACCCGTGATGATTTAGTTTTCCCATTGTTGGCATTTCCTCAAAAAACCCTTTTTGACTGTCCATTATTAGCACTGAATATAGCTTTCGAGGAAAATCTCATACGCACATTGAATTATTTAATAATGATCCGATTACAACCAAAGTTTAAATCCATTGGCTGCTAATTCCTATATTCACAATATGAATACTGTTTTCGTCCTCTTTTACACTCTTTTGTTACATAATTCACTTGATGATGAAGCCCAGTCCGATTGTAGGGAGTTTTAGTATGTTGATTATATTATATAAGGAAGGTCTCTGCAAAAATTCAGGACATCGCAATTTTCTCCAAACCAATATACGATCTATTGACAGGATTATTGTTTTATAGCCTATTTATGTATTGTTTTTTAATGCATGATGTACGGATTGAATTATAAACGAACCGAAAGCTATTATATTCAAAAGTGAGAAAACAGCCTTATTTTGTTATTATTATAAAATAATAACAGATTCGAAACAGAATGAAAATGAATGCTAAATCGCGAGCTTTTGCCAAGTAACTTATGTCGTTGGTGAACATAAAATAATAATTTATAAAGAAATAATCCTGGTTTAAAAATAAAACTGGTTTTGTAAGTGCGTACCTACAAAAAACCTTCACCTTCATACGTCCCTATAGTTAGTATACTCACACATACGTATAGTAGGCATACGAGTAAAAGTTCTAGGAATGACACATGATGTAGGAACTGCGAGCAAGTATGCCAACTTTGAAAAAATGCACAGATACAATAATAACTCATCGTGTTACCTTATTATGTGGTTTTATGTTCAAAGCTGTTATCAAAAGATGAAGAAAGACATATTTGCAGTCAATGACTAAAATATATTAAAATAAATGTGTTATACATGCACTTCAACAATTGTTTTCTCTAGTTGGTATTGATTATTTAAATTTTCCCGCACAATTGTTACTGTCCTTTCAAACCTTCCTTCTTGTTCCTAGTAGATCGCAGTTTCCCACTCCTGTCCAGAGCTGATGCGCTCTAAGAGTTTTCCCTGGTCACAGATAATTCCATGTAGTATAACCCAAAGGCAACTTTCTCTGTACCGGTAATATCGATCAGAGTTTTTAATTTCGTCAACCCTACACAAAAGCGCGGATATAGAGGCTTTGTGCTGGACGAACAGCCCCCCCCCAACCCCTCTTCAGGGAGGACATGATATCACCATTACACCTTCTCTTGTGCGACATGCCGGAATTTACCACTCTCGCGGGAGTATTTTAATTTGAACGGTGTTGTACTTGTACCTATTGTTTAAAAACGAGGTAAAACTAGCAACATTCTTCGACAACGACACAAATAAAGTGAAATGAAGGGGAATTCTTAAAAAGTTGTGACCATGGAAACTATCAGTTCAATTTTGAGACTCGATATTCGGACTGTTAGGCCGTTTTCATGGTCAACACTTTTTAATTCCAGGCATTTGCCATGTTAAAGTTTGTTAATATCCTATGGCTTTCACTTTATTTGTTTCATTGTTGTGGAGTGTCATAGTTGCCTTGTAGGTGTAGGAATAACATGAGGAGACTTTGGAGGGAATGTAGCATGAGCAGTGTTGCCTGAATGATAGGTGTTTAATGAGCTCAAACCCACCAGGTTTAATTGCAGAATGCAGATGTTTATTCTGGATCACTTTGAAGTTCTAACGATCGTTTTATGTTTATGTGGTTTGCACCAACATGTGCCAAGCTCGAATCTGTGTCTGTCGCTATCGCAGCACATTTTTTTTTTTTTTTGTAAGTAACGGTTTACCAGAGATAAACCACCATTGAGTTTCTTTTTTTAAATAAATTGAGTAAAGACAATTATATCAATTGTGAAATGTTCTTTGTTATCAACTCGCAAATATCCTTTATAAACAACCTCCCGAAGTTTTATATTGGAGTGGGGGGGGGGGGGGAATTGAGGTAAAATGTCGTCCACAATGTAATTGGAAATTCGCTAGATTTGACGCCCGTGCGAATTAAATGGACATATAACACTGTATAAAGAGAGTAGTTCTTTATTTGTTGTTTGATGTACATACTTAAATAAGAAACATGTAAAAGAACAACCAAAAGGCAAGGTTCAATCCAGCTTGATGATTGTTTTTCCACCTTAGCCATATACATAGAAATAACATTACTTATTTAGAGACATAAAACTATAAAATATAAACTAAAGATATAATACACTTTAATGTAGTAGACATGTCATCAATGTTATGCAATACTACACTAGCCTAGTAGGCCTACATACTATGATATCTTGTAATGTCAGCCATCCAACAGATTTAAGCCCCCGGCCTCCCGCCTCAGAACCGTGACGTCACCACCTGAGCCTAGTGTGTAAGCCCACCTCGTACAGTAGCGCGTGTTACTGGGTGAACACGGAAGAGGAGACTCCCTGATTCCCTCCAGACAGATGATTGTGACGTACAGTGTTGCCGGGGCGGTAGATAAGAAAACCAAATCCTTGCCTCGGAGGAATTGAACGTATTTCCCATCACTCAGTCTCTGGAGCGATTGATTTTGTGTCGTATCGTGTCGTGCTGCTGTCAGTCTAGAGAAGAACAAGGCGTGCGCTGCGGGGCCATCTTGGATGCACCGCCATCTTGCCGTATCGTGTCGTGTCACAAGGCGTGCGCTGCGTGGCCATCTTGGATGCACCGCCATCTTGCCGTATCGTGTCGTGTCACAAGGCGTGCGCTGCGGGGCCATCTTGGATGCACCGGAGCGCCATCTTGTATTGTACAATTGTGATTCGCGAGGTGATTCTAACATTTCTGTGTCCGCCATTTTGATTTGAGCGTTTGTCCTATTCAATGGTCACGAATGTAAAGAATGGCTGAGTGGGTGTAGACTATAAATACGAATTTATTTTTAATTAAAAACGTATGTGTTATAGCTGTTCTGAAGCAAGTGACTGATGCTGACACCGCGTCACCGTTGTCATCGGCGGGTGGATTGCAGCCAATCAGCGGTCCCCGATTTAAAATACTGATCTCTCATTGGTCCGCTGAAACCGCGCGCATCTGCTTACTTGCTTCGGAGCAACTATATGTTGCTGTATATTTTTTCACGTTCGGTAAAGGATGAAAACTTACAATAGGGAATTTGCATAACATTATTTTATGGTTTTACTGGGTTAAGGCCACCTTCCTTTACACAAAAATATATTATTCTCTTGATTTTGAGTATATTTTCATTTATAAAATAAGGGTGAAAGTTTCCTACATATTTTGGCGGGAAAAAACGGGTCATACATCACCAGCCTTCATGATGCCAATCAACCAATCACGTAACGATACATCAAGTTTCTCGCTTTTGGTGATTATTTTGGCTGTAGAAGCTCATTTTGACATCTAGTTTGTTCTAATATGCTAAATATTTTATTTTATACATTAGTATATCACAATGTAAGCTTTTAACTGTATTTTAATTGATAATAAGTAAAAACACAATGTTGATTATAATATTTGGAAAAGAACATCAACTGTTGTTTATTGTTGGCTATTGTTGTAAGAACCAAAGACTTTGGTAAAAGGAGGGAATTTCGTGGTTTATCTAGGCGGCCGTGTTCGTCATGAAGGCCGGTGACGTAGGCAGCCGTTTCAAAATAAATGTGCGGGAACTTTAAAATGTCGAACTTTGACCCTCAATAGATATTAAACTATTTAACTTAAAACCTCAAATTACGTTTATATCATTTTTTGACGACAACGTATACATTGCACATACTTTTATCAATATCGGGAACTTATGCGAATTCCCTAAGAGGATATTTTATGACTTGTGTTTTAGGCCAGTTCTTGTTCGCTCGGCTGACTGACACCTCAGTTGGTTATTGACATTTTCGTAAATTGTTTCTGGTTGAACTTAGTTATCACAAAATATTGATAATCTGCTACTGCAGGGTTGTCCATATAGATATATGCACAGTTCCATAAATACGTCTGATGCTTCCTGGCCAAACGAATAGCTATTGTCAAACTGTCAAAATGTGTCCCATTCCCACTTTTCTATTGAGTAACCTCGTAATTTTTTTGATTGTTTTACTTTTAAGTCACACCGTGCACACTCTATGGGATAGATGACACAGTTCACTATTTTCCCCGAAAAGACGCCCAAAACACATAAGTCGTTTTTTCTTTCGATTTATATTCTCCCCACGTTTGACGGATTGAGCTGAGTAAAACTCCAACCCGGGTTTAACCTACGTCTTAGACACCAGCTTTGCACCCAGTCACTTTCACCCCTCTGATACCATTGATTTTATCTGTCTCCTGTGAGAGAGGGTGATGGTCAACACCGTGAGGGGGGGGGGAGACAAACCCCCCTTTATCCCCTTGAGCCTACTTGAAGGATTGAGAGTACAGCAACGATCTGACGAGAGCCTGCATGGAAGGTGTGTGATAAGAGGGTACAGGAAATGCGTTTTAGGCAAATTCTTCTTTGCTCGGCTGAATGACACCACACACACTATACAATTTTTCAGTTGTCACGGAAGCAGAAATGAAGGGCTCTACTGTCACATTTTAATATATTTTTTAAAATTTAAAAGACAAAAATAATTTCTGAAAAAGTAAAAAAAAAATCACTTTTCGTGAATTGTATTTGGGTGATTAACAAAAATAATGTATTTCGACTGTGGGGCTGTCCGTGTATCATTTCTTGATAACTTAACAATGTTTCATATACGTCGAATGCTTCCTGGGCCAAACTAATTGCCAACTGTAAAATGTCTCCAATATTCCCCCGTAATGCGAATGGTTACGACTACGAGTAAAAACCTTACACTCAGTAAGTCGTATTAGAAACAGTGTCACTACAATGTAGGAAAAAGTGAAATACAAATAAGTTATACTTTGTATACTTTTTGATGTGAGAACTAAATCCAATCCAATTAGCGTGTTTTTGTTAATATTGGGTTGGGGGACGTATTGAAGGATTCATGAAGCGAAGATCATTAATACGTTCACCACTGGTTTCAGGCATTCTCTTTTCGTCGGCGAATGACATCACAGTGTTAGAAATTTGAACAATCTCAAGAAAGCGGAAATAAAGGTTTCTATAGTAACACATTCCTAAAATTGTTTTGAAATAATAATAAAGAATAAATTAGATTCACGAATTTCAATTTTGTTAAAAGTCCAAAATTGACTATATTCTGAATTTTTTCTGGCTGATCAAGTCAAAATTTTGAAAATCTAGACTGTAAGAACGTCCATGTATGCTGTATTGACAAGTTTGCAAAATTGTATATACGAGGATGCTTTTTGGCCGAGCAAACCGCCTATTATAACTGTCAAAGGTGTTGAACCCTCTAATTTGTTTGGTAGTTCTAGCCCTCCTTTTCGCGGCACCAACTACAACACCAACGGCACCAACAACGAGATTCGAAAGCTTGAAAGAAACGTTTTATTTTATTTTATTCTTTTTCATCTGTTGACTAAGTAGCTTCGCTCCCTCTTCCCAGTGGCAAAATCGGACCGTCTGAAAATCAAATCCAGTTTTGACTAGCACGTTAAGTCAACATTAATATTAATACGAAACTCCAGATACCACAAACCGCCTCTCACTTCAACACTCGTCTTCTAGATCCTCCTCGTTGCGTCCTGCCCTTAGATCCAGCATTAATCATTCTCGCGCGGCACAAGAGCTTCGTCCACCGCCATTAAAACTGTCTGTCTCTCCTACCCCGGGAATGTATTTCCATCTCTTATCCCCTAAACACTGAAAACATGTAAATCCCCACTTTCTCACTGTCACACATTTTTTTTTTGAAATTGATATTCTTTTTGTTCGAATCGTCCAAGTGAAGTTGCTACGCGGGGCGCATGGCCGTCTGTCATGGGGGGGGGGGGGGGGGGGGGTAATGTATCTCTTTATACGAGCGAGTGTGACAGTACAGTAAAACATTAGAGGCGTTGAGTTGAATGCGTTGACCAATCGGATGGTTACAAAGGCCCAACTGACATTTCACTCGTACAAACCAAGAATGTATTTTATGATACAGTTGTTTGACTGAGTTTACATGACTGTGTGTGCTTTAAGGCTATTCCACCGCGTTTTTCTATTTTCCAAAATATGCTACTAAGTCAAAATATAGTGAATGGCTTTGAAACATGGCTATTTTAGAAAATCAAAAATATTTTTTCCAAATTTTTCTGATCCGGTACACGGCCAATATAGCCACCTCAAAATAATTTCAAACTTCAATTCGCCAGGGCACACCATTCAATGTACGGTGTTGTGCTTTTGTGACATTAATTTTCAACTGTTTTTCTTTGGACTGACTGAGAGAAAACAGATTTGTGATGCGGAATAGGAAAAGGGACCTTAGGGTTAACATTTTCAAAACATGTTTTTTATATTTTTAGAATAAGAACAGGATGCTGATCATTTTGCAAAAAAAATTATACAAAAAACTTCAAAATTGAGTGAGCTATGCACTTTTCTGTCTGACTTGATTAAAAATCAACTTTGCGAGAAAAACAGGTGTAAGTTTCTATCTATTGCTATTTTCTATCAATTTTGACCAATTTAAAGGAACTTTTCCTTGTATTTTCCTATTTTCTATCAATTTTAACCGATTTAAAGGAACTTTTTTTATTTTAGACACAATTTTAAATAATTACCCACCATCCTACCAAAAAAACACAAATTTTATAAAAAAACACAAATTAGGCCTATTTTTTTTTTTTTTTTTTTTTTTATTAAAAAACAGTATTTGGATAGCATTATTTTAATTCCAAAGCATAATTTACCATTATTAAGTGAAAATTATGTAAAAGGCTAAACAAACAAAAAATCAGCAATTTACACATTTAATCACGTTTTGCTCTTTTCTAGGCAAAAAAACTTTTTAACCCTAAGGTCCCTTTCCTATTCCGCATCACATTTATTTTAACAATTGTCTTTCCCGCGAATTTTTTCGTTTGGCGGTACAAATCGGTAAAAAATACCGCCAAACGAAAAAATTCGCTGGAAAGACAATTGTTAAAATAAATCTGTTTTCTCTCAGTCAGTCCAAAGAAAAACAGTTGAAAATTAATGTCACAAAAGCACAACACCCTACGTTGAATGGTGTGCCCTGGCGAATTGAAGTTTGAAATTATTTTGAGGTGGCTATATTGGCCGTGTACCGGATCAGAAAAATTTGGAAAAAATATTTTTGATTTTCTAAAATAGCCATGTTTCAAAGCCATTCACTATATTTTAACTTAGTAGCATATTTTGGAAAATAGAAAAACGCGGTGGAATAGCCTTAACTGAATTATAGACACTCCTCAAAATAACAGTTCCCTGTCCTCGTGAATGATTTGTTTCTAAAATTATTTTCACTTTTGGTCAAAAAAATGTATGCATCGACAAAAATAAAGTTTATATGGACTTTGAACAGAGTCAGGGAAAAAATGTAATGAAAATGGGTATGTAGTTAAAGTAAGTATTTAGCTATCTATTATAAGTTGAAAACAGAACTCAAAATGTTGATTATCCTATCTAATTAATTACAAAATTATGAATGTACTGTACTCGAGAGCCAATAGGCTTGTGTGCGGACGCTCAGCATCTGAAGTGCAGCACTTTCGTACTTTTCGGACTACATGATGGAAAATCAACATTTCTTGTTCAGTTTTCACCCTGCCGACAGATAAGTAAATACTTGTTTCTCGTACATCGTCTTTTTCCCACAATTTTTCGCGCGAGTCCTCAAAGTACATAAAAAGTTGCAATTGTTGAGTGATATTTTAAATTGTTGTGTGACCAAAATGGGTAACCTTTTCTTTATAAAAAAAGCATTATCAATGTACGAGGGTTGATGTCATCATCCTGAGTATGCACAGACAAATTAATTAGGTATTTTGACCTTTGAAAAAATAGTCGTATACAAACGTACATTTTCGTCTCGAATCGTAGCGTTCTCATGCTAATTTCATTGAGATAAACGAAAAAAAAACTATATGTACGAGACATAATAATTTAACTATCTATCTGAGGGTGAACCAGTACAAACTTATGTTTATTTTCCTGCAAGTAATACAAAAAGTACGAAAGTACAGCACTCAAGAGTCTGAGCATTGAGAACTATGTATGGTCTGTGCGGTCTTAAGTAATCCTCTTAGCAGGGTGGGATATAGCCTTCACGTGCGGCTAGAGCCGGCTTTGACGCAGAATGCAGAGGTAAAGTCTGTATCACTTGGAACTTGGAAGCTCTATCGTATTTTGTCCCATCAGTTCGTGGCTGGCACCAACATGTTAAGTAACGATGTACATACATACATTTTTGTAGGATGTCTTTTTCTCAGATTTATCCGGTGTGATACTCTTGACTAACTTGGTATATTGCGGTTGTGAAGGGATGTCCGAGGGCTATTTAAGAGTACTCAATCCCTTGCATTCGCTTTAACGACTGAGGAAAACCTCGGAAAAAAACATTCAGTCAGGATTGCCAATCTCGACGGGATTCGAACCCGGTACCTCCCGAATCAGAGTCGAGTGCTGAGCGCTCAAGCCAACACTGTCGGTAAGGATGTGTTTTTGCGCAATCAGAGCACATTTTCCCAAAAGTGCTTTCTTTTTTCAGTAACGGACAGTAAATTTGCCATCCCCAATTGGTAATTTGCCATCCCAATTGGTAAAAGTTGAAGACAGAATTAAAGTCCCATTTCTCCAAATCAGCCAAGTGGAAAAAGGGTTGCTGTCCATCTCCAGGGTCCTACTCCCCCGCCGCCTCTTACACAGTTGCAATATACCTGTTTTTAAGCTATTGTAAGTATGATTGGAAAGCAGTTTGGTGATTTGGCAACATCGTGAATAGTTTAGAAGCATTCATTTCCAGAGTTAATAGCCGTTAAATTGACTACAAGGTTGCTTCTTTTGTCCAATAATGCGTCTTTGTATGAAAGTTGTGGACTTTAATGCCGTCTTACACTTTAATTTGCCAGTAAATTCCCAAGTATGTGCAGCAGACATTTATTTAATATTTCGAAATGTGCTCTGATCGCGCAATGCATTCATCCTTTATAATAACATCCCAAATTTTCAAAATTTTCGGTTGAAAATTGGATGTCGAAAAGTGATCCATACCATAATGTATGTGAAATTATCTGGATTTGCCGATCAAGCGAATTTCTAATTGGACATTTAACATTGTAAAAAAGTTGGTCCGAGCTCAAACATTAACCGTCTTGCCAAAATATGTTGATTTTCCTGAATGTTATTCGGAAAATGCTGCACTTGAGAGTCTGAGCGTTCTAAGTAAGCATCTTAGCTGGGATCTTGAGCCTTCACGTGTGGCTATACAGCAACCTGTGATGAAAACAGCTCAAACTTGGCCCTTGGTCACGCAGAATAACACCGTGCACGCCGAGTTGTTAGATGATCGATCGACCACCAAACCAGCTCTCTTCTGGGAATCATCACCGACAAACAATATATTATCTTCTCCCACAGAATAATGACGCCCACACGTAGGTGCTGATTGCTTTAGAAACTATTCCAGGAAGATGTCTACGAAGTAGGTATATGATGAGAACTTTCATGAATCACCGGTTGTTCAGATCGTTTCAACTTTCAATACAGGTAGCTACAAAGGGATGGGTATTTGTTCGTGTTTAATATGCAAATGACAATTCAAATAGTCAAAAACAATACGTCACACGGATCTTTCACAAGGATACACAGATGGTATGTGCTAATTGGCATTCGGGTTCAAGTTTAAGTTGAGGAAGTGAAAAGGTACGGATTTCGGGTTTATATTCACACCTTTAGTCGGTTATCAATATTCTTATTGCATTAAAAATCTTCGAAAATATGTATTTGTCGTGTAAATTTATTTCGTAATGATTGGTTGGCAATGATTTTAATACCAACCTCGAATACCTGTTGTACTAGTTTCTATTATAACATGAGATGAATTAAACAATATACAAAATGTATATTAAAACTCCTAGGTTATAAATCAACCAATAAATAAATAAAATAACCCACTCGGTCACAAAAGTAATTTTCAGTGGGAGACTGCGATTTTAAAGCTGGATAAGCCAAACTTGTCCACCAGTCATTGACAGTTGTGAGTTCATATTATAAGCGAACGATTAAAAGAATGTGATTTAATTTATCATTTATTTTGTACTCTAGATTCATATCTACCTATGTAGTGTTGTAGGCCCCACTATTTTACAATCTAAATGGTGCGTACAATTCTAACTTTTCCAGGGTTATTTTTCTGCAAAACGACAAATTATGAAAATTACAGCAGTCTAGTCTAGTTCTACCTGGACTTAGTTATGAGTCTGCAATAGTAGTGATTTTTTTCTGGAACTCTTCCTGAAGCCAGTTTTTATCAGATCGTTATCAGATTTTGCACATAGCTTATAGTCATGTTTATACAGTCTTCTATAGTGGCACAGTTTTTATTTAACAATCACAAAAAATAAAATAAATGAAAAGTATTTTTAGGATATAGGATTTTTTTAAATCATCAAAATTAATACATTTCGGAATTTATTTGTGCGTAATGCTTAACAATGTTTAGTAATCTTTTACTATAGAAGAGTGACCATATCCTTTCTTGACAATTATGCAAAATTGCATATCGATCGGATGATAACTGGAAGCAGGAATAGTTCCCAAAAAAGTCTCAAATAGGTAAAGTTGACTCTTATTATGATGTGCGAGTACGCCGTTGTCCAAGTTGACATTTACACTTGTTCTCCCTCTTCACGTAAACATCACCGACTAAGTGTTCCGTACTAATCACCTCGGCCGTATAGTTTATCATTGTCAGGTCGTAGTCTACCACTGAGTGATTATAAGCAGAGAGACTGTGGGTGTAATTCATATTGTCGACTGTTTTCACCCAAGTTTAGCGCCCAACTCACGTTTACTGAAGTGAGCGATTTGTCATTGACAATAACGTAGTAACGTGTCTGTTATTTAGGGATTTAATGGTCAGTTTTGTGGTTGTATTTGCGACGAATGTTCATGTGATTTCTCTGTCTCGTTCATGACCACCCATTAAAAACTACCAGACGACGATAAAATATAGTTTCACGAGTAATAGAGTATAAAAATGATTTATTAATGACTGCCAAACATGCTATTTGATTTGTTATTGGGACTTTGATATGTTTTGAGGATTAGGATTTAACCCGGATATCCCGAGACCGGCAATCCTGACTGAACAGGGGTGACGTTAAGGTGGGGGATTATCTCCGCCTCCCCCCCCCCCCCAACCAACGTGTAATACTGTTTTTACTGTGGCAATAATTATGCAAACGTAATGGCGCAATGTAATTCATAAATATTTTATTTCTATATTTTAGTCAAGTTGATTTGTTCGTTTACTTTATTTCTTTATTTGACGTAGACGCACAATTTTGGTTTGTCTTTGTCCACTACTCTGTTTTTGCGGACTTAGTGGCTTGAGTTTGATGCTGGGCACCAAACTTGTGGATTATTCTTCATCTTAAAGGGGTTAAACTAAAAAAATATATTTCATTCAGGCTAACTATAGTTATGAATTTAGAAGTTATCAGAAAAATTATTGGGCCCACCATGACCGGGAAAAAATTGTCAAACTTGATATTATTCGAGCTATAAAAAATCTCCGATAATAATTAAGACGAGCTTTATGCCCCGTGACCTTGGGAGGATTTTGATCCAAATAAATATTAGCCATTATTGACGTACTCTACAGCCTTTTTTCCAAATCCTCTGTATTTTGTTTTGTAATTTGGACAAGTGGTTCGGTCAAAATATGCCGATTACCAATTAAGGGGCGTGTAATTTCACATGTTTGTGTGTATATTTGTGCACAGTTTCATGACACGATGTTATAAAGGGCCATTTTAGATTGGTTTACGATGCTCTGGTATCTACGTGGAACAAAAAAGAAGGCTGTTAAAGCTGATTTAAGATAAGAAATTTCCCAAATCGAAAATTTTCGCATATTTATCGGTAAAAAAAATTGTAAAATTCTTCTAAAATCACAGTCAAGATATATTTTTTTAACGTTAATTTTAGTGTAATTATATGCTATAGATTATGTGGTATAAAATAATTTTGGGGGGTAATAGCCCCTTTAAGCGAGGATATTAGTTCTAACTCAAGCGTGCTGAAATAGCTTTGTTCTCATCGACTTGAACTTGCTTTGATCTTCCCCCCGAGAGGTAATACCCCCCCCCCCCCCCCCGGTTTAAATTAAGCGCTAGGGCCGGTGCGGTATATATTTGTCTGTTCTTGTTTGTATTTGCGGCGGGCTGGGCCCCCGGGGGCTTAGTCCCCGCCCACCGCGCAGCAGATTTCGACGTCGCCGGACTAGGGACTAGGCTGGCGTATTACTCTTCATTTGAGAGACCGCGCTCGCTGTACCACATAATGTCGCTTTTTACGTCCAACTAAATATATCCATGTTATGGTGGGTGGGTTTATTGTCTTCGGAGTGATTATTTTAAATCCATGATTTTGTCAGCAAATTTAGTATTAAAATGAAACTTTTAGAGCAGGTGAGGTTAATAATATAATGAATTATTTGGACTTTACACTACACTTGTAAATAAAGATAAAACATAAAATTTAACAATATTGTTATTGACATGTCAACTGTCAATAAACTTGTGGAACATGACTGTATAGTCGTCAAAATATTGTTTAAGGACAAGGATCACCGCCAATATTAAAACCACGCGAAATATAACTTTATTTTAGTAATATCTCTCAAACCGTAACGTTAAATCGAAAAAAGGTCTATTAGGTCTCACGTAATTTCGTTAAAACTACACCCTGCATGAAAAATTATTCAAATATTGTAATCAGTAGGCTAGCGTTTTTAATTACGGTATACATTAATTTAATTTAAACCTTGGTTAAAATCATTACTGGTTACAATATTTGTAAAAAGTTTTATGCCAGATATAGTTCTAACTAAACCATATGGGATTTATTATCCACTTTTTTGTTTGTGTGTAGCGTTATTACTAAAATAAGGTTATTTCGCGTGGTTTTAATGTTGGCGGTAGTCCTTCCCCTTCATTATATATTGTTTTCTTTATTTGCAATTGCAGTGTACAGTCCAAATAATTCATTATTTTATTAGCAAATTTGTTTTGGGTTTTTAAATTTTGGCACTGGAACAATTCACACAATATAACAATAGTTTCTTGATGTATAAGACAACCATGGGTACGGGGATACCAAATATAGGGAGCGAAGCTTGCCTTTAGGCCTATTATAGTATGCTCGTCCCAGCGGTGAAACTACTTTGGTGGAGGTGACGGGTTTAAAATGAGCTTTTTGGGGAAATATAGACCCACCCATTGACACCTAGGGCTACCAAAACCATTCTACATCATCCTTGTTGAATGGTGATGCCAACAAAAACCTAATGTAAATTCGGAGATATAGTGTTCGTTTTTTTTTCGTGAGACACGACGTACGCTCAGACGGACGAACGGAATAAGTCATGCATGAGCGTGCAGTAGAGAAATAGTAATCGTTATATATTTTTTTGTTGGCATAATATTGAGAAAGATATATTATTATCTTTTAAATAATGCCATCCCGGCCATGCTATTATGTTTATCTTTAATGCTATACTTTGCATATCCTAAACGAAACATCTGCTGTTTTGTATTGCGTTGATTATTCTTTTTACCTGCCTTAATTAACCAAAAGTCGGTCAAATATGAAAAAGATGTATATTTTACTTCGAATAGGCCTTTTGTGGCAGGATACTTACGAGACATTGGCTGCAACCAAGTTAGGCTATAATCAATATTATATGATCAACTTCAATGGTGATTATAATTATTGATGAAAATGAGTGTAAATGAGTGAATTTACTAACACTGTGTGCTCACTCTAGAAAAGTATTAACGGCAATTAATTGTCCATTTTCAAATTAAGGGAATGTCACAAAAGTTGACTTTCCTTTGATGATTGAGTGATGACAAATAAAATATTTTTTAAAAAAACAAAATATTACTTTGACCAATTATTTGACCGGTCAAATATTACTTGGTCAATTGACAATATTTGACCGGTCTATTGACCGACTTCCATCCCTAATCATTATTACATTTTGATTCATAATTTTGGTATCATGGAATCTCAAACTTTAAAAATGAAAATACACTTGATACTTTTATTTGCTTATGTATTTATTTATTTATATCAAATTAATTAATTAATTAATAAAAATGGACTGAAATGGAATACTTTCAAATGTATGTGTTTCGACGTTGTATGTCCACTTGCTGTTCATGTATTTCATTTCATATCTTTGCCCTCTTCAGCATAAACTATGTATGTTTGAGAATTAGTTTTGAGAAAGACTAAATATTATAGACTCAATTCCAAAATTCCTCTAATAAGTAAAGACAATTACGGAAAAAATAAAAATAACGATTACAAGTGTTCCATCGTTCAGTCACTCATAACAGTTATACCGTTGTGTTCTCGGTCTATATCTTTGTGGTAGTCAGTGTACTTGTAAAACTGTTGTCAGTTAGGTGACAATTGCGTTTGTAATTGCGCGAGTGTTTGTAGGGGAGGGGCTGTAAGCGATCTGTCAGAATGTTCCGTAGTATTAATCTCGAGCAAGGCGCCAGAACAAAAGGAAATGCAGGCAAACATTTGCGTTGGACTAGTGACATTCAAGATATAGCAGAGTCTCGACAAGAATGAACACAACGTGTATTTTGTTAATATATATTTTTTCAAAGCAGTTACTTGATTAATAGCTTATTATGTTGTATTTTTTGGTTAATAAATGACTAGGTGTAATACAAAACAAATACATGTATAATAAAATAGTAGATCACAGGAATATATAGAAATTCAATGTTCTTATTTCATTTTTAATCGTTTAATATATCTACCCATTTCAGTTCATTTCAGTTCGATAAAGAGGCTTGCGTGCGGACGCTCAGCGTTTTAAAATTAAGGAAATCAACATTTTCTTGTTCTGTTTTCACCTACCGACAGATAACTGAATACCTATTTCTCGTAGCCCTTTTTCCATATAAGTCACAGATTTTTTCGTCTAGCCCACAAAGTCTGTACAAAATTGCAATTTTTTGTCATAAATTGGCTTGATTCTTTTAATAAAACATCTATATATTTATATCCCAAAACATTTTAATTACAACGAACTATATATTTTCACGATTTCCACGATATACCAACTTAATTTCATTAATCATTATTAACACGGGCTTCGCTTAGCTCACTCCTGCATACTTAATAAACACATCCTGTAAGTTCTGTATAAAGTTTGACCTTTACAATCCGGACACACAAAAACTTGCATTCGTATTTCGTGTTAGAATGAGCTATCCATCGCCCCCTCGAATAACACGTGATTACATGATTGCTAAAGTGTGATGTCATCATGTGATTACATGGTGTCAAGATTAATGTTGAGATTCCCGTGAAATTAGTAATTTATAGAGAGACTTAGATTCAGGACGAGTCTTTTTCCATCTCTTTTAACCCCTTCACGCCCACTTTCTTTCTCTACGTAGCTCACAATTAACGTCCAGACTTTTCATCTCAAAACAGCTTACTTTTTATTTGACATTTTCTCTCGTTGAAAGCCGTCTCTTAAAATGTCAGGACAATCTCTATTAAGCTCTTAGATGTAAGATGTATAAAGTGTTAGTATATAATATAACAACTTTTAAAATCTTAAGAAGCGCGTACTTTGATATTTTTACAAGACGATTTTACACCGATTAAATTAATTAGAATCTGAATCGATATTGTTTTGTTATGTCTCGTACGTAAATAAGTTAAAACTTAATAAATAAAATTCCTGAAGTGGAACATTATCCTCCAAGTTGTAAAAGATATATAGGGCTAATATGCGAATGTGTAGATATTTGTGGTTAATTTAAAAAAATGTATTTGTTATATGGTCACATCAGTAATTGACGGTTAAAAATAAACAATAATCTTTTGTTATTTTGAGACAAGGATTTTATAAATGTTTACAGGTTACAATAACATTATAATTCAAAGGAGCAGGTATTTAGAAATGATTAAAGATTTTGTTTTTATAATAAATATATTTTTGTGGGTAGGCCTGTACATTAACGTTCCAATATATAAATTGGAAAACTTTCCAGCTAAATGATGGAAAATGAGTATCTAAAATATGTTGTTACTAAATAGTGGCTTAAAATGATATTTTACTTTGTATTCTTTGTTTATAACCGCCTGTTTGCGGGGTGACATACTCTTATACCAACAATCGTTAGCGCAAATTGCAAGCTACTGTTCGCTTGCTCATTATTTCGTGTCGTCCATGCACCACGTACCGCAATCTGTCCTAGACCGCTGCATAATGGCACGGGCAAACTATCAATCATGTATTGTTAATATTTCGTTACCCCCGACTCACCATATAATATGTTGATGGATGGTTCCCAAGCCCGGCTAGTGGACGAGTGACAGTTTTGTGCGGCGAGGGGGAAAAAGTCGAAACAACTTTCCCGGCAACAGTTTTTTTATTTCTATTACCCCATCGCGAAGAGCTCGAAGGAAAAGTGATTTCACCACAATCGGGAATATTGACGAGAGTAAACAAGACGTTTCGTTCTATGATTTAGGTTACCGACAAGAAACTCACTTATTTTATATTACCTTTTTCTCCCTTGTTTTCTTTTAAAACTAAATTGTTTTTGTATTGCATTGACTTATGATTTAATTTCCCGTTTTACATTAACGTTTTAAATTTATTATCGAAAATACTATTGTACGTTGTTGTAATTTATTATTATTTCGAAAATTTTGTTTAATTTGTAGGCCTAATTACTATTACTAATGTTGTTATTTATAACTATATTGAATAGACACGCATAACATTATTTTCCATCTTCGAATGTGTAAAATGTAAATGTATATTTATTCAGGAATATATGTATTTCATTTATAGCACCCTGATTTTATACAGGGGTTTTGTTTTTTAACAGTTGAAGACGAGTTGTAAGTGTATAAATAATGTATCTCTCTCTCTCTTGAGACTTCCATATCACGTGAGCATCATTTGAATAAAATCAAAACTGGAAATTGCGCAGTGAACCTAGTTGAGACGCCATGACCCGATGTCTTCCCCAGACAAATTCACCTGTCATGTTCTTCTTACGCCGAGCACGGAGATAATGAGGAGGTAGAGTTTTCTCACCCTTTCAGAACGCGCAGACCTGACAAGTATGAGGGAGTCGCGGTGGGGATTGGAGGGAGGGGTGGGGGAGAGTTATTGTCGACCCCGCACTTCTCCGTCAGATGAGCATCCGCAGACATCACGTTGTGTAGGGCGCGTCAAATGGTAGGGAAGGACAATTGATTATTAAACCATCTATAGTGGGCTAGATCCCCAGTCTCAAATACGTCCGCACAGGCGCGAGCGTAGCAAATTGAAGCGTCGATCTGACCTATTCAAGATGGCGATTTGGCGTTTCAATTTATGCTTGACATGTTGTGAATGCGATTAAGTATTTGCTGTAATTGTTTTGATGTGGTTTTTGCTTGTGCAGCATAGGAATGCACAAAAAGAAACAATAAGAAGTTATTGCATAAGGGAATTTTGTAATCATTTGGTGTTAATTTGCTGATATGCTCACCTGTCAACCTGACAGCCATCTTCAAAAATATTTTGGGCTACAAATCGCTCCCATCTACTTTAACATGCAAACTGATCTATTCAAGATGGCTTTAAGTTGTCTCGCTAGTGGACTAATGACTGGGGATCTAGCCTACTATAGATGTTAAATATCATTGTGGTGGACAGACCAGTGCTGGTCAGACCCAACCACAGGCGGCAAGGAAGCATCTCCACCAATCACGAGATTGCAATGCCCTCTTAAAATCGGCACCTCCTTAGGAAATCAGTGTTTATAACTGAAGTACTGAACTGAGTTTAAAAAAAAGATTTGAACAATGGAATTTTTTTTTAATGTTTGTATCTCCCTCTTCCCGTACCGGTGATTGCTACCTCACTTGTCGCCTCCGTACAATAGTACTTGAACTGGAGCAGAGTGTGGCGCGGTCGGCGGACGAGTGGTGAACTAAGAGCTAATCTCACACTGAACTGAGCACAGCGCTGGTTTCATCAAGCTGTTCGGGTTTTATCGCCTGGGTTTACTGCTGATCAATCACTTATCAGGGTAGTGACGATCACCACCTGACTGGTGTGGGGCTGGGCGGAGTGGACTCCACACATAGTGCTAGCCGGATCAGAAATTACGTTTCTATTCACGTACAACTAAGAACTTCACAAAACCTAGTCATGACTTTTCTTATATTCAGTTCTTTCTGTTCTGAAAGTATTTTTTGTTCATAACCAAGAAACCAAGTCCTTCCATTTCTATCTGTCTAACAATTTCTTAATGTAATTTGTGTAGACCATACATGAAAATCAGTTATATGATTGAGTGGGTACACTCTAAATACGAATTTATTATTTATTATTTTTTATTATATATGTAAAACTTTACGACCCTTGTCAATCGAAATTGTATTGTATCTGATTTTTAGTTCAAGTAAACTAAATGGTTTTGTGTTGATTTGTTTAAAGTGGAATTTGGTATACATGAGGTGAGGTCAAAAGGTAGGCGTATGTGTAGACTTATAAATGTAAGAGCCTGCTGTTCAGTATTGCTACATGTACACTTTGACGAATCCAATTGCTGTATTTTGTTAATTTGTAAATATTATGAATTTTATATTTTAGTATTTAATGTTAATATTGTACCTTGCCACCATAACAAAAATTTGTATAACTGTAAGCTTATAATAAATGTAATGTAAATGTTCAAAGAGGAATAAATAAACTTGAACTTGAACTATGAGAGATATTCGAAGGCAGTGAAAACAAGGATGAACGCAAAGTGAACAGTTGAACAATTTCGAAATAATATAGAAAAATTAAAGATAACTAAACATTCTTTTCGGGGCCGATAATATGAAAGTTGATATCGGAACGTTTAAAAATAAAACCCCAACAAAATTAATGATGAAACTATTTCTTTCTTATTTCTTATTTCTTGTGTCATGTAAATACACGAATTGAGTCATTCCTTTTTCTCATACTCTAGTTCAGCTCACGATTAAAAAAAAAACTTGCTGTATAGCTATATCTGGTTTTGATTACATTAATTAAACAAATTTTGAAAATCGTTATTATAATGGTACGGCCCATTACTAATTTTTGTACTTAATATTTCTTACGTCCAATAAAATAGTAATTCCTCATGTTCTATGGGATGTTATTTAATTTTTTATAATGTTTTCCCTCGTTCCCGTTTTACATTATCTTCAACAACTTGGGAGTCTTCAAACAAAATTGAAATTACTCCCTGTATAAATTGTGCTGTATTCTAATTAAAATATAAGATGTGATATTGTAATATCCATTGTTGCAGTATTCTTTTCAAACAATCTCGCAGGATATATAATTTGTTTCTCCAGTGAAATGGTTATTCAGAAGCGAATGTTACATTTCGCAAAAAATTTCTTCCAGAATTGTCCTCGTTGTTTCATTATTTTCTCCCTTTGTCGAAACAAAGAGTATTTGCAATTTTTCTACAGCTGAGTATATCAATTTGTGTATTGCGACATGAAGATAATTAGTTTACCAGTGGTGACATAGCATAGGTGGGTATGCCAGGGTATACCATGGGGATGGCACTACCAGTGGTGACATAGCATAGGTGGGTATGCCAGGGTATACCATGGGGATGGCACTACCAGTGGTGACATAGCATAGGTGGGTATGCCAGGGTATACCATGGGGATGGCACAGGTTAGTGCTACTTAATTGTGAGGTTCGTTGGTCTTGGCGTTAACGTCTCTGCTTCTAATGCAGAAGGTCCAGGGTTTGATTCCCGCTTATGGCAGAACATTTTTAACTTCTGATGCGGACTCAAGTCCATCAGTTCTTAAGTTTTGTAAACGGTGACTTTGGAACTATCCTAGCAACGAGGCACATAAATTCTAAGGCTTTTCCGAATCAGCGTTAATTGTTGATTCTGGCGCTGTCTGCCGCTGGAATCGTGCCTTACTCGTTCTTACTTCAATTACTTCGTTTAGCCGAAGTAACGAGAAATTAATTTGTAATTGATGGATCAGCAGATTATCTTCATTCTTAATTCCCTTCTGAAAATGCTGAATTGTGTTTCCCAGCCGTTGTCGATACAACCCTATTCATTCAGACGTACAAGATTGATGAGAATCGTCATGAATAAATTAATCAAATTCCATTTTAATATTCGGGCATTAAGTGTGCTCAAACAAAATGTATAACTCGCCGTCCTTTGGGTATTTAGCCATAATTTAATTAAAAACACGCTTGAATGTGCATTAATTAACGTTTCTGGGCAATCTTCCTGAGGTCCCGGTCGATTTTGTCCTCAATTTGAGTCGCACGATAGGGAATTGCCTGATCGTTTGGGCAAGGGGGGTGGGGTGGGGTGGTGGGCTCAATAGCCTCTTGATTAGCCAAGGGTATCTGGATTTTGGCAAAATGACAGACCTGAGGGATAATTTAACGGTGGAGTGAGTTTGTACGCGCAGAATGTAATTCCCTATCTCTCCCTAGTTTAGTGTTGTTATTGATGGAAAACCCATCGTGAGGGTAAAGAGAATGTGCTTCATTAATTACCTATTGTGAGGAATGTCTTTCGGAGAGCATTTGTAACGGAGACACCTTTTTATATTCAACTGAAATTCAATTAATTGTTGAATGTCGCCCGTTCCACAACCAAACACATGCCTGGCATCTATTAATTTTTCTTGAAGATGCGTTTAATTGTTCTTCATTAAAAACAAACTATTTTAATCTTTAATTTATAAAATTATATATTTTTAACATGACAGGGAATAACATTATTGCAGAGGGTGTCTTATTATGCATTTCGTTATCGTGTATATCGATTGATTATTGACAAGAAAATAATAATATATACATTTTTAGTTCTGTATTAATGACGTAACTAAATCAAAGTGACTATAGTGGAAAACAATTCCGTTAAAAATATCTCGAGTTTCTTATTTTAATGACATTTTTTGTAGTGTTCAAAAATGTTTTCATGTCATGTATTATTAATTTATTATGAACTTCACGTAACTTTTCCCAAGTATGTGTTGTGAATCCTTAACCCACTATACTGTGCGCGCACGGTCCAAACGTCCTTGACAATATTAACATGCAACACTCACAGAACGATCGTGTTTGCTAAAATAATTCCTAAATTATAAATCATTTCAATTTAAATGTGTATTTATACTCCACAGTACGTGATGTGTAATTACAGTCTTGTAAGTAAATAACTCTGAGCGTGATTGAGTGAAGGCTGTAGAGAAGACTCGCCACGTCGGATGGTCATACACTGTGGTTCGCAAACCCTCTGATGTTACATTGCACGCCTACAGTCACATGCACGAAATATGCCTCGGATTTGATTGATTGATAAGATATTGCTTAACGTCTCATATTAATGCACTTTGGCTATTCGAGATGATGAGTGGTGATAGATGAAAATAAAGTATAAAGAGAAGGGAGGAGGGGAAACCCGGTACGGGCACGTGGCCTACTCCTTTCGAAAAGTACCAAGGGGACCAACGGCTTAACGTCCCATCCGAAAGGACGGTGTAACCTTGATAGTCATGTATGTTCCTCCACTAACCCGGACTGCCGAGTGGACGTCTTGGAGAACGAAGCCGTTACACTAGCTCTCGAACCCTCCATCTGCTTTCACCGGCGGTATACGTGAGTTTCAGGGCAGAGCGGTCACCCACTCTACCCCTGACCACGCCCGAGGTTGCTTAACTTCGGTGTTTGAGTCAGATTTAATAGCAGAAACGTACCAGCGACAGTCAGGCGCACATTTACGTGACTTAAATCGAATAATGTGACATTCTTAGTTTAAATTTTGAACGCGTAATATTTCAACCAACACTTACAATATATTATGACGGTAGCGGCCTGCAAACTTAAATCCCATAAGTCCCAAGATTTCCCTCAGTAAAAAGGCGTATTCTGGTTATAAAAAATTCGCGAAATTTTAGATGATCAGATTTTGTGGGACAAAAATTGAGATGGAGGAACTTTGGTCCCCACTGATAATCAGTTATATAATTATAACTGAGTTGGTAGACTCTAAATACGAATTTATTTATTTGGTACACGGCGAAAAATGCAGTAATTTGTGTTTGAGGACGAAATTTAGTTTAGTTGAAATAAAGTGTATTAATATTATACCACGCATTTATTGGTCTGCAGCAATGAGTTTTCTCAAGACACAGAATAACATTCAATTGATAATAGGCCTAAATTTTAAATTGAAATTGAAAATACATATGCGTAATACAACCAATAGAAAGTAAACACATAATACAAACTATGTCAGCTAGAAATACATACATTACAAAAGTATAAGTGGGGTTCAGGATTTATCAAGAGAGTTAAAAGATTTCTTAAGCAAGTACTTTTCGAGTCGAGGTTTTGGATTGTTTTTATTTTTTTGTGGGATATTATTGAATGTAGTATAGTGAACTTTACTATACTCTACTGTATTGATTTAAACATCACCTTTTTCCTAAGAATCGAAGAATAATTCTAGCAAATAACGTGAGGTAGATAGTTTGATCGCAAGGTCTACTAAATCTCCTTGCGGAATTTCGGGGAACCTTTAGAGGTTAAACGTAACAAGCCAATGATTTTAACGCAAGAAACTGTAATAATAGTATAAAATTTCTGCTGAGCTCACAATAAACAAAGTTTGCTACACGCGGTGTACCGTGAATTGGGTCAGTCAGGCGACGTACGGCGTATGTATCGCTAACCATAGGGTTGGCTCGACCTCGAGTGTAATTGACAGTTGAGAACTTGGAAACAGTCGTCGGATAAAGTTCACCCAGCATTGATTTTTGTATCACGAGAGGGCGAAGAATGTTGAGGGGATGTTGGAACAAGTTGGAAACAAATATTTGCGTGGTAAGTTGAAGAGAAGACGACGAATGAAATTTGTTGTGAATTGTGAGTTGTGACTATCATTCACTTGGGCATAAGTTTTTGTTAAACGTTATAAAACTCACAATTGAACTCTCTAGTCTAACACCTAAAGTTGCGAATTTAACTAGCTGTTATTTTGTCAATGAACCAAAGCCATAAATTTTCTTCATCCACGTTTTAAATTGTAGGTTATTTCTAAAAAAAAAAGACAAGTTTTAAGAATTGGGATTGTATTTATTTCAGTTTATCGACAATGTACATCGACAAGTACACATATAGGATAAAAACATAACAGTTATTTTTATTTTTTTATTTATTTAACGTCCATCCTATTCAGTTAAAAAACTGGTTTCAAAGGAGAACAGATGCAGACACAACAATGAATTACTGTTAAGGAAATATTTGAAATACTTATAGTTCAACAACAATGTATAAAAACACAATAATTTTGGTAACAAATTCAAAAAGGATAATATTGAATGCAATTAATTAATTAAACTAAATATAAAGGGGGGGGGGGGGGGGGGGGAGAAAAAGGAGAAAGAGAAAAAAATCACGAAAAACGAAACGAAAAAAAATTATTAGACGATCCCATTCTAACGAATATGAGGTTTGCCAAAAATTTTGCCAAAAATCAGTAACCGCAAGTCAGGAGTATTCAAACTTTCGCGGAAGAAACCACCAAACGCGAATCTTCATTCTTGTGTTCAAATCTTGATAGTAATTTGAATAGTAGTAGTTGTAGTTGTAATAGTGACGTATCCTTCTCAGTCAAATCATGGTATGAGTGTGAATAGTGGCAAGGATAAATACAAGCAGTATGTAGTTTTATAAATTGCTTCATTTAATCTGTCTTTACGAGTGTGTCCTCAGTTTAATGCGTCAATACTCAATAGGGAATTAAAAAAGTCTGGTTGGTTTAAAAATAACGATATTCCTGTAAAGTAACATTGATTTAATCTGCGTATCGCAATCCCACGAGTGCCGCCCCTGGTTTTATCGATAACGTTCATGAAACCAACTCCTACGCATCATTTCTGGTCCCCTGATACAATATTCCACGAAATATCTGTGTAAACTGAGCCAGTCGTGAACTCAACGAGTGCCTATCACCTAACGATAATTTAATTAACCACATATTCCATCCATGTCGGTTTATGTTCTCCTGGTATTAATTTCTATTTATCTTTGTGTAAAAGCATAACCTCACTCCACACACACGGTGTACGTTTTTGACAGGATAATACGTTCAATTTCAAACAATTCAATAGCACTCCTTCCAGTTCTGCTTCACTGGTATCCAATTTTAATTTGCAAAGTTCTTGTAATCCAAATTGGACACTGTTTAAAACAAATATTTAAACTTTACATTGTTTATTGCGTACATATGATATTAATTTTCAGAACTGTATTACATTATGTATTATAGTCCTCGCCTTTATGGCACGAAATTAGAACTTTCATGAACAAATTAAACGATAATTCGCCAAAAAGTACAGTACAGAGTAAAAGTATAGAACCGGGATCTAAAGGAATAAATCCACAGGATCGCCAATCCAGACAAAGTATTAGTATTCCAGTCCTGCTTTAATCTCCTATGTGTTGTCAGATGCGACTGTTTCCAGCATACCGATGAAAAATGAAATATTCAGAAGGTTTTTAAACACTCGCAAAAACACGCGCCTCGTCGCCAGAAACTCTTCTATGGTTGGTAGTACACACAGACTCGGAAGACGGATGTTCGTTCAGCGCCAGCCAATATTACACACTGTTCTCTGGCAAGCGCTACTCGGAAATGGACTCATAACTTATATGGATGGGGACATGCAGACTAAAATTCTGCCACCGTAGGCCATTTGAGTTCACAGTGTTACACCAACTACGGAAGGAGTGATGCGCTTTAAGTTGTTGAAACCGTGGCCAATCTATTGCTGATCACTGGTGTTGACTTGGTAAAAGTTCCTGACCTGATGGTTTGGCCCAAACTATTCTTACAAAGGAAGGATTATTCGTCTAAAGGAATAGAATGTTAAACCACTTGTAAACCGTGTTTCTTTTGAAAAACTGATTATTTAGTAAAATCAAAGGCAATATGAGCACTTGTAACCCCCGATTTCTTTAGAATCTTTCACAGAGTCACCCCTGAGTCCAGGTAATAGGGAGACAAAGGTGCACCCACTTATTCCGCCTGACTGAGGCCAAACCATCAGGTCAAGAACTATATATGTATGTTTTCTTCTTCTATGTGTGTTGTATTTATAAACTATTTAACCTGATAATATGTTAGTAGGCCCCCCATCTGGGCCTAGGGTAAAATTTGGCCCATCCCCAGACCATGGTTCTGATAATGGTAAAAGGCGAGAAAAGAGAAAAAGTCCACCACGAAAATATTAGCTAGTAGGGGATTATTTTACTCCCTAAATCTAGAGGCGAGTTCTGGCGGTCGAAGTGAGAAACTTTCCCCTTGCCCTCACTCCATAATCTCCAACAATCAAAGAAAGAAATCATTACCAACCACAAGCAAAACAATTAACAAACTTAACGACTAAGACGATAAGATATAAAGTTTAGGAGATGTCTACATCAATTATAGCGATCTAGTTGGGGGGGGGGGGATGTTAATAGACCCTGACTCACTGGCAATATCATTTTGTTGCTGGTGGCACCCACTTGTTGGCGTATTCCCAGCCGACCGAAATCTCAACCAACCTATATTTAATCTGCCGAGCTCTTAACCGACTAAAGTGTCAACTGCAGCAAGCCTCATTGACCGCAGTTTCGTTAGGTTATTGAAGTTATGTAAGGTTAGGTTTGGTAACAGAAATGTTTAATCTTGGTTTAGGCGACTATGACACTGTTATGATGGTACTATTGACAGAGGCACTTCTTTTATTTCTGTCTATAGTACCAGATTAATTTAAGTTGTATCTGTAGCATCTATCTGTGTGCTATGTACTTATCACAAAAGGTGAAATATAAATAAAATGACTGCAGTCTCGACTACGGCTATAATATACCCACGTATAGGTTGTCATCACGAGACAAAAAGTCGGTCGGTCGAGGCTACGGGGGGAAGTTGGGAATTCCGTTAGTTGAAACGTAGCCATAGCCCCCACCCTTCTTCATCTCTCGCCTAGATTATTTTGTTGTCAACAAGTTATAAAGTTTTCAAGTACCAAATTATATTGAAACTGCAGTATTTAAATCCTCAGCACAATGTCGACGAGTAACATATACCATCTCTTCCGTCTGGCTGAGATTCTTATTGTACATAGACAGTATTCATAATGAGTATAGTTGCTTCGCTATTATATAGGAGAACCATTTAGAATTTTAGATAGAGCATAATATACGAGTGATAATTGTGTAAAGAGTTTGCCTAGTTTCTTTTTGGGTAGCCAAAGTAGTGTGGCTAACAAAACAAGTAAGTAACATTCTATGAAACCGAGCAAAAGCTGTCGGGATCTAAATCAGAGCTAAGATAGTCTGGCTGAGATAGGGTTGCATAAATTTACCTGTAGCCTAAACACGTGGTTGACTCTTCGGGCTGTTGACATTTCTCTTTCTTGCGTTCCACTTTCTGCCTTGTTCCATGTTGCTTTCTCTCTCTGTCTCTGTCTCTTTCTCTTACCGCCTCTGTTTCTCTGTTTATAATGTTTGTGGTTGAATTTAAAAACCAGATCGGTTGATTCTTTTTTGTGATTTCTGCCATTTACGTCAAGTCCAAACACAAAGATTTCATCGTTGAAATACGATGCAATGCGATGTATTATCAAAGATAATATTATCCCCCTATACATCTCCCTTTACACTGAGCTGTCTATTCCATAGCCCCTTTACAAGAGAATGGTGGTTATTGATGGTCATATAGCAATTTCTTCCAGAAGGTATCAGCTGGTGCTGAATGTCAGGTTAACAGAACTGCTGGGCTCATGTGACCAAAGTGCATAAATTGGTAAAAACTTACAAATTGTTATACATTTCTGTGCGACTTGCAAATTTCAAAGTAAGATAGGAATTTTGCTCTGGTTTTATTAATCAAATAAAAATAATAGCAAATATACATATTTTAATGTTCTTTCATTAAATTTATTTAATTTACTATTGAGTACTTTAAGTTCATTTTCGTGTTCAAAGTTATTTGCAAAGGCATATAGAAGTTATAACTGCAATTGGGAAATAGTGTTTTTGCTGAGAGCGAAGCTTCTCTTGGAAATATTAATATTATCTGGCATTGACGACCCAACCAATCTCACCTAGATTCATCTTGTATAATAATTACATACTTTAATATTATGTATTTACATAAAATGCTTTATAGATACCTTCAAGATTACAAAATGCAACTCTCAAGGCTAGAAATAATGCATTGATCATCAGAACCCTTTACTCGGTTTGTCTCTAAAGTTGTTGAGCATTCACTTTCCCTATTTGCAAATCATCAATAAATTCACTACCTCTCTGCTATTATATTTACCAGCAGGAATTTCATTACGAGAGAGAGAGAGAGAGAGAGAGGCCTTTGAGGAGTGGTACAGCTAGAAATGTTGTTTAATAAGTTGGTCCGTTTTGTCAACGCCTTCTCTAGCAATTCCTCGGAACTTTGTCAGATTAGAGTGTAGCTTGTAATTAGGCGGCAGAGGAGTGGAACTACTTAGGAATATCGATCTGCAGTTGAATAATTGAAAGCCGTCTCGTTGGTAATAATGAGGCCCTGGCTGCTGGGTGGATGGCGAGGCTAGACATTAAGGGTATTTACACGTAGATGAATAGGGTGCATTATTAGGGGAACACGATCAATTTGGAGGTGGATATGGTTTGGGTGGGTTATTGGTCTTACGGGATTGACATCTCGTACCGTCTTGGAGGTGGCTTGCATAGTCGGAAACAGAGGAGCTAGATAATCTGCTGAACAAAGACATCTTGTGAAGTGTTGTTGTTAATCAATAAAGAATGGCGTACTTTGTCAGCTTGTTTTTGGCAACATTAATGTGAATAATATAAATATATATTTAAATAATATAGGTTTAACTGTATTCAGTTGTGACTGAAGCGCCCAAATTGGGGACACTGAATGATATTGAATGCTTAACGTTAGGAATAGCCTGGAAATCATAGATTTAAGACACTATTTCATCGTATCTGGACTGGTAGTCACAGATTTAAGACACTATTTTACTATATCAAATAGTTTCGTAGGATTCGTTTCTACACCTCAATCTCGTCTCTGTTATAGTCTTCCCAGCTTAGTTTAGCTTGCTGACATCGACTAGCATTTCAACGATCTTATAAGTTCTACCGTTTTTTGTTCGGACCAGTAATATCTTTAAGATTTAACTGAAAAATTCGATAGTTGAACTTGCAGCAGGGTGTCATGTATTTATAATACCTAATTAGATCATAAAGACATGTACGTTGAATGCGTTTACGTCATCTTTTCATTCCCTAGGTGTTAATTAATGTATATCCCTCAAATGTGTTCTTAAGAAATAACACCTTTTTTTGCCATTTCGTCAATATTGTTTTATCAAGTAAATATTTTTATGTTATTGATCATCATAGTCATTCAAATTCCATTAATCCACCTCAATTAATATACAAAAATAAACAACTTCGATTTTATCTCTCTATTTTATGTTATCTTCATAATCTTGTACATTTAAATATGGATTTACTAGTTAGTAAACAACATTTAAACAATTCGTTGTTCGTGATTGTTGGATGGTGGGTCTTACCTAGATATTAATAGTTTGAGCTACCTCGTCATCAGGGGAACAGAACTATGAGAAGGACTTAGTTGTAAACAACATTATCAGCTAAGCTTGAATCAACCAGGCAGCATAGAAGCACTCACGGGGTTAGCTAGGCCAGGTCTTACACACAGATTACTAGAATATATAATCAGGGTAACAGGGTAACGGGAGTAGCGGATTGAAGCGAGCACTGTTATTGACAACAGTTCAACATCTCCCGCGGGGCTAGAACAGTTTGCACACAGAGTTGTGTCAAGGGAACAAACTTGGGGTATCGACAAACTAAGTTAGATCGGAGGTATCAAAGGAGAGGCCTATTACGATACGCGATAATTAGATGTAAACGTGAAGATAGCGTTTTGTGTATACACTAAGGTTTTCCAGTCCTATTTTATTTTATTTAACATTGTACACGTTTATTTTTAAAAATATTCAGTTGATACTTGATATCAGTTCATACTTGAACACATAATTCCAAAGACACACACTTCACACAAAATTCACACACAAGGTTTTGAAGGAGGCCAAAAAACTACGAAACGTTATAAAATAACACTTGAAAACGCTGTGTGTTCCTACACGATAATGCTCGCCTAAGACGTTGGAATTTACGAATTTGCAAATAATACCAAATAAAGATGTCTGGTTTGCATTGGTTTTTGGAAACAGCAATGCACACTTATTTATCATTGCAATATTGTATTCTGAAGTCTTCAGCCACAGCTGTTGACTCAAGACGCAGAATAATGAGCCCAATTTTAATTATTCCATTGACGTCATTTTCCAAATGGTATAACTCAAAGCAGAAGAAAGATTTATTACAGCCATGTCTACAATCTGGGTTGGCTAATAATAATATAAGTTTGTTTTAGACTTCAGTTAATCATGATTAACATATCATCATGCTGGATCGATTTGGTTTAGCCTAGTTTCAATTTAATATACGGTACTTTATATGTGTTTAATGTCGGATTAATTTATTGTAGCTCGTGGTTAGTTATAAATAATTGTAGATTTTTGTTTTCGTCTAAAAATTAATATGTACAACCGAGTGGTGGCAAAGCCTTACTCATTTTCCGTCGAGTTCTTCTAGATCTAGAATGTAGGTACCTAATCGAACGAAGCATTCAGATGACCAGTTGATCAGTACGTGACCACTTAATCGATATCAGCACAACAATAGCGACAAAGCCTGACGTTCCTTCAGCCATCTTCCTTTCATGTCGAGTGGTGAAATTAAAACTCTGCCTTGCGAAAGAATTCCTTCTGAAGGAAGACATCGCATCGTGAGATTCAAAGGTGACAATGGTCTGGCTTCCACGCCGTTGTGCTTCGCGGGTTCTGATGAAAAGACGCCTGACAATAATTGACTGCAGTTGTAAAGATTAAACCAGCGGGCAATGATGAGAATATTCCAGTTTCCAGTCAAATCGAAAGCGATTGTACAGAGATGCTCAAGTACATTTCAAGTAAAGAATGACGCCCTCAAATTGCCAAATTGCCGCAAATCTTTACAAATACAGTCAATTGTTATGTAAAGTAGAAGGTGCAATTATTTTATTCACCTTTGACCTTTCAATTCGTGTGGTTCACACTTCACACAGTCAAACTAAATAATTACCTTTTGGAAGAAATAATAATATTTGCTCTACCAAATTTGTATTTTTATTTAGAGGTAATTACTTCATTTGATTGTGTGTACGACATTAATGGAAGGCTCGTTCAAAATAATATAGATTTGTTTATTTGTGGCCACATTACAACAGGACGCAATGTCCCACAGATGCAATTTACCAAATATTACATAGCGTATAAAACAAAACAATATATAAAGTTACAATACAATATAAAATGAGTTACATAAAGATGACTTTAAAAATAATATTAACATGAATGTATATAAGAGATGTTACTCGCTTGACCAGGGCGCAGTAGAGGAATAAATATGTAAGTACCAAGCCAACCCTGTCGGCTCTGACGCCATCGACGAGCGAACAATGACCAACTTGATACCGGTATTTAAAAATAGAAATACCGACCTAACACGTTGGGCACGATTCTACTCTCGGGTGTACCAGAGTGCTTCATTGCAAGGACGGCTCCATTGTCACCGTTTTCACATTATCAACACAAGAATTGATTATTATTATTATTATTATTATTATTATTATTATTATTATTATTATTATTATTATTATATTATTATTATTGATTCATAGCAGTTGTCGGAAAAGTTTGCCCCGACTGGGTTCGAACCCAGAACCTCCGGCTTAACGTGCCATAGCTCTACCAATTGAGCTACCGGGACCACAGAACAAACCTTTACTAAACTGCTAGTTGTTGTGATTGTTGACCTCCATGACATAAATCCAACAGAAGACTGCAATGTAGCTGTCAAATCTGAAAGATCACATGGATAAATCCAAACACATCTCATCTCCCATGAGTTGGGTAGTATGAATATAATATTTTTAAGCATAAGCCCGCTTTAAGGACATAGTTATTGATTCATAGCAGTTGTCGAAAAAGTTTGCCCCGACTGGGGTTCGAACCCAGAACCTCCGGCTTAACGTGCCATAGCTCTACCAATTGAGCTACCGGGACCACAGAACAAACCTTTACTAAACTGCTAGTTGTTGTGATTGTTGACCTCCATGACATAAATCCAACAGAAGACTGCAATGTAGCTGTCAAATCTGAAAGATCACATGGATAAATCCAAACACATCTCATCTCCCATGAGTTGGGTAGTATGAATATAAGATTAAGCATAAGCCCGCTTTAAGGACATAGTTATTGATTCATAGCAGTTGTCGAAAAAGTTTGCCCGACTGGGGTTCGAACCCAGAACCTCCGGCTTAACGTGCCATAGCTCTACCAATTGAGCAATTGGTAGAGCTATGGCACGTTAAGCCGGAGGTTCTGCAATTGGTACAGCTATGGCACGTTAAGCCGGAGGTTCTGGGTTCGAACCCCAGTCTGGGCAAACTTTTTCGACAACTGCTATGAATCAATAACTATGTCCTTTAAGCGGGCTTATGCTTAAAAACCCAACTCATGGGAGATGAGATCTGTTTGGATTTATCCATGTGATCTTTCAGATTTGACAGCTACATTGCAGTCTTCTGTTGGATTTATGTCATGGAGGTCAACAATCACAACAACTAGCAGTTTAGTAAAGGTTTGTTCTGTGGTCCCGGTAGCTCAATTGGTAGAGCTATGGCACGTTAAGCCGGAGGTTCTGGGTTCGAACCCCAGTCGGGGCAAACTTTTTCGACAACTGCTATGAATCAATAACTATGTCCTTAAAGCGGGCTTATGCTTAAAAATCTTATATTCATTATTATTATTATTATTATTATTATTATTATTTATTTTCTATGTAATTACACATACAGTACAGATTAATACATGTTATAACCCGTGTACACCCGGCGTCAGAAGTAAATCAAGGGCTGGATATTGTAGATACAACGATACCCCCTGTCTGACGCCGGGTGTACAAAGCACATTGATGGAAGTAAGAATCAGAGAAAAGCCCAATTACACAATTGTGTCTTACTAACAAGTACCTTACACACAATTAAAGGTACATTACAGCATTATTAAAATACAATATACATAGCAACAAAATAATTGCAAGTGAAACGAGCATATGGATGTTCATACAAGTTTACATCAGAAGCTAAACATATTCTGACTGAAGCGGGATTCGAACCCGGGTCCTTGTTCAATAGAAGCCGGGATTCTAACCACTGGATCAATGAGCCAAACAATATGTTGACTGGTCTGCTCGTGGTTCGAAGAGTACTCATGTATACTACACTTGAAACGAGCATAATATTTGAATCGCATCCAAGCATCATTATAGATGTCGTATAACCAGACAAGTTAAAGTGGCCTTCGTTTATCCTTTCTAAACCTATTGAATATGGCATTGCGATAAACACACATTAATTTAATGCGACTACATGAACTTCGCTCTAACTCCCCATTGTCCTGTTCCTGACCACACAGTTTAGTTGGCAGAGATTCCAACCAACCAACCGATCCCATTACACATTAACAATAATCAATATGCCCCCCCCCCCCCTAACACGACCACAATCTAACCATACTGAATCGTTTTATCCATATTTACACATGAGAATAATACCGTGGTTAAATGTGTTTAATGCTAATAAACGATTGGTGTACTTAGTGTCAAATCACAGTATAGCTGAATTCTAGCTTTAAGCAAGAGTGCGGCTTCTGATTCGGTCTTGTGTCACTTGAAATTATTTTTTTAAGAAATTCGTCGCTGTTAGGAATATTGCGCATTGCGGCCTCGGCTCTAAACTTTAAGTTTTCTCTAATTAATTAATTGATTGATTGATTGGTTGATTTTTTTGGAATTGCAATATTGCCAGTCGAGACGATGAGTGGTGATAGATAAGGGTAAATGCGAAATTCGAACCCGCGGACGACTCAAGCTATCTCAAAGCAAGTACTTTTGTACCCAAAGTAGGGAGCGAAGCTACTACCTAGTCAACAGATTGTCGAAGAAGGGTTTACAAATCAAATCTCGTCCAGCGTTGATCTCTTTTCGTGATGGTGCCAGGCTCGAAAATAACCCCTTTTCTAGTGAAGCTATGCATCGTCCCTACATTCATGGTCTCCAAACAAATATTTGCTCTTTTTGTTGAATGAAAGTTTTGTGGTTCGTTGGTCTTGTGGTTAGAGGCTCTGCTCCAATGCAGAAGGTCCATGGGTTCGATTCCCGCGTCTGGCAGAAGTTTTATAACTTCTAATTTGGACTAAGTCCATCAGTTATGGGCTAGGAATGTGTAAACGGTGACTTTGGAGCCGTCCTAGCAACGAGGCACATAATAAAATCTAAGGTTGTTCCGAATCAGCCTTGTTGATTCTGGCGCCACTTGCGGGTGGAATCGTGTCCAGCTTGATTGAACGGTGTATATGCCAGTCTCTAGTTCATTGTTCGCTTGTCGATGTGTCGGCGCCTACAGGGTTGGCTTGGTCGGATATTAGGCCCGAATTCATAGTCATTCATAGTCGGACGACTATGAATTCTATTTTAGAGTTATTTCAAAAGAGAGAGAGACAAGAGAAAAGAGAAAAGAGAGAGAGAGAGAAAGAGAGAGAGAGAGAGAGAGAGAGAGAGAGAGAGAGAGAGAGAGCAGTGTTAAGTTCAACTAATTTATAAATATGTATTTTAGAATTGAGACTCTATACAAATTTGTTTTTTTCTTTATTTTTTATTTTAATCTCTTTTTTGGACAGTATTTACTGCATTATGACTGAGAAAAACTTAGGAAAACCTCCACTCAGAACTTGTGTGGTCTGAAACAGGTGACAATTCAAGTCTCTCTTTATACTCACACTCAATCTAAAAGTTCTGTAATTGTTTTCATAAACCAATCCTTTCACACCACTTTGGCGCAATTGAATCAGGTGCATAATTGTTCTTTGTAATTGCTCGAATGTGATTTCCCTTGCTTGAGTACGTAATTCATTTCAACATCATTGTTTGTACCGTTGTTATTTGTTTTGGTTACCAATTTTCAGTGATTGATTGGTTTTGACTGAATAATGGATTTGATCCGAGTTCCTATAATCTAATTAATCTCGGAATTTGTTGAATGATTCTCATTAACTAGTGTATCAATCAGACAGAAAGCCACGGTAATAATTATTATGGACACTGGACAGCAGGGTTAAGTTTTCTATACATTCAATGTGAGCGTATTTAGAGTAGGCCTATAAGCCATGTATATTCAGATGGTTCAATCAATACATTGTGTGTTCATTTCCCTCTTCATTATAACTCCTGATTTTCATTGACAGTAAGTTTATTTTGTTGTTTAGAGGGTGCTTCTATAGTGATGCCACGTTTAAATTAACTTGCATCTGAAGCAGTATTATAGTGATCCAGTGGCGGCTCGTTACTTCCAGGATTGAGGGGGAACAATTTGTATTATTTTGTTCTTAATCAAATCAACACACTGACCTCCCTAATTGTTACTTTCCCTTTTAAGCGTGTCGATTTATAAGCAATCTGCACAAGTGTCGTCTTTATGGATTTAAACAAATGTTTGTAAAAATACAAACTGATTCAATTTTACTATCGTTTCGCAACTTTTATTTTTTTTAAATCTGGATTTAAGTATAATTGCAATGTACAAACCCATTGTCACAACCACTGATTTTTTTTTTTGGGGGGGGGGGGGGGGGGGCGGGAATTATTATTATTTCTTTATATGATATTACCAATAATATAGTTAAATAAATAATAAAATTGGAGAAGGGTTGTCATGTTGGAAAAGCGTAAAGAATCAAAAAAGTAAAAAAAATGATTAAAAAAATAATTTTTTGAAAAGTGTTGCTGTAGAGCCCTTAGTTTCCGCTTCCTTGACAACTACCTAACATTGTGGGTGTCAGGTCAGGTCAGGTCAGGTCAGGTGTCAGTCGGCCAGTTTGCAGTTCAGTCAGTTTGCTTAAAACGCAAGTTCCTCGCACTAGATACTTGAACCCAGTCTGAGGGCGACCGTACTTTACCTCTTACACCCAGATTACTTTGAACTTGAATATAACGCAGCGTTTGCTCGCCTCCTCTTGACAAGTCTTGTCGTAAAAGGTGTACGAGGTACTGAAAAACGTTTCATTATACGCAAACTGTTTGAAAAGCTCCACTCCCCTCGGTGGTACTTTCTTTGAGTTGTGCGTACAAACTTCAAAGCAACCAGCTCCTACGAAGACTTAATAAGCGTCGAAAATATGCCACGTGGTGGGTTTTTAAGTGACTATATTATTCACAATACATTTTTGTACTTTTTTTCATTCTTTTTTTTGTTTCTGACCGGGAATTTTTCGCTTATATTTATGATTGTTACGGGTGATTCTCTAATTCATTCGACTTTAAATAAGCACACAATGATTTTACAATTTGCCATTACTTTAACCAACCCTTGCATAACTGGACATTGGACAAATAGAACATTAAATAATGAGTCAGGTATATTTAGATAATTTTGGGGAAGAATTGAAGCAATTTTAACACCCTACCATGACAATCAAAACCAAGGACATGCCACTGGTTGTGGACATAAACAAACTATAACAATACATTAAAGTTGTGGTCATAGAATATATTTCACTTACGTGAGTGCCGACAGTTTAAATGTTAAACTTGCATTTTAACATTTTTATTTTCGTTCCCCCCCCCCCCCTTTTCAATACGAATTTAATGATGATCACTGATTTTTTATTACACTATTTTTCTTCTCCAACTATTTACTATTATTCTTGTCAGCATACACGCAAGATATACCTTTTTCATGCATTTTCTCAGAAATTAGAATGATTTAAAATAGGATTATAACATTTAAATGTTTTTGATTTTGTTTAAATGTACTAATCGCAATTCAACAAATAAACTATGATTTTCACCCTCTAAGCATTGCATGCCGTGCTCCCCTCCCACTCGTCTCCCTGTCCTATGCACACAACCCAGCGAAGGTAGTGCCAACCCAAGAACAACACCGGCGTAGACTTAATTTATTCAATACAGGTGTTTCCATAGAACCAGTTTGACCTTTTGGGTTTTGTTTTCTCAACATCTCGATAAGGGTCAGTATGCCTAGAATCACGGTCACGAATCGACCATAAAAAGTACAGTCACCACCAAGATGTTACCTCACCAACACGGAAAAGAACACTTAGCTATGGAATAATACCGTGGTCTTTGTTAAGTAGGTCAATTTAACATGATTTTTTTATCGGTGCATCTGTTGGTAGTAAGAGGTAGGGGAATACTAATTTTGTTTGTGATTTAATTTCAAGAAGAAACTAACGTTGTGGGAGTTTCGAGCTACTATACATTCATTGTTTGAGAAACTGCAATATACCAGCGATTTTTGTGAGTTGTGTGGAGTAATGATAATAATATAACCCTCCCCACATTAAACTATGCATAAGTGCCATGGCAACGTAAATAATAGTCTTCTTTTTCGACACAATCTGTACTCATTCTTCTAAAAAGTTGCGGACAAATAGTAAAAAAAAAAAGTTTTGGAATTTTGTTAAATTTAAAAAAAATCTTGATTCTGATAATTTTCGTAATCTAAATAACAATATTTTTACGATAGGAGAGTGTGCATAACCTATCCTTGCTTGGCGTCCATGAAAGCTTCATACTAACATAATAGCCTATATGCTTACTGGCTTTGGGAAAAGATTTCCCAAGTTTTTGAAACACGACACATTTGGTATCTTCCAGATGCCAGGGGGCATTTAATTAATATTAAAGTTGTGACAACTCTTGAATTGAGACGAGGCTGTTACTTAGATGTTGTCTCTCCCTCATCCTCATCTCAGATGGAAGTTTATGTAGCAAACGATCGATATGGCTTCGTGAGATTTGCGACGACGTGAATCACGAGATTTTCATTTCTTTCTAAGTATTATTGTGTTGACTGTTGATAGATTTCTAGATAAAATGTACCATAATCATATTAAATTTTCCGTGAAGACAGTAAGTTACAAAATAAAACTGACAGAATTAACTAAATTACTACTAATCGGCCATTTACATACATACATACATACATACATACATACATACATACATACATACTCATACACATACATTACATACATACATACATACATACATACATACATACATACATACATACATACATACATACATACATACATACATACATACATACATACATACATACATACATACATACATACATACAGTACGTTTGAAGGCGCATCCTAAAGCTAAGTTCTATCAGCATTTTCCTGATAATATAATGTATGTATGTAATTAGATTTATTTAGTTGTCCTCCTTTGTAAATAAGTTTTTTAACTGAAAAGGTAGACGTTAAATAAATAAATAAATAAAATTAATAAATACATAAATAGTCAAATTCACGAATATAAATTTATTTCTCGTATTCTCGAATAAATGTTGGTAATTTAAAGTATTTTTAAATTAATAACTGTTTGTATACAGCAACTAAAACCGCATAACATAATATTTCTATATAATAATTTTAAAAGTTTGTTACAGCTACGTATTTTACCCTGTCAGGCGCGTAAGAAAAAATTCCCCTCACTTTCTCCTTGCCCCCCAACCCCCTCCCTTCAGAATGTTAAACACCCAGTTCGCCGTAGTTCATCACTACGGCTACAACTGGAACACTAGTGCAGTCAGTATACCCAGGGTGTGCTGACTTGTTGCTATAGTTATGCAGAGAAGCCTGCTTAAGGAAAATAAGCTCTTCATTCCCATCACACACACACACACCCCACCCCTTTTCGAAAAAGAGTTCCTACACGCCTCCATTGATTTAGTTATGTGTCCAAAGCTCCAACACATAGTATATTATTATATAGTCGAATTCCCCCGTCTGGGCCCGGGGTAGAATAGGCCCAGAGCATGGCTCTGCTAATCGTAAAAGGCGATTCAAAAGAAAAAGTCCACCTCGCAAACATCAGCTAGTAAGAGCGGAGTATCTTACTCCCCAAACTAGAGGCGAGCTCTGGCAATCGTCGTCGGGGACCTTGCCCCCTTCCCTTGACGACCCCCCGGCGACGATGACAATGACACAACGAACGATGACAAAGACGATGACGACCGCGACGTGAGAAACCCCCCCCTTCCTCCCCTTACCCGTGGCTGGTTCTGACCAGCATGGGCCCCTCCTCCCCACCCCCCTTAGGCTAGAGTGGTGCATTATGACCTAACGGTTGACGCGTCCTTAATCCAAATAAACCTAAAAATATAGGCCTTGTCGAATTTCGTCGACAACAATTGAGTTATTTCATCTAGAAGCTTTATCATTTCTTTAACTGAATGGCTAGACTCTAAGAATCGTTCATATTTCGTATTATTTCGCGTAAGTGTGTGTGGTTGTGTAGCTGTTAAACCCCATCAGTCTTATCATCTCACAAGATGTAAACGTCCCGTCTCAACGACGAGGCTTACATAATGCGCCGTCCCAGTAATAAAACTACCCTCAACGTCGACGATTTGTACACAGGAAACAGCGTCGCTCCTCGCGGCGCCGCTTCGACCGACGCGCCCGCGTGTCAGTTCAGAAAACATTGCCCCTTAGAGTAAGGGAGGGTTTTAGTTACCGTCGAGGCGCCAAGGGTTACCCCCTCCACTCCTTCTTTCTTACGCTTCGAGCTTTAATTACAAGTCCTTTGTGATTCTATAACCTCTTGGGGAAACAAAGAAAATTACAAGGGGATTAAATTGGCTGAGAGTTAAAGGACGGGGTGGATTTTATATACCTAAGGTCAACTATTGAGATCTATAATAGATTCTATTTATTTTTCTGATTGAAAATCTTTTCTACAGGTTGGAAAAAGAGTTTAAATAGAGAATGATTTAATTTATCGCTATAGAAAAAATTACTTAGAGTTAAGAAATGTGGTGTCCTGTAAGTTCCTACGTCGAAAATCAATACATATAGTACAAATATACAGTGGTTTAACCTATTTTAACACTTTAATTCACATTCACATTAATTCACATCATAACGTAGGCAGACACTTTGTGAAATTGAATTGAAATGTTCCTATTCATCATTTACAATTAGAAGTGCAAGAAACACCCCACATTGAGGGTTTTAGTGGAAAGAAAAAAAATTGATGCTACAAAATGCTAAATTAAAAAAAAATGCTAAATATACTTAATTTAAAATAATGCTAAAAAACGTATTTCTGCTCATGGCCCTTATGGAAATTTCTATATGGAGAGATCTTTATTTTTCATATAATGGGAAAATTCACAAATATATAATAATAATAATTGAAAAAGGACATAGAAAATGTGAAAGACAATAAAAAGATATGAACATGACAAGACTAGAAATAGCTGAATCATGATCGATTAGAAATACTTGGTAGAAGAAGTGAGACAAGTTTTTATACTTCCTCTCGCACACATTAATGCTACCAATTACATTAGTTAAAGATAATTTAAAATACATAAACATGATATGAGAATAAGGGAGAATTTAAACAGCGAAACAGTTTATTCTTTTTCGAAAGTAGAAATGTTTATTCTAGTTTTAGTTAATCATGGAAATGATAGAAAAGCGTATTTCCATGAAATAACTCAATCATGTATTGTTGTAAAAATTATGTCTAACCCTGTACTCATCTATCCCGATGTCTGTAACTAACAAGTGTTTTCTTTACGTTCCAGGTGAGTTGTGTGTTGAGTTCGCTTCTAAGGTGACTTGGTTGACTGGTTCTCTCGAAACAACCAGCGTTCTATCGCAGAGTGAAGTGAAGTAAGCACAATACAATTGTTTACTTACGTCCTAATTAAACCAAGAAGAAATTGGCTGTTATTTTTCCATAAAAAACAATACGTTTTAGGTAGGGTATTCGTTTATTGGTTGGTTAGAGCTCTTTCAATTCTCGAATTCTAATTATGCATAATATGCATTGTAATATCAAAATTATTTCTCGCCACCACTACAAGTATTTTTTGTATTTTTGAAAAATTAATTCATCACTATTATTAAATTATTTGTTTCTTGTAATCAGCAAATTGTAGAATTAAGTACGAAATTGCGTTTTGTATAATTGCAACGATGACAATTTTTATGTGGGTTTGATTAACATGGGCAAGGTCTTTGAAGTTGTACTTACAACTTCGGATGTGTTTTTGTTTTGTTTTTTGCGTGAAAGGGTTAAGATTGCAGTACGCGCCAAAATTAACAAACACATAAAGTAAAGAATGTAAAAATATCATTACACAACACGAAACTTTACTTAGCCAGCGGTTTAGCCGCGGTCGCTTAGCCGGTTTCCACTCGGACACCGTAGTTGTAAGCGACCTCGAGCGTGGTCAGGGGTTGAGTGGGTGACCGCTCTGCCCTGGAACACACGTATACCGCTGGTTAGAGCAGGGGGTTTAAGGTTCCGGAGCCGGTTAGTGGAGGAACCTATTTACTGTCATATGTTATCCCGCGTACTTCGGAAGTGGACTGTAAGCCGAAAGGAGTAGGCTACGTGCCGGTTACCTGGTTTCCCCTCCTCCCCGTTCTATTCATCCTTCATCCTAATTTATCGGCACTCATCGTCTCAAACTTATGCATAATACAACGTAAGCAATCAACAACAAACCAAACTAATTACTTTAAGGGACTACATACTTAGATTGTACGTCGTATTGCTCCCTGGGGTTAGGTAGTAATTAAAGTTATGTAAATTGTCAAAGTTGTAAAAAGTACGTTTTGGAACAAAGTTCATTCATTCAAAAAATATTAAAACTTTGGTTGACATAACTATTCCCCTGTATTCAATGTAGTTTGCTTTGCTTTACATCTCGCAGCAATAATAATTGTCGAACGTCGAAAACTCATATGAAAATTCAAAACTTTCCTCTGTCAAACTTGTGCGGGCATCGTTACACAAGTTAGGTTTTGTTTGTCTGTTTCTTGCCTGAGATCATTGTGTCGTAAACTAAACAAAGTGGTGGTGGTAAATATCCATTCGGGTCTAAAGAAACTTTTATTCTTCAGAGTTGAACGGTAATTGGAAATGTAAATAATTTCAATGTTAATTACGTAGAACATCGAATTATTCATATATAAATAGGCCTACAAATTGAACATCAATTGAATTAAAAGTACGGTCACAACATTTGTTTTGTTAACAGAGCACAGTTTCTAAATTTCTGCTAGTGAAAGTGAAAGTGAAGTCTTCGCTTCGCTCATCCAATTAATGTCTTGTAAAACGTGTTTGGTCCATTATTGATCAACAATTAAATATCTCCAAAACAAACTGAATGTAGGCCTAGGCCTACTCTTAATCTCCAAAACAAAGTGAATGTAGGCCTAGGCCTACTCTTAATCGTCAAGGCTGGTTTAAGCTATCTCGTTTTCCACAAAAATGTCTACTACATTTGACAACCGCGCACTCTGTTCTGTTTACCTAATGGCTTCGGTTTATTACCCAGACTAATAATCGAATATCCTGGTAAAATGTTTATCTCTTCCATTAGGGAAGAGCTCTAGCTAGCATGCGATGACATGTTTAGCTGGTTGGGCGTAGCGGCATCGGTTTTGTTTACCGAGTGACGTCGTGCAGACACGATCGCTGTCCCACGTTCAACCCCTAGTCAAGAGTCTAGCCAGAAAGTAGGGCAGGCAGGGGTGGCCCACCCAATGAGAAAAAATGCAAAAAATAGGCACTGTGTGAAAACACGTGGAAAAACTGTATTTTTAAATTTTGTGGGAAAAAAATGTGAAAAATTTATATTTTGTAAAATCAGTACCAGTAAAAAATTAGATGATACTTTAAACACATGTCCAACATAACAACAGGGTGTATAAGACTGGAAAACCTGGAAAAGTCGGGGAATTTAATAAATCAGGAAAAGTCAGGGAATTTTTGTTATTTTCTGAAATTTTACTAGAAATGTTAAAAAACAATATTTTAGTAATTTCAATATTTTTTATGTTGCTGAAAATAGAAATTCTCAATTTAAAAAAAATCTTTCATTATTTTGCCTTGTCTGGTGTTTAAATTCGCGCTGAAATCGAAATTGAATTTATAAACAATTTTTCCTCCATTATAATGTGCGAGAAATCCAAATTTGCAGCCTGGAAAATATAATTTTCCATCTGGAAAACCTGGTAAAGTACGGGAATTTTGTAATGGAAAGTTCGTAGACACCCCGAACAAAATTTAAATACCAGTGTTAATAATGTTGATATGCCTAGTATGCCCTCAACACTATATGCTAAGTAATTTAAAATTACTGCCTCAATATTCGTGTAATAGGTAATGTGGTGTAATAACCGTGATATGTGATGATTAAAGGAATCTCATGTGAAAAAATGGACAAACTGCAATTTTTAGTTATGGAAAAATGTGAAAAATTGGAATTATTCAATGTGAAAAAATGTGAAATTTTCCAAATGGATGGGACCACCCCTGGGCAGGCCTATGCCATATCATTCAATTATCATATCACACACAAATTTCGATAAATCAATGTAGGCATATCGAATTTTATGTTTTGTGCAAAAAATTTAAGGTTTTAAAAACCAAAACTGAAATTTAAAGAAAATGTATCAAAAGTTCAAAACTATTAATAACGATGTTTTCATTCTCACACTCGCGTTAAATGTCCCGGCACCTCCACCAGTTGTAAAAGTAAGGACGAATTTACTCTAAGCTACTCGACACCTCCACCACACGATCCGAAATTTAAAGTTGTGTACTAATTTTTCTTAGACAGACTTCGGGTTTACACATTAACATCCCCAAAAATTCCTATCTCCGTTCTAAATTTTGAAGTTTAAAACAATTTGTTTCTGCTCTTGTGCTAATCTGATTATGATTTCGAACTTCATCCAATGAATATATAATTATTCGACTGGAGAGACGATCTATTTACAATACGTGACTAGCCCCCAAGGGTTTTTGCACGTGTTGTGAATTTGGTGTTATTGTTGTTGTAGGCGTGTCTGGTCTAAGGTCGGAGGGTAATCTCTCTCTCTCCCTCTCTCACTCGCACGCACGCACGCTCCACCTCTTCAAAGCGTGCTATATCCCCAAGGGTCATCCCTCTGTTATTGAACAAGAATTAATTAACTGTGGTCTATACTCTACAGACCTCCTTACACTTCTCAACGTATGAATATCATCATCTGGCTTTGTGCCCGGCAGACTGTGCGGATCGCACGGACGCAGTGAGCCACACGTGCGTCGTACGTGCTTGTTTGCATTCAACGGGCCGTGTTCATTTAATTATCGTTAGCCATGTTTTAGTGCCGAGACTGGATCACCTTGTCGGAGTACACTATTGTGCAGCTGCCACTGGTTATACTTTTGTTCAAATATTTAGTTGAACGCGTTCACATAAAACTATATTTTGCATTTGCCGTCTGCAATTAGAAACATACGTTGTAGAATGGATGAAAACGGGATTTCTTTGATTTCGAGTACCTGTCAAGTTTTGACATGATGTGAGCTAATTTTCCCTATTACATGAATATTTATGCGCACATAGGCCTAAACATCAATATTACTTTAAAGCACAATAGGCTGCATTTAGTTTGATTTTATCTGTAATGCATGGTCTAATGTAATGTGTACTACTTTCTATATGAGGCATAATCAGTCATATAACTAATTGACAAAGGATGATAAAGAAGACAATACACCACACAAAAGATTATTTTAACAGTAGTTCAAAAAGCAAGAAATTAGATTATAATGGCATATTTTAGATGAATATTATTAATAACATCAATAGGATATAAAAATTAGCAGACATGTGAGCAAAGCTTTAAATGTTCTCTCTTTTAGCTGAAGTTAAACTTCCACTCTTGATGTGAATGTTAAAATACTTATATTTTCTCAGTCCTTCATAAATATAAACTTTATTTCTCTGCCTGGTACGCTATACGCACATCATCCCATGCCATTCCAGATCTTTACTTATTTTTCTTCTTTCATATATCCCGAATGTCAAACGGAGTGATAAGTTACTTCAATTCGAATGTCTGTCTTGACGTTTCACGAGGGGGCACCACCGTGACTTCTCTCTCTCTCTCTCTCTCTCTCTCTCTCTCTCTCTCTCTCTCTCCCCTCCTCTTCCCCACGCATACAACATTTTAAGAATAACATTCAACATTGACGAATGCGAAGATGATGTGAACGTAACGTTATTAAATATTCGAGCGATGTTCAATTTTACAAAAGATTGAAAAGCGAAAGAATCGTAAGCATTTACTTTTGTTCTAAATCTGTTTTCGTAAAAGTTCTATTTTGCGTAGAAACTCGATCAACTGTCAACATAACCTTAGAAAGTGCAGACAATAAATTTCGGGACGATATTTTTTAACTTAACTAGTTGACATTATCATTTTAATAACACATTCCCTACTACAAAAAACTGCAAGTCCGATTCATATGCTGAATAACGGTAACCACTTTCGAAGAGTTATATTTATTATTGTGTCTGGCCCACAGGCATGCTCGAGCGATATATCATTACCGTCATATAAATTATAAACCCCACCTTAGTTATTTAACGTAATTATTTTTATAATTTTTAATAACATCTGTCACGGTATTTTCTCTATTTCCTGAACGTGTAACAACTTAATCTATTGGTCACTCATTAGTGTAGTAAATCAATACCATTACAATTAATTGTTTCACTACGTGCACCGTATAACTAATGACGTAATCATAACACCAACACCACCACAGTTAGTACCACTGCCATCTCCATCACTGGTTTCCTCTTTAGAGTTTACCATACAGATAATGTTATTCCCTAATTATATGTGCCCACTAACTTGAAAAATAATATAACGTAGTTAATGAATCTACAGGAAGGATAGAAGAATCAAGCCCATTTTTTTTTCTCGTCTCCGTAGCTATAAAGCTTTCCCCGGCAATTGGGAGACCGGGGTTTGTTACCCCGCTGAGTTGGATTTTGTAATTTCTAGATTGATTTCCATAAAACCAATATTTTTTGTTTTGCGACCAGAGTCCTCCAAGGATTCATTTTTTTCACAGGGACCTTGGTGAACCCGATTTTTTTAAACTCGTAAATTCATAACTTATTAGCCTGTCTGTATGAAATATGTATTTTTAGTGATACAACGACTAATCTTTGATACAACTTATATAGAGCTGGCAGTCTTGGCCAACTTCCCAAAAATAAAGAATTACGTAAAAATAAAGTCTAGTGAATTTCGTTAATTTTAGTTTTCTAAATGTTCTGGCTCGACCCCCACCCCAACAGAGGGTTCTGGCTCGACTCCCACCCCCAACAGAGGGTTCTGGCTCGACTCCCACCCCGACAGAGGGTTCTGGCTCGACTCCCACCCCCATCAGAGCGGTTCTTGACTCGAAACTTCCCACCCCATCAGAGGTTCTGGCTTACCCCCACCAACAGAGGGTTATGGCTTGACTCCCACTCAACAGCGCGGTTACTGGTTTGACCCCCACCCCAACAGAAGTGTCTGGCTCGACTCCTACCCCAACAGAGGGTTCTGGCTCGACTCCCACCCGACAGAAAGGTTTGGCTCGACTCCCACCCCAACAGAAGGTTCTGCTCGACTTTACCACCGACAGAGGGTTCTGGCTCGACCCCCACCAACAAGAGGTTCTGCTCGTATCCACCCCCACAGAGGTTCTGGCTCGATCCCACCGACAGAGGGTCTGGTCGACCCCCACCCCGACAGGAGGTCGCGACGAAGCCCCTACGATCGATCACGCACTAGGAGAGCAGAGCGTAATTACATCTACTGGGATCCTGGCTCGAAGCCGGGTGCGGTCGGCGGGCATGGCGTTATTACATCTTGCCGCTTCACGCGTTGCCTCTCGGCTACCTCATCTAGTCTAGTGCACTCACGTAACTTCTACTCCAACACAACGTCAACAAACGTTTCAGCTATCAAGAAGCAGCCGATACATCGAGTGCAGTACATGTTTCGAATTACATGCAAGAAATTATCGTATTCTGTTCCTTTTTCACCCTCGATAAAGAACGCAATTGCTATATTGGTTCCTTTTTCTATTTACCCCTTAGCATTTTGCCCGGCAAGGTCACAAATTTCAAAACATATGCCTCGTTCGTAGAGTTTATAATTTTGCATGACTAAACGAACCAAAATTTTTAAAACAAATCATGTGACGAAGATAGACTTGAACTTTCTCATACTCGAAAATCATCTTGGTCGATGGAAGAATTTACTTGAAAAGCGTGAACGCACTCATCGTCTAGAATCGTGGCGTTCTCTTGCAAATTTTAACGAATGGTGGGTTAAACTTTTTCAGTCGTACACATTTCATAATCGCATGATCGCCAAATTCAACTTATGTCTCATTCATTCTGGTCCACTTTTAACCTATAATTTTGCACAAAAAGTTTGATACTTAGAGGATGTTTTTTAGGAAGGATCATTTAGGTTCTACGAGACAATATTTTAAATAAATGTCTCCTACAAAAGCTGGGAAAATTACTTTAAATCTTACATTTTTTATGTTACGGTTAGATACTAAAAGTAAGCAATATTAAAACGATGTCCTGTCTGATAAGACATGGACGAATTCATCCTTTGTAAATCAACCCTTTTCGTCGTTTTTTAAAAAAATATATTCTTTTGTAACTGAAAAGGAAGACGTTAAATAAAGAGGAAGTTCGCTAAACGTTTTCCAAAACGCGTTAATGGGTGAGTTTTTGGTTGACTATTTCCGTCTGTCGAGGGAAACACGAAAATATCTCATTTTAAAATCGAAAAAACGTAAAAGACGATAATCATAAGAAATATTTTTTGATTGTACCCAAAAACGTACCAGATCTAGGTTTAGAGTCGAGGGTCCCCCCAGTTTTTATCAAGATCGCATATGCCGTTTGCCCGGTAGAGAGGAATAAACAGACAAAAAAACACCCGAGCTAATTTCTCAGCTCGGGGTAAGTGAAATTTTAAGTCTTCGCTTCGGTCATCCCCTAATCCCCAAACCCGAAGTTTCAAATTTTTTGGTGAAACTAAAATAACATAAAATTTTTGCAGAATGAATCCAGCACTCCACATTAAAGCCTAAGCCTAGTTTGTCCCCCAGCATGATTTTTTTCAAAAAGTTTCTGTTATGATTCTACGTGTGGGGGTGCTCCTTTTTTTTTTGGGGTTCTGTTTTTCCTTTAAAAGGGGGGGGAAAGGGGTCTTGGTCCCCCTTTTTGAGCACCGTGGTAATCTAATGGAAATGGAATACGATTAAAACCGAATCTCCCACTTTGAGTGAAGTTGTCATTTCGCCGGCGATGCCAGATGAGCCGGTCTCGAGTCTCGACTGTGTTGAGTAAACAGGTTTGCCAAACCCAGAATCTAAAGTCTATCCATCCTTGAGGTACAAAGCGTGTAGAAAGTGACCATCGGCGGACGAGCCGGGATCGGTCGTCCCGTCTATTGTCTGCATTTTTCCCTTTCCACCTTTTTTGGCGTGACCGAACTTGGGAGCGAACATGGGTTTGTTTCTACCTGCCTTCGCCCATTTCAAATCTATTGTGATGAAAATAATTTATTCAGCAAAATATTTTTTTTATAATTGCAAATATTTCATAACGTGGTTCAAATGTGTAGCTTGAGTTATGAAATGTGTTTTTTCCCCTAGTGTCTACGATCAAAACTGACTGAAATACATAAATATTATTATATTATTATATAATATTATCAAAATATGTTATAGAAGCATTATCCGTAACTCAGTCAGTTTTTATCGTAGAATTTCGTCCAAAAAAATGAAATTCAAGACGCACGCTTAATATTTCAACAACGTTATTAGATATTTGCAATTAAACAAAAAAATCAATAAATTAATTAATACAGCAGGTATAAAACCCTCAGTTTCTAGGATGGTCTATTTTACGACTACACGCGACAACCCTTAGCAGCTGCCTCATACCCATACCCGACGCGTCCGTCGATGGTCACTTTGTACTTCATGGATAGATAGACTTTAGTAACTAAAATAAACCATTTAGACTCGGCCATGTTGTTTTAAGAGGCATCAATGTGAACAAACGTTCGCACACGTCCCTAGCTGCAGCGGATGGGATAAAGAGGAAATCTGCTGACTACGTCAATATAATCACGCTATTTGTGTGGACAGGGATGAAGCCTAGGTAATGCCGTTCTATGTACGAGGGGGGTTATTTAATTAACGGGTTATTTCCCGATGTGTACCTAGCTTGAAGGGGTTCTCTTGCCAAGAGCAAATTTTATCATCTTGATTAGAGAAATTAAATATTTTGTGGGTCATTTCGCAGTGTTCGATTATTTATAAACTCCTGACGTTTCTATACGACTGTGTATCATCATCGGAGGAAGACTAAAGTTCTCAATTTTGATGAATTTGACGTGAGTCGGTTTGATTTACTTGTTTTTGCCCTTCCTGTGGTGGTATGATAAGTAGTTAAATATTGGGGTAGCAATTTTTGTGGTCTCTCGAAAATTCACTTGTATTGCCGTGTGAAAAATCAAAATCAAAACAGAAAATTGAGTAGTTATCAAATGGGAAAAGTGAAGCAAGAAGAAAAAAATATTCAATCAGTTTGCAGTTAACGAAATGAAATTTCCTTCAAACTTTTGTTCATTTCTGATTCTTCAAGTAAACTTGTTATTCCACTTCCTATTTCATCACACTGTTGGGTAAGTTTTCTACCTTTTGTTTTATAACAGCCGAGAAGTTTTTCGTATTTTGGATGTCTCTCTAACACTCAACTTCAAACCGCACTGCATTTTATTCTTGTGACCTAGAAACACACGTATTTTGTTCTGTAGAGCGATCTTGCATTGCCTAATAAACCTGGCCGTCTCACAAATGAATTCGTTGTCTTGCACAACAGTTTAAACAAGGTTGATTCTGTAAATTGTTACATCATTGTGCATATAGTAAGTATAAGTTACTCAAAGAGTTATAGTGAAATGAAATGTCCGATTGTAACATATTTTATTATCATCAATTACCCGGTGTGACCCTCTTTAGGTGAATAACTAGATTTGTTAGGGTGTTATCAAGGGAATATCCGAGGCACTGCCTCCTAGATGCTACGAGCAGATATGGTACGACTACGAGTAGCATCCAGGAGGCAGTGATCCGAAGATTCAATCAATGACATAATATAAGCTAAGCGCTAGACACACAGTATAGCCGTGGGGAGCATAACAATTTGCACCTGTCTCTAGTAGGGAAAAACCCACCGCCGTCTAAATGTATCGTACCCTTAATTTAACAGCCTTTGTGTTAACAAGCGGTGTAAAATCAAAACCGCAAGATGGCGATTTCTCGTTATTATTGAAGAAAAACAGTCTTTCTTCCTCAAATCTCTCAGTTACTCCGATTTCCGAACAAAGCAATTCAAGTTGGTGGACTATCATACTATTGTCTATCTGCATTAGGCTTTTAGTAATCAAAACTAGTTATTTGTGCGGAATATGTGTCTGAACAAGGTCGTGCAGGTCTAGGGTTGCCTAGGAGAGGCCTAGGGCTTGTCAAACGTGTAATGTTAGCATTAATTGAATGTTGTTCTATAGCCTAATGGAACTAAAGGCTTACACTGTTGTATTATAAATAATTTTCTTTATCTGGGCCTAGGCCCGGGACGGTTTCTGGTTTGTTTTATGAAAGTAATGACAATTTTTCTCATTTCACACATAGAAGCAAAATTTAAAATGTCCGCCATTTGTTTACGTATTTGTTTATCCCCGCGACGTTCAAATAATCCACTGCATCTTAGTTCATTCAACTAGATGAAGTATCTATGTTGCAGTGAAGTGATTTTTCCCTACTAGCTAGGCTTCAAATTGTAACGCTAGCGCTCGTTTGGAAGGATAGGAGACTGAGCGTCTAGCGCTTTGCTACGCAAAGCTTATGTACGTCATTGGATTTAATCCAAACATTCGCCTTTACTACTCTAGAAAACCTTGGACTTTTAGTCAGGCTTTCCGGTGGAGGGATTCAACCTGTGACTCTACGAATCAGAGTCTCGCGCTTTACGTATGAGCTACCTCTGTGGGAGGAGCTACATGTTAGGACTCCACCACGCAGACTCTTTAGCGTTGAATATCAAGAGTCAAGTTCAGTTTACCTTCCCACTTAGCGTCAAAGAGTCTAATAAGCTATCGACGAGTGCGATGCCATCGTTTGACCATGGTTTGACTTCGTCGACGCCGAGATCCAAACCATCAACCAATCCAATCATAACACCACACAATATTCCAAAGGACCTAATACGCCTGCCTCTCCATATACAATAAGTTGCCAAATCACATCAGAGACATCAAAGTTCATACTACATTTAGTAGCAAATTAAAAGCATTTCTAGTAGAAAGAGCATTTTACTCGCTAAACGAATTCCTAACAGATTAACCCTTGTATTCCACTACAAATTGTCTCTTATAGAACCGTACTATATTCCCTACATGCATATTTTGCATTCAATACTAATACCTTTTCATAATCATTATATCATACCATACGCTAGCGTTTTATATTATTATTCACCCTAAATCACATCGTATTGTATTATATCACACCTATTACTCTACTACTATTATTATTATTATTATTATTATTATTATTATTATTATTATTATTATTATTATTATTATTATTATTATTATGTGTTTATTCCGTACATTCATTACATTTATAATAAACATACGGATGGATGTTAATAGCAGACCGAAGATCCATTGAGACATTATACACCCATCCTAAGAATTATATACAACAATAATAAAATACATATCAAACAAGATGAAACAGACACATATCAAACTCTTAAAAAAACATTCTCTTGACTGCTCCCTCGAACCTACCGAGAGGAAGTTCCTTTACTTCAGAAGGTAGTGCATTCCAGAGCGCTGCCTCCCTGTAGTAAATGGATTTCTGGAATGCACTTGTTCGAGCAATTGGCGTCCTTAAGGTCAACCCCTTATTACTTCCGCGTCCTAAAATCTCAGTCCGATTTACTGGGGTAAGGCGCACAAGAGGGTCAAGATCAATGGTTCCACTCATACACCTCTTGTGGAAAATAATGTCACATCTCTTGAATACAGCCTCCAAACTAGGTATATTGAGCTTTTCTCTTCTAGAAGCGCTACGGAGGTCAGTTCTGTACCCCAAGATTGCTTTAGTTGCTCGATTCTGTAGTGATTCTAATTTGTGCATGTTTTCTTTGGTGGTTGGATGCCATGCTGGCGCACCATACACTATTTTAGGCCTAATTAGCGTGATGAACACAGACCTTAGAACTCTAGGTTGGCTATCTTTCAAGTTACGGAATACAAAACTTGCCAGTTTAGAGCATTGTGACTTAACAATATTAGTGTGCCTTTTCCAACACAAGTCATGAGAAATGTTTAAACCCAGTAATTTTATAGATTTACTTGATTTAAGTTGACCGTTATTCAAAACGTATGTTCCATTAATTGGGTCTGATGATCGAGAGAGTCTAAGAAGCACAGATTTTGAGTCGTTAAACACATACCATTTACAGAGCACCAAGAGTTTATTGCATCCAAATCAGCTTGTAGAGCATCAACATCATCGAATCTTGTAATAGAGCGGTATATGGTACAGTCATCTGCATACATAGCTAGCTTAGATTGTACACATGAAGGAAGGTCCATCATATAGATGATGAAGAACAAGGGACCAAGTACAGAACCTTGTGGTACACCTGAGATTACATCAATGTTCCCTGATCTTGATCCATCAAATACAGTGCATTGATTTCTCCCAGTAAGAAAACTCCTACACCAAATTAGAAGAGAACCTTGTATGCCATAATTCTCAAGTTTTGTCAGAAGACGTTCATGTGGAACACGGTCAAATGCTTTACTCAAATCAAGAGAGATAACGTCCACCTGCTTAATTGACTTATGATCCAAACTGTGTTGCCAATCCTCAATTACTTTTGAAAGCATGGTGACACAGGATCTTTTTGGCAAAAACCCATGTTGGTTTGTATTTATAAGTCCATTGTCATCGAAGTGTGTAAGAATGGATCTACTTACTAGTCTCTCAAGTACCTTACATAACACTGATGTCAATGCTATTGGTCTGTAGTTAGAAATTACCTCTTTGTCACCAGATTTGTAAACAGGTACTACATTTGCCGTCTTCCATGACTTAGGAACAGTGCCAGTCGATAATGATAGGTTGAAAAGGCTTGTGATCGATGGCGATATAAATGCTGAACATTGTTGTAATATCTTACATGGAATACCATCAGGTCCGGATGCTGCACCAGGCCGAAGGTTTCGTAAACATCGACACACATCTTCTTCAGAAACCTGTAGATTCAGCAAAGGATCCAAGAAGCCAACACCTAAGGGATTTTGACGTAGCAAATCTTTTGTGTCACATACCAATGGGCAGAAGTTGTCTTTAAATTTATCATTAAAAGCATTAGCAATATCAGAAGATTTTTTAAAAGTAATTCCATTTGACACAAAGTGAGATGGGGATGCACTTCCATTCTTACTATGAATGTACTTCCAAAGTGCCTTACTGTTGCTTTCTTCTCCTAGTTTCCAAATATAATCTCTGTGAGCTTGACGTATAGTTCGTTTAATAAGTTTGCTAGCCTTCCATTTCCTATAGATTGAGTCACGTTTTCTGATTGATTTAACAATGTCACTGGTGATCCATGGTGAACGTTGTTTTCCCTTCACTTTTATACTAGGTATGGCTTTGTGAACATTCAACCAGAAAACTTCACTCCACTCTATCCAAAATTGGTCTACGTTTTTCTTTGTGACAATATAGTAATAATAATATAGTAATATACCTATTACTTGATTCACATGAAGTGCGCATTCTATTTTATTATTCATTTTATACCATGTTTTAGCCATAGGAACTATTCTCTCCCTCTTCACGAAGAGGTGTATACTTGTCCCATGTATTAGTCAAGTCAATAAAGATCTACTCTACTCTATTATTAAGACGGAATGGGACACATTTGGCAGTTAGCAAATAGCTATTCGCTCGGCCAAGATGCATCCGACGTATATGAAACTTTGCAAAGTTGTCAATAAAGCATACATGGACAGCCCTGCGGGCATAGATTTCCAAATTTTGCTTTAATCAGTCAGAAAAAAATCACGAATAGTCAATTTTGGAGTTTTTAACAAAATCAAAATTCGTGAAAACTAATTTATTTTTTAAAAATTATTTTAAAACAAAATTTGAAAATGTGTTACTGTAGAGCACTATATTTCCACATTCGTGACATATGTTCAAAATTTCAGACACCTCAGTTGACCGAGCGAACAGCAATAATTGCTAGCATAGCATTAGGCAAATTATTTGCCTAAAACGCATGTCCTATACTCTCTACACATTTCGGATATTTTGCTGTTGCTGGTGACAAATTCAGGTAAATCCGAAGAAATATTTTTGGGAACAGTCCTTGCTTTTTTCTATGACTACTTAGAATTGGAAATCATTCGCTAATAATTTTTCTATTATTTAGATAAGATTTTCATTTAAATTAAACTTTGAAAAGTGGAAGGCGGTTGTTAATTAACTAACAATTACGTCACAGATTCCGTTTGCGTGGGAAAGAGTACACGTAAAACTTTTTACCTCAATAGAATGTCATATATTTACGTCAGATTGGTTGATTTAGAAAGAATCTGCAGTTATCACATGATTGTGGTACTCTGTTACGAAGTATGCTATATCTTACTGGCGTTGATTGAAATTTTGAAGTGAGTAATACTTTTCGGTGAGAGATGTGGAGAGAGAGAGAGAGAGAGAGAGAGGAGAGAGAGAGAGAGAGAGAGAGAGAGAGAGAGAGAGAGAGAGAGAAAGAGAGAGAGAGAGAGAGGGGGGGAAGAGGGAGTCAGGTCGAGATTCGAGTGATTGAGTCAAAATTTATGAGTTTACATTGCAAGCTCATAAATTTTGACTCGTTCTGTTCCGGTATCAGATTGAATACTGAATGCAAAACGTAGTTTAGTTTTCTTGTGTTGGTATGCTTGATTTAAGCAATGTGCAATCCAGATGTAGAATAGTCGATTCTATTCCCTAGATGTATTCAAAGCGTTTACCGATGCTCGCAATGCAAACTCGATCGCATTTTAAATTTAAATGAGGAAACAACTTTTTTCAAAATTTACAGAAGCAATTTCAAGAAATATATGTTTGTGTAGCATTACTTTCGTAAATATTTGCTTATGCAAACGTTTTCATAATTTTTAAAATAACTATATGCTACTATAAGAACAAAAACATACAATACTTATACGTGTCCCATTTTATATTTACATTCTAAACAAAGTACAAGAAAATATTTAACTTCTGACTTGTATTAAATCGGGATGGATTTTTTAACTTCTGAAAAGTATTAAATATTAACAATTCCACCTACGGGAGTGTTTCCCGAGTAACCAAATCGAGAAATAAATCCCCGCTCATACCTGCTGCGAAAGGTATCATGTATGACATTACAAATGTTTGTTGGGTCAGTTCAAAGGCAACAGATATTCGTTGAAGTACTGTTCCATCCATTCAGATCTATAATGCAACTACAATTCAGAAGTGAAATAGTTACCGTCTCGGTGGTCTAGGTGGCTAAAGCTCCTACCTGGAATGTGGGAGACTCGGGTTTGAACCCTGGTCGGGATGGATTTTTTAACTTCTGAATTGTATGAAATATTAAAAATTCCACCTACGGGAGTGTTTCCCAACTAACCAAATCGAGAAAGTACAAGACGTTCAATTTCCAAGGTAGAGGGAGTATGATAGGTAACTTTATGTTACGGATGTAAAAGTTGATGGCTTATTTCATGATTTACGATTGATCTGAAATACACGTTATATAATGTTAAAAATAAATTTTAACTATCAATGTAATCTCATTAATCTCACAGTTACACGACCATCTACGTTGAATGGGGTTCTGGGTGTAGTAGCAGTTTCAAATTATTTTCAAGATGCAATATTTGCCGCGTTCCCAATCAGAAACACGTGAAAAATGTGTTTGAAATCTATACAAGCAGGTCATAATAATATTTATGTTAAGTGTTGTAAGTATATGTTTTCAATATTTATATGGTTCAAGTAAGAATTATAATACTCATATTTTATCTTAGGTGACTGATATTTCCCCAAATATTTCCCCCCCAAATATAACAATGATTGAATGATAATGTGTAGTAGTGGTCGAGTCGGTGGGGGTGGAAGCTAAATTGTGGGTTGGGTGTCCCACGTTTTTGCCGGGGGGGTGAGGGGGGTCTAATTTGTCATATATTGTCAGCTTTACATGCAGACAACAGCCGTCATGTGCGATGCCCACACAAGTGTACTGTAGACATTTGATTACAATTAACTATAAATACTAGATGCAAAACACATTATATAAAACAACATGACACATACGATTAGGTCGCTGGTCCAAAGCGTGTGGCTATACGAGGACGTGGGTTCGAATCCCCCATTAGTTTTTTTATTTTTTATTACCGTCTTTGAACGTCATCTATCACCACTCATCGTCTCGAATAGCCTTAGTGCATTAATATGATACGTTAACCAAAAAAAAATCATCATCATTAGGTCTGTAAAAACCCTTTGAATATAATAATTACAGTCGATAAATCACACTTAAAACACTTTTATAATAGCAAGTCAGTTTATTTGCTATTTCAAGCCAGACATCTTGGGGGTTACCCATGACAACCAAATACACATCCAAAACATAACAAAAATCAAGGTTTCTCAAACAAAGTAGGTATCACCCACCAAAGTACACGGTCTATCAAATGTTTAAAACATTGGAATCACCTCCTTGCAACATACTCCCACCTGTGTGTCCTTGACGCAAACAACAATACAGAATAGTTTTGAACTTAAGTTTCCAAGAGATATAATTTTTGAATTGGACGAATCAGTTCACTGGTCGCTGTCTTTAAGCGAGCCACTCTGCACCGCCCATCTTGACCCTTGAATACTTCCAATACTCGTGCTATAGGCCAATCAATGCGCTTCGTTATATTATCCCCTATGATTACAACATCACCAACAGAGATTGCATGATCGGTTGATTTCGTTCTTGTCTTCTGCCTCAACATACCAAGATATTCTCGACGAAAACGTTCTCGAAGATTATCCCGAGTCGTTGACAAAAGTATAATCTTCTCTTAAAACTCTTCCGATCCATTTGATCAACTTCGGGTAACGTAACGTTTTCAAGCTCTTGAAGAAACATGACAGGTTTCAACGGAATCGCGTCTCGACCATCTTCTGTGATGTACGTTATGGGTCTTGAATTTATTACTGCTTCGCAATCACATAAAATTGTTATCATTTCTTCATATTCTAACGAGGTACGTCCCAACACTCGTCGCAAAAGGTCTTTCACCATGCGAATTAGTCTCTCCCACCAGCCACCCCACCACGCTGCTGTAGGAGGGTTAAACTTCCATTTAATTTTTGAACCACCATAACAGATTGAACCTCCTCCCAATCGCTTGTTTGGAACATGTTGAAGGCCCCAACAAAATTAGTTCCATTATCAGAATAAATCACATTGGGCCGGCCTCTCCGAGCGACAAACCGCCTAAATGCTTTAAGAAAAGCATCTGTTGACAGAGACGTGACGAATTCCAAATGAACGGCACGATACACGGCGCATGTGTTTTAACACAATCCAACCTTTCACCGATTGTTTTAAAATCAAAGGGCCTGCTAAATCAACACCAACGACTTCAAAAGCTCTGGCATCATTGATTCTATCTCTTGGTAACGGTGCTTCGACAGTATCTAACTTTTTCTGGTTGAATCGTCGACACGAGATACATCTTGACAAAATACTTGAAACTGTCTTCCTCCCTCGAAGAATCCAGTAGTGTTCTCGAAGTGACGAAAGGACAATATTAACTCCTGCGTGTGACATTTCCAGGTGAACCTTCAATACCAATAACTCCACAAAACGATGAGATTTGGGCAACAAAACAGGGTATTTAAAATCCTTATGATCATCCCTCAGGATAATTCTAGTTTTTACTCTCAAAATCTGTTGTTGATCACGAACAACGTTTAACGTCTTAATCTTCTCTATGTCATCTTGCTGAAAACTCTCAGACTGTACGACATACACAATATTATTTTCAGCTTCTACATATTCGTCAACAGTAATACTCCCTTCCAATTTATCTCGTGGATTGCGAGAATTGTGAACAAATCGACGTATCCAAGCCACTGTCCTCACAATAGAATTGTATTTTGAAAATCTTTCAAAGATTCTATTAGATAATGGTTCCGACACAGCAGCCATGCTAACAATTACGCTTTTCTTGCGTTCTTTTAGAACCTCATCTTCGTCCACGTACGATTCCCACTGAGAAGAAGGCCATACTTGCTTAGGTTCATACAACCACTCTGGCCCCTCCCACCATCGGGATGAAATCAATTTTCGTACCGAACAACCTCTTGAAGGTAGATCTGCGGGATTGTTTGTTCCAGGTATGTGTTTCCATTGACAACCCTGAGTTAATTTCCTTATTTCAGTGACACGATTCCAAACGTAAGCCCCCCATTGGTTTTCACGCCGAATCCAACAAAGAGCATTAACTGAATCTGTCCAATGAAATGATGGAATTTGTTGTATCCTCAAAACAGTTTTAACTTCATTTGAGGTACTTCTTCAATAATACCTTCCTGTTGCCATTCATCGAACACCTTTTTATAATCATCAAGTAATCCCACCAACCTTAACTTATTTTCATTATTGTGAAATCTCTTTATGGCTATCAATTTATTCGTTGGTAATAGAGGGTGGTCACGAATCCAAGTGAGGCAAACTTCATATCGTCCCTCTTCATCAACGCGTATTGTGTCCTTAAATAAACTATTAGCCGCTTCTTGAAGTTCCTCTTTTTCTCGGTTGTAGGCTTCATCTCGTATACCTATGACGTCAAGGGTCCATAAGTCACTAATCTGTGGTTCATTGACGAACATTGATATAACAGTCATGTTCACACTGTCTTCATCTAATTCAGAAGGGCATATTTTACGTATTGAACCCATCAAAGTCCAGCCAATGCATGTCTGTATTGCCATTAAACCAGAAGACAAACCATGACTTACTCCAGTTAACAACAATCCGATAACATCTGCTCCCAACAGCAACTCAATCGGACCAGCTGTACCAACATCAGACAACTGAATATCCATATCTCTTAGTTCGTCCAACCATGGCCCCTTTGGCACAGTGTCCACCATTCCACAAATTGAAGGTTGACTCAAAACTTGTATCTTTCTGTCAGGACTCTGTCCGTCAACACTTAAAAGGTCAAGTTCATAAACATTATGAATTTGAGCACCAGTCTCAGTGCCACCAAACAAATTATGATGAAGTGTAACCTTTCCATCAACTTTGAGAGCCATACTTTGAGCTACCTTAGTAAGAATGTAGGACTTTTGTGATCCGGTGTCTAAAAGCGCTCTAACCATCCTTATTTGGCCATCCTGGTGAATTCTCACCCTCAAGGTCTGCAATATTACATCTACTGATGTGGAAACATTATTCATTGTAGAAACCTTTTCCTTGTTCCCACCATCAGTTTCAAAGCTGGTACAAGTGTTCGAACACAACAGAGTGTTATGTTTGTGTTTACAAATCGAACACAACTTGGATACTTTGCAATATTTAGAAATATGACCTCGTCTCAAGCATTTGAAACAAACTCTAGCTTTTCTTACACAATTCCTTCTTTCGTCCAAACTTAATGATTTGACTACAAGACATTCAGTTGATTTGTGACACTTGTCACAAAATACACATTTTAACATGTGGTTATACTCACGTGCGCCGTTAGCTAATCCAGAAGCAGTTGGCACATCAGAATGGCGAGGTGTCTCAGGAGTCGATCGTTTAACCACATTTGTCTTAGCCATCTTGACTCGTTCCTCGCCCTCAACTTCACTCTTCAGAAATCTCATCAACTTCTGCAGCGTATCTTGCTCCTCTGAATTCCCACTGGATCTGCAGTTGACATGGCTCTACTTCTGATCCACGCCCGGAGTGTCTCTTCTGGTAGACAAGATTCGACCAAAGGATACAACACAGATGCATACTTGTCACACGTTACTTTCAACGACTCGAGGGCTCTCAGATGAGACTCCAGTTGGTCATACAACTGTGTCAAGTCTTTCTTGATACTACTCGAAGTTACAAGACGTATTAGCTCTCGAACGTAATAGTCAATGATGGCATCATCATGCCCAGATCGCGACACCGATTCGTCTCCAGCCTTAGGATAGTTCTCTGCCGTTGTTGGGGAGCTATCAACCAAACTCCTAGGCCTGGAATTTTCCGCCATTGCGTCAAGCAAATAGTAAAACTTGTCTTCTGCAGGCATACTAACATCTTCGTGAACCTTTCTAAATTGTCCCCAAAAAACCCAACCAGTCTTTTAACTCACCATTGAATTTCTTGAGCTGAATAGAGGGCAGTTTGAATCTTCTCGCACAGCTTCCGATAATTATTCCAGTATCAGGTTTATCCTGACTAGGACCCGCTGAGGATTGGTTCACCACAGTAGGCCTATTACATGCCTCAACCTCATACTTCAACTCGAGGTATTTATCTCGGCGTGCCTCCACATCTTCGAATTCTTTTTCAAAGTCGCCACTTAACACTTCATCTTCTTGAAGAAGATCTAATATCTGCACGTCCATTGCTTTTAGGGTCAAAACTTGTCTTCCAACAGATACATAAGCTTACCCAAAGTAAAATGATCACGTCCACCTTGCAGCTCGGCTCAAGATGCAAGAGGAAATAAAATAAAAACCACTTCTAAAAAAATGCTTAACAGTTGTGGAGTCCCACAAGGATCAGTAATAAGTCCCTTTTCTTCAACATATTCATAAATGACTTCCCTTTTTGCATAGAGGACATGAACTATTTGCCGATGATGCGACATCACTAGTTACAGCCTCAAACTCAGAGACGCTAATAACTCTAGCAAAAGAGAAATCAATAGCTTGTACGAACTGGTTTAAAAGTAATAAATTAGTCTCAAACTCATCAAAAACAAAATTTATTCAATTTCATTCAACTCAAAAAAGCAGATCTCTACAACCAATAAATGAACTACTAATACAAGAATGCAATAGTACATGCACAAGGATTTCAAGGGTAGATGACATTAATTTTTTGGGTATCCACATGGATGAATGTCTAACGTGGCACAAACATACAACATTTCTAGCCGGAAAACTAAGTTCTGCCTGCTACTCGATAAGGCTAATAAGGAATGCTACCAATATAGAAACAGCCAAATTAGTATATTTTGCACTTTTCGAAAGTAATCTAAGATATGGGGTTGAATTCTGGGGCCACTCTACCCATCATGAAAAAATATTTAAAATTCAAAAACGCGCTATCAGAACCATATTAAAATCACACCCAAGAACACACTGTCAACCATTATTCAAAAATCTTAAAATTCTTACTCTCTACAGCTTATATATATTTCAATCAGTGGTGATTGTAAAACAAAATATTCAACATTTAAGTAAAAATAATGAAATACATTCTCACCATACACGACAGGAAAACAACATTCACTTAGAACAACACAGTAGCAAACTATCTCAAGTAAACTCAAACTATTTCAAAACTAAACTATATAACAAACTCCCTAACGAAATAAAACAAATTACTGCAATCAACAAATTCAAAGAATCAGTGAAAAACTTCCTATTAAGCAAAGCGTACTACTCCTTAAAAATCTATTTTGAAGAAAAATGGGGCTGAAAGAACAATAGCCAGAACAATGCAATTATACATTAAGGCCTTCAGTTCTAATATTGTTCAATTTATTATTTTTTTTTTTGCAATTGGAGGTACCTATGGACTATGTATGAGTATATGTAAATGTGAAATAAGTAACTAATACTGGTCCAATTACAAAAAACTAATGTTACGAATATTAATTTTCTGTGGACTTGAATATGAAAATGGATCCTTTAGTAATTTTATATCAACTTCATATTTGTAAGTCTTATGTTAAATGTATCTTTAAAAATGTACTGTAAATAGATGTGTACCTGTATGTATGTTTAAATAATATAGTACATATTTATAGTATTATGTAATATCATAATTAGCCAATACAGGCTCAAATGTAAAAGTCTAATTAAATATTTACATGTATTTATTTATCTAAGGCAATAAACAACATAACATAACATAACTGGCGCTCGTAAACGTATTAATTTATCCATTTTGTTATATTCACGGGTCCTGTCACGGTCGCCAAAATTGTAAAAACCCTTTGAATATAATAACTACAGTCGATAAATCAAACGTAAAACACTTTTATAATAGCAAGTCAGTTTATTTGCTATTTCAAGCCAGACATCTTGGGGGTTACCAACGACAACCAAAACACATCCAAAACATAACAACAATCAAGGTTTCACAAACAAAGTAGGTATCACCCACCAAAGTACACGGTCTATCAAATGTTTAAAACATTGGAATCACCTCCTTGCAACAAGGTCTACTAAGGTGTTCACACGAATATAGTAATATACAAGGTACAAATAGAAAACTATCGCGAGTTCATTCTATGTAAAACATCGAAATGAGTCAAAGTAAGTCTATGTTGGTGTAAGTAAGTCTATGTTGAGTGCAACATAATCGTCCCTCCATTGAACGAAGTGACCTTACTCATGTAGCCAACATGATATTACGTGACCAACAAACATTCTCCCACAAAACGTGGAATAAACCCGACGCAGTGAATACTAATGTTCACTTAGCTAATGCCCTCCATTAGACGGTGGGATGTTAATTACGTCGTCGGTCAGTAAAGGCTATTTCCAGCCGGTGTGCTCATGTAGAGTCGACCTTATTGACCGTAGGACGCCGCACCCAACTTACGTGTACGTCGAGCCTGGTGCTACAGGTGAGACTGGAGACATACAGAGAGACGGATGGATGGACAGACATACTTACAGGTAGACAGACAGACAGAGAGACAGACAACAGGCAGATAGACAGACAGACTGACAGGCAGATAGACAAACAGAGAGACAGACGGGATGGAACTGAATGGCTTTGGAGACAATTTGGATGAGCTCGAGAAAATGCATAGATTTATCCTGGAACGCTTTTCGAAAATAAATGAAACTTTTCGAGGCGTATGTGTACGTAACGTATATGTACACATGCCTATCAGAGTACATTTTGATTATATTTCTTTTTTTTATTGTGCCTGTAAACATGATGAGATAAAAGAGAATGTTGTAGTTGTTAGTTTTATTGTATGTGACTTGTCCCATGCCAGGTCGGCTAGTGTAGGGTAATGGAGACAATTTTGTAGTTATTTTCCAAGCTTATATGTATGAGATGTTTATTTGAAATGTTGAAATGTTATCTATCTCTGATCACGCCATCCCAAAGTTAAACAATAAATAACAAATAGTAATTTCCGTGGGATCGTACACTAGTGTTTTGTCCAATGACCAATTTATTTTATTTATTTATTTATTTATTTATTTATTTATTTAACGTCTATTCTATCATTAAAAAACTGATTTACAAAGGAGGACAACTAAATAAATCTAATTACATAGATGCAGAAACTACAATAAACTACATTTAAGTACATATTTGAAATATTAGCATTACAACAACAATGCATTTAAACACAACAATTTTGTTAACAAATGAAAATAATATAAAATGTATTTAATTAATGAATCAAATATAAAAAAGGGTGGGGAATGAAAAGAAAAGGAAAAAAGGAAGAAAAAAGAAAAATAGAAAGAGGAAAAAAAGAAAAAAAAACATTAAAGAAGAAAATCGAAAAGAAAAAAACTGATTTATTAGACGATCCCACTCAAACGAATATGAGGTTTGCCAAAAATCAGGAACAGCAAATCAGGGAGTATAATCAAAAACTTTCGCGGAAGAAACCACCGAACCAATGACCCCCCATTCTTGTTTTGGCGAACAATTCCAATGGCAATACGTTGGTTTTATTTCCGTTATCGGCAATCCTGATTGAATATTTCCCAGAATGCCTTGCACGAAAGTGTCGAAAATACAACTTGGGTATTCCAGACTGTATTCAGAAGTGCAATAACTTTAACATATTGTTTTGTTTTTTTTTAAATTACGGTTAACCTATTATTCAATCGATGAAACAGAAATAAATAATAAACACAAAAATTAAATTAACATCACGATAAATCGACTATCAAGGTACAATAAATACTTGACGTAATGCGAATAACGAATTATTCAATTTAGAGGTAAAATGTTTTTCGATTTCTCTCATTTACATTTTCATTCAATTGAAATTCACAGCCGAAATCTAATAATTGCTATTTTAGTGGGAAATGTTCAATGTTCGTTTTACACGTTTTTCATTCAAGCCAATTCTAATCAAATAAACTTAGTTATTTTTACTCTGTTTCAATTGAAAAAGGTAAAAATGAGTGAATTATAAACTGTGCGAATACCGTGCTAATCCAATGGAAATGAAATTTAGTTTCAATAACGCTTGAAATAGGGATTATACACCGCGATATTACATTTCACAATCATACGTTACATAGTGCTGGTATTATAGGGGACTGGAAGCTATCTTCCTTCCTCCTCTAGCTCACACTTACGAAGCTTAAGTGATTAAACCTCCACTTGTTCCACTTAAAGTTAAATTGTATCGAAACTTTGTATAATATAATTCAAATTATGTTCTCTATAAAATAGAATAATGAGATGACAATTTGTAGTTTCAATTGGATACTTTATGCTGCATGCCTTTTTTAGATAAGCGTAGCGAAATCTTAAATTTACTATCATGGGAAAAATAACTCTGGTGTTTTTTTTGTCTGTCTGTCTGTTCGCTCTCTAGCGAATAGCTTCTACGATCTTCAAATGAAATGTTCCAATGGAAAACGAAATGTTTAACCTTAGACTAGACACGTTCTTGGTACATCAAAGGAATACTTTTAATGACATTTTTTCCCGATTTTTTTTTAAAAATGTATATTTGTTAGCTTTCTACCGGACAATTGACCAATCCCTCACAAAAAGACTCGTGGACCTTCGTAATGTCTAATAATATACCCGGTTTTATTGGCATTGTACCATATAAACATTTCTCCTGAAATTTCTTATTATTTCTTCCATATAATCTGAAATTATTTTTTACGTATAGTTGTTATTATACATCAATTGTGGTAGGACAAACGAACAAAGCTAATTTTTCGGCTGGACATTTAATTGCTTATCTAGAGGAAGCACAGTAAAAACATTCATCAACGCTCTCTGCTCTACTCGAGAAACTTGTTATTTGTACAGCCGGGATTCGAACCCGCTACAGTTGGTTCCCTAATTTCCAGAGCTTAGACTTGCGCGGTCGGTAAATTTCGAGAGATAACTTTCATTCACAGTATCGATGAAAACCGGTTTTAAAAAACTCCATTTAGAAGATTTACATAAAACCAATTAAAATATAGATTAATATGCAAACATTGATATTTTAAATCATAAAGGATTACCGACCCTTAGGCTCAATTATTATACGTAAATCTTTACTTTCAAAAAAATTCTCCGTAGTATGGAGATTGGCTCGTTTATAAAAACAACACTTGAAAGAAGAGTGTGATTTAATCTTTAAAAAAACGCTTCGAGCTTTTGCCATTCTGAGCACGTTATAATATTTAAATTGAAAATATAATCTAATGAAAAATGTAACGTGTGTTTTAATAAAAGCCCGTTATTTTCTCGTCCGTTCTAGTTGCTGAAGTTTTAAAATAGAACACTCGTTTGCCGGCGTCCCCCTGCAAATGTATTTCATAATCTCGCCAAGACTTTTATTGTATGGTTATTATCACATTTTCGTCTGGCTTCCGTACTCTCGTTGAGAACGCAATGTTGACACTGTACAAAACTAAAATTCTTATTCGAAATCTCTTTTATTCTTGTAAAATTTTTACAATTTATATAATAACAAGCTGTATCTGTTTGTACGATAATGACATAACGTTTGAATGAATTTGAACATTGTCAACAACGATGTAAAATAATATGTATTTTGATACATATGTGGGATCATTTGCAGCTGTATTGAGCTGTGCTAAAAAATAATTGTTTGGCACCCAAAGGTATGCAAATATTCAGATATTATGAAATAATAATATTTTCGGCTTTATCCGCGTACGTGAATTTGAAAATGTTGTCTACTTTTTAATACTGCACCAACGTTTTAACGAATGTAACGTTTTAAGTTGGTGCAATATTAAAAAGTACAGGGATAATTAAAAAAATATAGTTACCTTTATCGGTAAAAATATACCTAAAAAAACATTTTTGTACCTGCCCAAGGGCTTTCGTGGCCCATCATTAAGTTATTTGACGTATAAAAATTATACTTCTACGGCACTAGCAGTATAGGCCACCGAATAAAGACTATGAGCCTTCTAATAAGTAATCAGGGCTGTTTCCGTATATTTGCTTATACCATTGTTATCTTGCGTGGGTGTGTATACTTTTCTAATTGATTTTTTTTAGTTTTTAAAGATGAACTCTTGATAAAGGATCTCCAAAGTAATTCCGAAACTTTGAGTGTAAACTCAAAACGTGGCAAAACCGTAATACATATTTTTTAATATCAATAGTTTCATAATATAAACTGATCACACAAAGTATGGCAATCGTTTTTTATGTATCTCATGTTTCTAATGGTACAAATAAGTTAAAATGAATATGTATGATATAATTATAAAATTGCTGTACTGTTGTTTTTCGATCGCCAATAAATAAATAATCACCTTTGAGAACCGTACTTGGCTCACTGTCTTATCTAGTACTGATTGCAGTCAATTATATCTCATAATATTTTTTTCTATTTCACTCACTACGGCGAACATATTGACATATTATTTCTGCTGTAACCAGTTTTCTCTAAGATTTATGTGTTCTTGACCACTTCATTGAATGCCTCTATCATTAAGACTTTTAGACAACCCAAATAAAAGAGTTATCCTCTATTAATGGGCCCAAAATGATTCTTTGAATGTAGCAACAAAAACAATTACCTGACCTCCACGGCGTTATCTTAAGTTATACCGGCCTTATCGACCTGTTATTAAAACTTTTACCTTGATTATTAAATTTGATTTATAAAACGGGATTAATTGTCACTGATCCTAATATTTATTATTGCATTGAATGTTTTGTTTTGCATAGAACATTGAAAGTTTATTTTTTACTTTGTGTGGAATAGGATAAAATGATATTTATTATTTTGAGTTGGTTCTAAATCGTTGGCTATTTTGCACGTGTATGGGATTTTATTTTACATATGCAAATTGGATCTCTTGAACATCAAATTGCTTCTCAGTAAAAACTATTACGCATAAAAGCTCAATATTAACCGAGTTTTTTTTAAAGATCGAAATTCTCTCGGGTTTTCAAATTTATTCCTTCTCTGTTTAATTTTCCTCTGTACTCGTATATTTCTCATTAGCTGTTGTTGCCTTTTTATTGCATCTTTATTTTTATCTACTCCCGTTCTAGCTTGAATATTATTATCGTGGATAGTCGTGGTTGGCCATAAAATTGCTTCCTAATTACGTAACCGTTGTAAGCTATTTCGTTCCCATGAGTACGTTACTGATAGATTTGTCAATCAATATTAGATGCAATATACCTCTTTTTCAGAATATCCTACCCTTTGTCATACTTACAGAAAAAACTTTTTAAGGAACTTGATCCCTTTAAGTATTGAAGAACTTTTGTCAAGTTCATATTTTCAAGGAACTTTTTAGAAAGTTCCATAAAACGTTCAGCTACAATTAAGTAGTCAATTTTGTACTTAGCAGGCCACTTTTCAGTATTCGTTAGCAAACAACCTTGCCGTTACATAAATTTATAATTTTCAAAGATATATACCCTAGTAGCACAGGATTTTTGGGATCGTCTGGGCCACGTATGGCCCTCATCTGGCTGCCTGACGTACGGGAAAGCACGTCTGGGCATCGTCTGGCCCATACCAGGCTAGCCATACATTTTAAACTGCTTGGCCGTCGGATACCAGCCAGATCCTTGCCGTACGCGACTAGCCATGACTTGGCAAACAACTGGCTAGCCACACGTGGCCCAGATGCGTCTTAAACCCAAGCTCAGAGGTATGTGGCACGACGGTTTGCTAGCCATGTCATTTCCACACACGGCCAGCCAGAACTCGTCTTGACAAACAACTGTTTAGCCGTTAGGGCAGAAAGAGGGTGGGGGTAGCGTCGAGTTTGAATTTGAAAATAATGAATGACTTGTCTGTTACCTTTCTTTGGTTAGTTGCGAATGCTCTCTCGAGAAGGCTGGATCTATGCTGGTCTCTGTGGTGTAGGTATTTATGCTACGTATAATGCACACGCACGTAGCACACGTTTTTGGAGTCCCATGGAAAGGTAATATATACATAGTACACACACCCCAAAGGATTCATATAGGCGCACCGCACCAGCGAGAAGCGGTAGTCATCCTGAAGGTAAATGGTAGTGTAGCTACTACACATCTGTTGCCAGAAAGTGTAAAAATACTCAAGGTTAAAATACAGTACGCACTCGCCCCTATAGCAAGAAGATGGATTCATATAGGCAAAGCCTGGAGCAGAAGTCGAACTGAAGGTAATGTTAAACCACTCAGCCCTTGCCAGGAGGATCGTGTCTTCATACTTATGGTAATACATGCAGTACGCACGAACCGTTATAGCAAGAGGATGATTCATATAGGCACACCGCGCAAAGCCAGGAGCAGAAGTCGTACAGAAGGACTCATGCAGTCCTTGCCAGAAAGAACGTGTCTTCATACTAATGGTAATGCATGCAGAACGCACGCAGAAGTCTTATATGAAGATAAGGTTAAACCACTCAGCCCTTGCCAGAAAATTGGGTCTTCATACTAATGGTAACACATGCAGTACGTACGCACCCCCAGCAAGAAGGTGGATTCATATCGGCGCATGGTGCCAGAAACTGTCCATGTTTCATGTAAGTATACACTCGCTCACATCCATCGCAGGAAAAAACAAAATATGAAATATATCATTGACAGTTATTTATAAAAAAAAATTGTGAATAAATATGTATGCGTATCATTATTTACCCCATGATGAGTCCTAAACTTCCTGTCAGACCCACATATGGCAACATGGCTATGCTCTCATCAGTAAATAAAACTTGTCTGGCTGGGATCTGGCAAACCCCACAAGGCTAGCCGTGCGTCTGGCTAGCCGGATGCGTCCCGAACGAGGCCCGGACGCATGGGCCATATGTGGCATGACTGCCAAAAACGAATCCATCATGCCCGGCTAGCCAGATATGGCCCTTACATGGCCCAGACGTACGTGGTTCTTAGGGTATCCCTCATGATTCATGACCCTACCGCTCACCGTGCTCTTTGACAGCCGTACGCATGCTTGCAAGTTGCACGTCAGTCACTCTGCAGTCGCATTGAACAAACTTAAAAATAAAAGGGAAGAAGAAGAACTTTAACTTTGTAGAGGAGGTGTAAAAAGGATTTTGAACTTTATAGAAGTTATTTTTTTAATTGATGAACTGATTTTTTTTTAAGTTGGAACTTCCCTTTGTATGCCCTTTGTAGGCCTAATGAATTCCGGGGGGTTGGGGGGGGGGGGGGGAGAATCCCACCAAACTCTTATGTTTCTGTTTCTTTCTACACGTATAGGCTGCAGTGGTCAGTATCAGGCAGTATCAGCCTACCCATGGGCGAGAAAATAACAACAAATACAATAGATACACCAAGCTGGGCAACGGGTTTACCGAAGGTGGTTAGCCATGCGCGACGCTTTACCCATATTGTCTCGTTCTTCCCATTTCCAACTTTTTGTTTAACTTCGTTCTTTTACAAGTCACAATTGCCAAAATTTCCTTTTTTCTTGTCACTTTTCTTGTTTAACTCCTTTTTAAGCTGCAAGTAGTCTTTCGGTCTTTCCACATTATTATTATTTATTATTTAGACTTAGCCCACTCCTACTCAATGCTATTTACCATCTAAAGTAGGCTAGATCCCCAGTCATTGGTCCACTGGCGTGACAATTAGAAGCCATCTTGAATATAGGTCAGTTTATATGTTAAATTAGGTTGTAGCGATTTGTAGCCCAAATATTTTTGAAGATGGCTGTCAGGTTGACAGGTGAGCATATTAGCCATTTGCACCAAATGATTACTTATGCAATAACTTATTATTGTTTCTGTTTGTGCAATCCCATGAAGCACAAGCTAAAACCATATCAAAACAATCCAGAAATATACTTAATCCCATTTAAAACATAATGTTAATCATAAATTGAAATCCAAATCGCCATCTCGAATAGGTCAGATTAACTCTTCAATTTGCTTTGCTCGCGCCTGTGCGGACGTATTTGAGACTGGGGATCTAACCTACCAGATGTTAAATATCATTGCTCCTACTTTATTTCTCACGCATTCATCCATTAATATTTCAGCATATTGGATCTACCGAATAAAACTTGCTATTTAACTTGGAATTCATAATAATTTAATTTGTTTCACTTAGGTTTCATTACCCAGAAAGCAGACATTGATGTCGTCCCTCTTACCAACACAACCATTGCATATTATGTTAAACTCGATCTTTATGACCACCACATATTGTTGAATTGGCTACACCAAGCAAGATTTGATTTACGACACAGTCAGCTATGAGCTATAAGCATGTGCTGTACTGTACGTGAAAATACTATATGTACAGAGATAAATAATATATGTTTCAGTTTATTTTTCATCACCTAAGCTCTACTACTCACCTCGGCAGCAGAGGGAGGATATGAGTATTACATGGTGCTCACTTCATACAAAATAAATAACTCAGTGTGTTTGACTTACTGTATGTTATACATTATTACTATTTTATTTGTGTTGTCCAATGGTCTCAACCAGCGGTGCTTGTGCAAGAGGTCAAAGGCCACTTGACGATATATAAATAAATTATTTGCGAACTTATAAATCACTGTACTAAAATCCCAACGGAGATAGTTTTCCTTTGCATGCAGTCTGTTATCGTCGGTACTTCTATCAATTCAGGCGAAATGTTGTCGCATCATGTATCAAGACAACAGTTTTTCTGTTTTCTTTCCATAAATCATCACCGAACTAAAATGTATTTTATTTAATAAAAACGTCGTCATTAAAAAGGTCATCGTTTTTTTTTAAATTGTTGATCACGAGACGTGAAATAAATATATCCAAGAATTCACATACGTCAATGGGCTTGTTGCTTAACGTATTTAAATGGGATTGTGTATGGGAGAAATGAGTGGTAAGAGATGAGGAAGAATTACTAATTAGGATGAAGAATAATATAAAAATCATCACTCTTCTTCTTCTTCTTCTTCTTCTTCTTCTTCTTCTTCTTCTTCTTCTTCTTCTTCTTCTTCTTCTTCTTCTCTCCGCCTCCTCAGTCTCTGAGAGCTCGGAATATCTTCCTCCTGCCAGCTCCGGAGTGAACTCACCGCGTGTTATTGACGAGCCATGTAACCTCCGTTCTTCTCACACAGGCGCAGCTTTTTCCGCACAAATTCATGTTTACGTCTCACAATAAATTCTTCTTTTATCTTGCACGGGGAAGTTAGTTTCCATGCGGATACCATTATACGAGATTCAAACTTTATGCTATCGGAGAAAGAAGATTTAGATTTTACGGTTGGTAGCTTTTCATACCGGGTTGCTGTTTATGTTGTAGTGGCACCACGAGAACTTCAGTGGTTTCGTAAACTCATCTTTAAAAAAAAGTTAAATACCATTCCTATGATCTAAGGGTACATAAAACAGTGACTACGGAGTCTTTTTAGCAACGAAGCGTATACAAATGGTGCAGTTGTTCCGAACTAGCATTGCCGATGGTATAGTTGCTCCGAAACAAGTAAGCAGATGCGCGCGGTTTCGGCGGGCCAATGAGCGATCAGTATATTTTTAATCTGGGACCGCTGATTGGCTGCAATCCACCCGCCGGTGACGTCAGCATTTGCTTACTTGCTTCGGAACAACTATAGAGTCTTGGTGGATCATGGCCGACCAGCGCGATTTCAATTCAGTTACGTATCTCTGGTTGGCCATTATTCGCGCTTCGATGAAGTCAAAAAGGGCGCTGACTGCAACACGCTAAAATGCGAAGACTATCGCGCCTATTTTTTTTTTTAATTTTTGATCGACATTGACATTTGTGTCAACGACAACATTTAACATAGAAACTCTTGCACAGAATTCATTTTTGGATGAGCGTAGCGAGCGAAGTGAAGATTCCATTTCACTACACTGGAGAAAAAAATCCGGAATGTTTTTTTTTTTTTTTTTTATTTGTCTGTTTGTCCGCACGATTCCGGCTAAACCGATACTCCAATTGCGATGAAATTTATGGAGGCCTTCGAAATCTCTGAACTTAGAATTGCCACGTTTTTGAGCGTGATCGAAAAATTATTTCTTATTAAAATCGCGATTTTACGATTTTTTTCGATTTTTGACAAACTTCTTCTACTTATAACACCTACATGCTTTATCCGATTGTTATGATTTTTGCTCAGAACCTTTATTTTATGAATTAAGATATTCGTGTGAAATTTGAGCGCAATCGAAAAATTATTTCTCATGAAAATCGAAATTTTACGGTTTTTTTCTTTTTTAAAACAATTCTTTGACTTATAACACCTACATGCTTTATCCGATTGTAATGATTTTTTCACAGAACCTTAATTTTATGAATTAATAGATAAGTGTTAAAAAATTAAAGTTAATTTTTTATTTAATTTAATTTAATTTAAAAAAAATCAACTTAGTAATGATTTTTCCACAGAACAACAGAAAATCTGCATAACACATGGCAGCTCAATGCACCAATTACGCTCATCCAACAACGCGGCGGGACTTCAGCGTTTTCCTAGTCTAGAACAATTATGAGTTTTTTTCTCTCTCTTTTCTACACTTCCTGAACTAAAATAAACGCCATCACTCGCTTTCACATATCCAATAACCGATCATTGTAATAATAGCGCTCGTGTCATAATCAATCCCGGACATTCTGCATTGGAAGCTTTATTAAACCAACTACACAAACGAGGAATGTATTATTGTACACGTCATGTGCACAGTATTTCATATTTATAGCCTAGTGTGTAATGTGAGAACTGCATTGCAGTTGTAATGGTTTTATTGGCCTTTCATTAGTTGAATGATTGCGTTACCTACTATAATAGTGTTATTCAATAACACTTTGATTTAGTTCAGGACGTTATTGATCTAGCAGTGAAGGTTGCGGTTTAACTGTGTCCTATTCTTCAGTTTCAGATGGAAAGTTGCTGTGTCGTTATAGTTTGCATGTCGAGTTAGAAAATCTTTGCCTTAGTTTTTAAGAAGTTTTAGAGTGAAAGAAATCATTCGAGATTTTTATATTAGTTAAAACCTGGGTTTTCAGTTATAAATAAATAATTTGCATTTGAATTTATTTACTAAAGTTACGTGAATATATTATTTTGATTTAAAAATCGACCTTTCAAATTTCCATTTGTTTTATTATTTTTAAATTTGATATATGGTAACTTGACTTCAATACTTTTGTTCATCAATATGTAGGTATGTGTTTGCAAGAGAGAGGGGGGGAGGCGGAGGGAGAGAGTATACGGCTTGTGATTGATGTTGGTGAGGAGGGAGAGATCGAGGGAGGGAAGTGATGAGGGGAGGGAGTGAGTGAAAGAAGGTGAGAGCAATTGAAAAAAGGGTGGGTGAGAGGGAGAAAGGTGAGGGGATAGATGCAAAGATTGCTTAATTGTTTGATTTAGGTCTTTCTTAAGGCGGGATTAGGCGGGAAACCCGAGGATTGGCAGGGGAGAAAGGAAGGGAGCGGGGGAGAGAGAGCCAGAGAGAGACGGGGAGGGGGAGAGGCAAAGAGGGAGATTGGCAGGGGAGAGAGCGAAATTGGAGAGACAGGGGAAGAGAGAGCCAGAAAGAGGCAGGGTGGAGGGGGAGGCAAAGAGGGAGATTGGCAGGGGAGAGAGTGGGAGATTTGGGGATGGAAGGAAAGAGAGTGGGGGGAGAGAGAGGGGGGGGACTTGCCCGGGGTATGTACCTCACAGCGGCGCGTGCGATATATCACTGTATTGAGTCGTCCTGGAGAGGGAATGGAATGGAACGCGTTTTATTACGAGCACAGTCCAATCTCTGGTGGCACCGCAACGCTGTGATTGTGAGCTCTCTCCACCCCAGCACAGCGAAATATGCGACAGATTGAAACAGACAGACGGGCGATATCTCAACCAACAAATACCTTCACTTTCATATCTCACCGCTATACAAACTCAATTCATACTGGGTTTCAATCCACATTAACCAGCGAAGACTACCTGTATAATTTTAACTACATAGCATAACTGAAGCTGTTCACTAACAATTATTGTGTGTGGGGTTAATAACTTCTTTTATTGTGGGTGTAATGAAACTGTATCTAGTACTTGAAATCAAATTTCACAAAAAAAATCACATAAATGGTGGAGGTGCCGGTTCAGCGATGTTTTTTTATTAAATTTCAATTATTGTTTTGTGATTAAATAAAAAAAATAATACAAAATATTTTGAGTCTATACCCAATAGTCTCATAACTGTTTTAAAATGGTGTTTGCCTTTGTTTTATTTCTGCTTACGTGTGCGTGTAGTTTGATTTGCAAAATTGGCAAATCATTTTCGTTTTGATTTTCTTCTTTAAATTATATGTTTCGTTCAATTATATGTAAGCTATTTTTTTTGCACTGAATTGATTTTTAATTAATGACGATTCAGTATAGGCCTACAAATACTTGGATGTATATTATATTTGGTGGAGGCGCCGGGTCGACGTTATAACACTAGAACACCCCAGTTTTTTTTTTATTCTCGAAAATACTTTCTCGCTGGTAGTAGTTTCTTTAAGTTATCGAGGAAGATATTTTTAACTACCTCACCAAGAGTCAATTTACGATAAATCAAGGCTAACTTTTCTTTCTATTTCAAGCTCAAAAGCATGTCTAAACTGAAACTCGGCTCGAATTCAAAATCTGACTTTTGAACAACTTTCGTAATAATTTTTAAACTTATACCATTAAACTTTAAAATAACAAAGTGTGATCTTGAAGCAAAAGTAATTTGCGTAACTTTTTATGCGAGATTGCATTTAGAGAAGTACGTGGAAGCGGAAAGTCTATTAAAGTAACGACCAACGTGACCGTTACAAAAATGAGTTCGTTTTTGTTGATTGTTCTTTGCCGTCTTGTAGACTTTTCATCTTAATGGGTGGGAAATATTTATTTGCTAGATCCTGTTTTTTGGAACAAAACATTAATTTTTTCTTCTCAATAGTTTTGTTGACAAGTAGCCGTAATCGCATGAATGAATTTAAGAAATTACGAAATTTCAACTTCCGATTTTTGAATTGTGGCAAGCATTATAATAGTAATACACTTTTGTTCAAACTAGTACCAACACAATTCTCTATTTAACAGTTAGTGTTGGTGGGAATTAGTGAGGTGTGTAGATTGTTTGTCAAAACGAAGTTCTTCCGCAAAATCTTCTTAAAATGTATCAAAAGGTTTACATTAATTTTATCAAATTTTTGACATCTCGAAATTGAACATAGTTGAATAACAAGAATGACTCTTAAATGTTCTGTCATTTATGATTTAGTTTCCCGCTGCATTTTGTCTCATTGCCTAAACATGAACCATATCTCGAAAATATACACAGTGTCCGATTTATATTGACTCTCCCCGCAGAATCAATTTATAATTCATAATTTATATTCGTTTTCTTTTCCAGCATTTTGCTTTTCTTTTACCAAAGACTTACGAACGAAACACGGCATCCCATAGTTCTCTGCACACTCAGTTATAATGTAACCTATCTTTATCTGCAGGAACGTGCTTCATCTTTCGTTTTCCTATATAAAAATGGTAATTTTGTATGTGAAGTTTAGTAGATTTTGAGATACACCACTGAAATAGTTTTAAACATAAACTTGTTTAAAATTTAAATTGTCCTTTGTCATGGTGATACCAAAACCTTTAGAAAGGTGCTCAAGTGTTGGAGAAAAGTGGAAACAGCGTTGTAGCATCAGGGCTACACAGTACACACCACATAACACGTAACAATCTTTTACAGATGTCGTTTTAAAAACTAAATCGTGATTTTTTAATTGAATTCAATTCAGAAGTTAAAAAAAAAATCCCGATCGGGGTTCGAACCCGAGTCTCCCCCATTCCAGGCTGGCGCCTTAGCCAACTAGACCATCGAGACGGTAACTATGCCAACTAGACCACCGAGACGCATTATAGATCTGAATGGATGGAATAGTACTGCAACGAATATTTGTTGCCTTTGAACTGACCAAACAAACATTATTTATAATGTCATTACCTTACCCAGGTATAGTTCCATATAATTCCAGTCTTTCAAATCATCGTTATTCATGTATTTAAACGTGCATCATGTTTGTATTAAACAGAAATATTGATACATATCCATTAAGATATAATAGTCATGATTTACATTACAATTCAACGTCACATTGTGTCTGCATTCTCCTGTGATGTGAACTGTTTCTTGGTGTATTTACTATAGCATTGTATTTAATAGTGTTCGTTTCTGAGGTAGTGCGGGAGGTGGCTTAAACTTTCGGAATTTCAGAGGTTTGGCTTATATCATGCGTATTTCAAGATTTGTACAGCTACTAAATATAAATAAATGAACATGACATCTTGTATTGCTAATGAAATAAAACGCATGTTGATTGATTGATTGATTGATTGATTGATTGATTGATGTTGATTGATTGATTGATTGATTGATTGAATTGACGCAATTGACAGTGAAAAATACAAAAACAGGAAATGTAAGAGTGATTGTCATATTTTATTATTGCTCCAGGACTTAAATCAAGTGTTTTACTAACTGACTGGAAACCAATAGTAAGTACTTGTACACGTTTGTTATGGTCGTGTTTTTGTAACCAAACTGTTTCGCTGTTCAAGCAAGCGCCCCCCCCCCCCCCCCTTCCGTCCATACGATGACTCCCGTCGATATACGCCAGCCAAGCAATAAACAGAATCTCGGAGCGTTTTATTGCTGGAAAACAAACTGTTAACTGCAATCCACTCTTCAACGACGAGTCGTTTCTCAACGCGTCGTTGTGTGAGATATTGTCGCTGATAAGTGTTTTCTCCTCCGTCTTGCCGAACCGGTGGGGGGGGGGGGGGAAGTAAGTACCCTCGACGCGTGAGAATTTATTACCTTTAGATGTACGGGGGGAAATATTTACGGTTTCATAGTTATGTGAATCAGAATATTCTAATGAATATATAGGTAGAGGTGAAAAAATCGTCCAAGGTATATTTGGTTGATTTCCTGCATAATGTAAGCCTTCGTTGATCATCAGTATTTTTACGTAACCCTGCCCCCCCACTTTAAAGTTGTAACTCTCAGGAAAATATTGAATTTATTTTGTAATGGAGTTTGTCCCTTTAGGGGGAAATTGAAGCAATGCAAACATAACCAACTGCAAAGTCAGCGGACCTCCACAAAGGTACATATTTTACTTTATAAAAGTAATACATTTACTATGACGTTATATGAACGTGATAAACCTGTAAAACTACAAGCCTGCGGCTTGTTGGAGCGTAATTGTTAATACTGCTAGTGTTAGATTCTGTTTTGAAAATGCAAACTTGTGATTTAAGAAAAATAAATAAAAAATTAAACATTTTGAATCGTCATTTAAAAACTAGACAAAATCTAATTTGATCTTAATATAAATTTTTTTTCATACCAAATTAAAATATTAATTTTAATAGGTTCATAAAAAATATAAATCGATAACATCTGTGGGTAAAACAATGTAATAAAAAGGTATGAAAAGCTTTTCTGAACATATATTGATGTAACAATTAATATCGTAATATAATGTCAATTAAGGTCGTAAACAATATACACGGTAACTTTGGAGTTCTCGCGAAGATTTTAAACACCCAAAAAAATCTGTAAATTGGTTAAATAGAATAACTTTTGATTAAGCTTAAAAGTGGTTTTGTTCAAATTATAGTTGATAGGCCAAACAATATTCACAATCGGTAGGTAGCCGAACGGAACACACCAAACAGTAAAATCTACGATTTTTTCATATCTTTGAATGGTACTTACAGTTTACATTAGTTTGAGCTTAAATAATTCAAATATACAAATCAAACCGCCTACAGTTCAGTGCTTCTAAATCTGCTAGAAAAAGTAAGCAAGATGGCTTTAACATTTTGTTGACTAACCTGTGTTTATCATTTAAAGAAACTATGCGAGATAACAAAAAAGGCGACTCCAATCAATGTAGGAAAATACATTGTTGCTTATCTATGATTTCCATTTGTGTATCTTTCATCATTTTGTTTAGAAGTCTACATTTTACAATGAAAAACAACAAAGTTTATGTTGCTAGTTGATGGGATACGGCTTAAAATAATGTTGGTTCAAATTTGCATTGGGAAAAGGACTTTCGTTGTCTGTTGGCGAACTATAAGTTGTAACTCAAACAACACAAGCACAAGCATGGTACGTGAGTACACAAAATAACTACCAATATAATATTTTATGCGGAATGTGTTTCACTGTGAAAACATATTTGGTGGAGGCGCCGGGTTCAATAATGTTACTTCTTTGTTTAAATAGCCCCGCCCTTGACCCTCGGGGTCACCGAATACATGTCAACACAAAAGACACGTGTTAGTCGGTGCTCATTTTCGGTTTTCATCGTGGGACGGACACACGGGGACAGAAAGTTGAGCATATTGGGGAGCTTCACTCCCAAGTATTGTCTTACATTTTGATTTGTGTAGATTCTTCTTGGTATTTCGTAATATTATCTTGACAATACTTTTTAAAGTAAAAATATTATTTTTCTATTTAGCATTGGTTCACAAACAATATTTAATTTGATGTATATACATGTTCGTTATATCCTTCGAAAAATAATGTGTAAACGTTTCAATGTTTCCATTGAATAAGGATTTGTAAACTACTTTTGTTTATAGATAAAATACACACATCTATAAAAATGTTTTGAAATAAATAAAAATCCACGCAGAATTGCACTAACGTAAACTTGTAAACAATGAGTTCCCATGAATATATAAAAAGAAAGTTTTGATATTAAATTTGAATGTTCAATGTATTAAAAAAGGTAGGTTTTGTCATCTTAAATTTTTATTTGGTCACTTTCCTCCACACATAACTTTGCGTATCGACTGTAAAGTAATTATGTGACAATTGTAATGATTAGTTTATTGACACATAAATAACCTACTGCTTGTTATTTACATGTCTCTGCTTGCTTACACTGCAAACACAACGACACATCAGTAACGACACTTCCCCCACTATGGTTCTTAGTTTCTTACACTTGAATATAAAATAATAACGTCTCTTTCACCCTGTCACTTCACACCTGTAATAACCCACAGAGACGGCGCGCGTCCCATCTCTGTACATCGAGGTGACAGGAGATCGATGTATTGGGAATAAGCCGGACGTTGTGGCTACACGCGCATCGTTGGGCGCCAAGTGCGACCCCTCGTTATAGTAGTTGCGTTCAAAGGTGACACATGTATGTAAGACTGCTGGATGAACTCATTTCCCTTAATTTAATCTATCCTTATACGGTTTACGTAGTCCGACCCAACAAACACACTGATATCATTAGAAGTTCCCAATCGTGTCATTAATGTTTCAAGTCAGTTAGTGGAAGCTGAAATATATCTTTCCGATATCATTACGAGACACATGCAGCATACATCTTTCACTGACTTCCTATGAACATCTTTTTGAAATCACTAGTTGATACAATGTTTTTTAGTAATAATGTGTTATTGTTAAACATTATCTGATATTTATCATTTAAGACGTACAAACACGTAATTTATTTTGTATTTTTCAGTAAATCCCATTAATATAAGCTGTCAATAAATGATTTTCTAAAGACATCTTCCCGATGTCATTACGAGACACATGTAGAATATATCTTTAACTGACTTTTTAAGAACATCTTTTTGAAATCATTAGTTGATACTATTTTTTTTTAGTTATAATGTGTTTTTGTAAACATTATGAAAATATTCATAATTTAATACCCATACACACACAATTTATTTCAATTTTTCGTTAAATTCCTAGAATTAAAGATGTCTTTGATTGATATTTTAAAGACATCTTCCCGATGCCATTACGAGACACGTGCTGATTGTATCTTTAACTGACATCCTAAGTACATCTTTTTAAGATCACTGGATGATACACACTTTTTGTAATAATGTCTTATTTGGATGAGCGTAGCGAAGATTCCATTTCACTACACTGGAGAAAAAAATCCGGAATGTTTTTTTTTCTTTTTTTCTTTTTGTATTTTTGTCAGTTTGTTAACACGATTCCGGCTAAACCGAAACTCCAATTGCGATGAAATTTTTATTGTCCAATTATCCAATTAGTAGTTTAAGGGCGCTTCAACGGCAAAGATTATTCGCGCCCCTCCTGATTATGATTATGATTTCGTAAAAAGGTGGTGTATACGTGTCACACACAGGGGCGAGCTGTGCACGATTACGAAGACAAGACAATGACGACCGCGACGTGAGAACCCCCTTTCCTCCTCTTACCCGTGGCTGGTTCTGACCAGCATGCGCCCCCCCCCCCCCCCCCCCCCCCCCCGCCTAGGTTAGAGTGGTGCATTATGACCTAACGGTTGACGCGTCCTTACTCGAAATAAACCAAAAAATAAAATCCAAAACAATAATTACTATAGCAAAAAAGCTCATAAAAGCGCTTTTCCCAAAACTTCCACTCAACTTTTATAAAAAAAAAATTGAAAAGTAGGCCTATACAGACATTACCTAAATTTCAGGTTTAACAACCGTTGTTCCCATTCGATGGGGAACGAAAATTAACGAATTAGGCTTAAGCCAGATTATATCTACCATACAAATCACCGGATGTAATTTTGTTTATGTTTTAACCCATTTTTCACCCATCACTGTTGATTCAATATTCTGGTAATAATAAAATGTTTTTGATGCACATTCTGAATAATACATTCATGATTATGAACGTTAAAGTAGGTATATTATTTTGTATATTTCACTTCTTAATCATAATTTATGATGCCATTCAATGATAGTTTAAAGATATATTTCCTAATTGCAAAAGTAACATAACATCTTTTTGAAATCATCGATTGATACAATATGTTCTTTTATTTTGTAGGCCTATCTATACAATGATCACATTCTAATTAAGGTGATATTATTTTAAGGAACTTTTTTATTGGGCATGGGAAAAAACTAACTTGTAAGATTTTCGAGAATTGCAGAGTTCTCAATTTTTGCTCTCAACTGTCTTCAAACCACAAAAAAGGAAATGAACTGAAACACAAAGTAATTAATACATAAAATAATTAATTCTTAGAAAAGGGGGCCAACAAATATGCTAGAAGACCACGAAGAATTCACAAGTGTTTGTTTTGTAAGAGCGCGCGAACACGCCGCAGACCCTCGCGCGCGGGCTCCATCTCATATGCCGGTAGCGCGGCGGGGATCTCACAGGCACCGTGTCCGAGTGGAGAAGGCGTTCGACTATGGAGGTAGGGGTCCCGGGTTCTAGTCCTGGTCTTGGCGGTATAATTTAGATATGTGATTCTTCTCTATACAGGTCGATCAGGTACCGTGGTACACTCTCAGTCAAAACAAAGTTCGTAACTTCGGAGAAAATATTACTTTTATTAAATTTTCTGCCATTGATGGCTTCATTGCGTGGCTACTAGATCGCGCTAGTGTTGTTTCCGGACCGTGATCTCCTATTGACATCATAAGGATATCATTTAACGATATATCTTACCGACGCCATAAAAAAAATTATCTAAAAAATCATAAAAAAATGACCTTCTAATGACATCATTACGAACCGTATATGTGGGACATTTAGAGAAACTGAAGACATCGTAATGATATCATAGTGAATCATTAGTGACCTCCTAAAGATATCAGTGAATTCATTACAGTGACCTCTTAAAGATAACATCAAGACTTCACTTTGTTTGCTGGGGATGCGTCTATAAAGGAAATTTAATTCGAACTAAATATGGCGGACGTTAAAACGTTTTAAGAAGTTCATTCTTCTACTATCAGATGGCGTGAGCTTTCATTCATTTCATTCAAATTCATTGTTGTAATATTACTACTTCAAATATTTACTTTTCATTGTTGTGTCTGCAGCTATGTTATTAGATTTATTTAGTTGTCCTCCTTTGTAAATCGGTTTTTCAACTGAATGGGATAGACGTTAAGTAATTTTAAAAAAATCATGCCCCCGCCTGACGTAAACTCAACCAGATTATTAACTTCTCAAACTAATAACAATAGAATGCGCAAAGAGAACCTACTGATAGTAAGAGCCTATAACCCTAAGAGTACATTGTGTTGCCTTTTATATGATATTAGACACGTAAAAAACATTACTCCTAGGTTTAAAGTAACACTTATTTTTCAATCTGTCATTTTGACACTGTGGATTCAGTGCGCAGCGGTTTGTTCGAACTAAAATGTTTACCACAGAAAGTTAATTCGTCTTAGCGGTTCTAGTTCACTTTCGTTATCGGACTAAAGTTAAACCGTTTTAAGCTAATCCGTAGTGTTTATCATCACAACTAGTTCGAACAACTAACTAAGTTAAACCGTTTTAACTCGTGTGATAAACGCAGTGAATCATATGAAACTTCACTCATTTAAAGCAGAATCATATGAAACTTCACTCATTTAAAACAGACTCATATGAAACTTCACTCATTTGAAACAACTGTTTATGCCAGTTTACCAATGTACTTTTAATACTCTTATCACCTTTTTGCTAGGCTTAGTAAATTATTAGTATGTTTTGTTTGTTTGTCACGTAAATTTGTTCTGTTATTTAAAAAAAGTATTCATGTATCCATCTTGATTTTTAGTCGTATTTAATGTTTATATTTTAGTAGTTCATTTTTACTTATATTGTATGTTTGTTTACCCGTAACGTATATAAATTGTTTTAAATTGTGATACATTCATGTGTATTTTACTGACTATGATTTAGTTACTCGACACTTGTGGAAGTTGTATTTGTTGCCCGAGATAAATAAATATTAAATGTTGTTATATGTTGTAATTTGAAGTCTTCCTAGTTAAAGTTAGCCCTGTAGTTTGCTTCTCTAGCGTGTGTTCTCTTCTACGGCAGTGCGTTGGTTTCGTGTTGGTTTTAATTATTCAGACCCCTGCTCGAGGCGCGTGCATCTCGCTACAATGTTAAGCCTTGGTGACAGGAAGGAATTCACCCTTATAACTAGGGACATTTGAAACAATTTGCCCTGTTGAGTGTACGACAATCATATTTTGTTCTAACAAACACTGGTATGGGAATGTTCACAATAGCGAGCTAAGCTTACCGCTACTTATCTACATGTTGATGGAGGTACCGGGCTGGTGAATGTTCTCCACCTGCCCACTTACTCCCGGAGTCACCAACATCATTCTGTATTATCCTTTTTGATGGTTAATGTCAGCCAAACAACGCATCCAATCTAAGGTCATGTTCGGTTTATGTTGTGAGACGTGACACAGACAGACAGACGGACAGAAAATTGATACGGGGAACTTAGCTTCCTATTTATAAAAAAAAATTCCTTGCAAAGTTTTTTTGTTATTTTCTTGCCATGTTTGATTTTTTCATTAAAGGGGTATTTAAGCGCTAAACTCAAAAAATATATTTCATTCAGGCTAACTAGTAATGAATTTAGCAATTAACAGAAAAATTATTGGGGCCACCATGACCTCCAAAAATTGTCAAACATGAAATTTTTTGAGCTAGGTCCCATCGGCAAAAATCTCCCATAAGAAATAACATGGGGACGATCTTTATGCCCCGTGACCTTGGAGGATTTTGATCCAAAAAAATATTGGCCATTATTGACGTACTCTACAGCCTTTTCTGTAAATTTTCTATATTTTGTTTTGTAATTTGGGCAAGTAGTTCGATCAAAATATGCTGATTACTAAGATGGGGTGTGATTTTGAGATGCATATTTTTGCATGTTTGAGGGTATATTTTGGCACAGTTTCAAGACTCGATGTAAAAAATGGGCATTTTAGATTGGTACTATGCTCTAGTATCTATATGGACCAAAAAAGAAGCAGGTTAAAGCCGATTTAAGAAATTTCCCAAAACACCAATTTTTGCACATTTCTGGATCAAAAAAATTGAAAAATTCGTGTAAAATCACAGTTACAAGATATAATTTTTTAAACTGTCATTTTAGTGTAGTATTGTGCTACAGATCATGTGGTAAAAAATAATTTTTTGACTTTATAGCCCCTTTAAGTAGTTAAGCTATCATACCGTTAGGTTTGCCTACAATTATAATTAGTATTACAATCCTTGGTTTATAGTATAATTCAATGTATTAGGCTTTTCAGTTTTGATGCAACTAATATTGTGATCATCGCTATTAATTATTTCATGGGCATAACAACATATAATCATGTAAATGTATGTTATATATGTTGCATAATTAATTGAATACGTCTTCGTTGTTTGATATGTGTAGTTAACGTGCTTGTTACATTAGGCCTACATGTAATACCAGACATGATGTTTTTAAGTACATACATTTGCTGGCATACATTATTTAGTAAAGCGATGGCATGCTAAAGTGTGTGTTGTCTCCATCATGCTTGCACTTACGACTCATAAAATATTCATCGTCCCTCTATGTATGCATTTGTCATTCTTATTGAGAATAGACAGTCTTGAAGATATAAGTTAGATAAGATTATCCGTACGTAAAGTTTCGAGTAAAGTTCGCCCTGCAAGATTTGTAACGGTGAAGAATGGTTTTAAAAGTTATAAAATTGTTCAAGTTGTTTATGTTACATTTAAGACAATTCAGTGCTCTTTCATGTGAAAAAGAGTTTGAAATAAAAAAGTCTTTCCAATTGGGAATTATTTTTATTGTAAAATGTAAAGTTTGCAAAACAAAAAGTTAAATAATTTTTTGGGATAAAAATAAAACTAATCCAAAAATGAAAGTCAAATGATTTAAAAAAATGTCTTGTGTTACAGCACTGCAATTTTGGTCTTTGTTCTATGAAACGAAAGTACATTGATTACTTTCTGTAGACTTTAATAAATGAAAAAAACAATGATATTTTGCTGATATTTTGCCCTTTCAGGCCCGAATTAAATTTGTGAAAATTAGGTAATTTTAAGCAAACAATTCAAGTTTTGCATTTTTTTCTCAGAATGTTAGTATTTTTTTCATATTTTTAATCCTGAATTTTAAAGAATTTTGGGAAATTTTAGAATTTGAATAAAAGCTTCATTTTAGGTTCAAATTCAAATTTGAAAAACATTCCTAAATTTAGATTTTTTCTAGATTTTTTTTGCATATTTTGAAATTTTTGTAACTCAAATAATAGCAATACTAGAGATTTATTAAATTTCCGGGACAACCCGTTTTTTCTCCATTTTTCGCCATTTTTGCAGATTTGTATTTTCAATCTTCTCTAAAAAATTCACTTTTGGTCCTATTGGAATGTGGAAAAAAATTATTAATTTATTATTTTCAAAAAAAAAAAAAAAAAATGGGGTCAAATTAAAAAAACTATTATTTACCCAGATAAAAATTGAAAAAAGTTATGGGTCCATATGGCGCCGTTGGGCCGGAAGGGGTAATGTAGTGGTGCAAAGCTTTACATCATTTATCTTATCGTCCGGTTCTGTGCGTGTGTCACGTCTCACTATAAAAACCGATAATAACTTCCGATCGATTTTCGTGCGTTTATTTATGTTGAGAATTGAAATTGTTCTTCGCTAAGGATGATACAGAATATTTTCGGTGACTGCTGGTCAGGGGGATGGAGGCAAACACCCCAGAAATTTGGAATACGTACCCGGAACCTCCACCTTAATTACTTGAACTTTAACTTGTAGCTTTGTTGTTGTGGCTTTTGGTTTAGCTGCGCGGTCGCTTAACCGGTTTCCCACTCGAACACCGAAGTTAAGCAACCTCGGGCGTAGTCATAGGTAGAGTGGATGAACGCTCTGCCCTGAGACACACGTATACCGCTGGTAGAGCAGATGGAGGGTTCGAGAGCTAGTGTAACGGTTTCGTTCTCCTCGACGTCTGCTCGGCAGTCCGGGTTAGTGGAGGAACCTATATGACTGTCAAGGTTACACCGTCCTTTCGGATGGAACGTAAAACCGTTATTCTCCTTGGTACTTTTCGAAAGGAGTAGGCTACGTGCCGTTACCGGGATCCCCTCCTCCCTTCTATTCATACATCCTCATCTATCACCACTCATCGTCTCGAATAGCCAAAGTGCATTAAAATGAGACGTAAACCAATATCAAATCAATCGATCATTAAAGCTTTGTTGCCTGTAGGTGCTCCCGAAAACCCTTGCGTGCACAAACATACTAATAGAAACATGAAAATTTATCAAAACTCAAATTTCTTGCGTAATATTCCCGGCAAACCTCTTGATTTACATCCCGAGTGTAATTGTGATGTTGGACCGTCTGTCTAATCTTGTTACACCTCGATGTCCATGAATATTCGCCGCTCTCCTAGTCTGAGACTAATACCCCGGATGTTGTATGCTAATCGTGCACTATATATGCGCCGTACACTACAGATGAGGTTTACTTTTATCGATCTCAGCTTGAGACGGCTGAGTTTGTTATCTGGCACGTTCTAGGATGTTGGCTGATCATTGAAGTGAAGAAGTGTTTATGATGGACTTAGGACGTGTCGTGTCTCAACGAGATTCTTACTAAGAGGAAGGATGACTGATTAGATATTCGGCGCGTTTCTTTTTCTGCAGCCATAAATAATTTACATATTAATAAAACTTTGGATAGTTACTAATAATGTGGGCCTCGGATGTTTAGGACTTTTGAAAGTGACAAAAAGGCAGTCAAATAGTACCTTAAATGCTCGTAAAAAGGGCATATCAAATTAATATACTATTTTACATTTTAAGTAATTTGATTTGTTACATTTTAAACAGGTGTTTTTTTTTGGGGGGGGGGGGGCATCTCCGGTCGGGGTAGAGAACTACACCCTGCAGGGGTTGAGGGAGAGACAGAAAGTGAGAGGGGAAAAATAATCTTTGCGTATGCTCAGTTTGATATTGAAACAATTACATGTTTCCCATATTTTGAGTTGGCTCTGCAAGACATTGCGCTCAAACTAGAGCGTTCTGTGTCATTTTTACCAAATTATCAATAATAAATTTTTAAATTCCCAAAAAGTACTGAATTCGAAAAGTATTTTTTTTTAAATGTATCATCTGGCAAAATAAAATATGTATTTTTGGCATCAGTAACACTAAAATCGTACTTAAAACTTTTTTGATGCATGTATTTACCAATAGAAAAAATTGATGTCAGGAACATTTGAGCCCTATTAATAAGGGACACATGTACATCGCTATCGTATCATATTTTCTACATTTATCAGAAAATCAGATTTGTTAAGGTGTCTTGGACCATTTTGACCAATCTAAATACTAGAAAATTGATTTCATTTTGTAATTATTTTCTATGAAAATTTATACGGGGTCTCAATGTCCATAAACAATGTTTATTTTCGGTCGAACATATTTCGTGTGACCAAAATTTGAGAAACAATATAATTTTGTTCGAAGTTGGGCATTTCTTTCCTGAGTATGTACACAAATATTCACGCTGATTGATATACATTAGTAGACGTAGTTGGAAAAGTATGACCGCACATTTTCGGCTAACTCGTTGTGTTCTTGGGATTATTTGCTCTTGATTTCTAGCTTAGTCCAATCGATGCCTTATCTCTCTCTCTTGCTCCATTGTCCAATCGTACTCAAAACTATCAAAAACAAAAAACAAATGTAAACTCATATCCTCATCTTCCAAGAAAACTCTCATCTTTGTCACAAGATCAACGCTTTTCAATAATTTCCCTTCACCCTTTCAATTCCGTGATTATTCCATCTCCGATCGTATCTCGCAGACGGATGTTATAATAATGTAACATAATAGAACCCTGATTTATTTCCTCGACGACACAAGAAAGAGAGACCTATTAATTTCCAAGGAAAACATTTCAACTGACGATATTTTCTATTGACACGTTCGAAGTTTTCCAAATCGTTTTTTCCGCCGCTCGACGACGAAAATATCTATTTGTCGTGAATTGATATGAAAAGAAGACATCTGATTTGGGATGACGTCATCGTCTACTGGAGTCGTTGAGTGCTTTGAAATACTGGTTTTTGCAAAGCTCTTTATTCACGATGTCGATATAACTTTTCCGCCAAAGGGAATTTTGAACTTTCATTGCTCATGTTGTATAAGCTCCGTATATTTTCTTTGCGGAGAACATCTCATGTTTATGCAATGAGGATTATCGAGAGAATGAACGAAGGATGGTTGAATAATTATAAGGTATTAGCATTATGATGGAGAGAGAGATGAGTGTTGATAACACTAAACTTTCAAGGGATCAACATGTAAAGTAAATGTGAATGATATTTGAAAGTCAAAATTTAGAAAGTACCTTGTCTACACATTATCCAAGTCCTATAGCTAGCGCACTACTGGCCCAACTCAAAAATGTATTATCTTTGCCGATAACATAGCGAAAATTTTACATTGCAGGTGATATCTCTAAAACACTCTAAAATATTTATTAATTTAAGTAACTGATATTAAAGATTTGCCTCGGTCAAATCCAATTAACGAAATTATCACATTAAATTCCCATTCAACTGTCCACATCTTGGTGAAATTATCGCCAGGTGTAAGGGACAAAAGCGCGTACAACTGACAGCACTTATTTGCATTTATTTTCATAATTTGAGACATGAGCAAAGCCTGAAAAGACAAAAAATCTATTAATAAGATGCACCAATATAGTATTTTTATATTACAACTCACTATTGATCATTCTTATATAAATGATGCCATCAGTGATTATTTTAAGATGGTTAGGTATATTTTTTTAATTCGTTGTGAACGGTTAATTAACTTGCAATTAACGTACAAAAATAATATGATTATTCCCCGCCGAGATGATCTTTTTAATTTCTGGATTGATTCACATAAAATCAATTTCAACTACGACAGTGTTTCCCGATTAATGAAATTAAAGAATATTAAATTCGTGTAATTTTCACTCTTTAATTTTACACTTTAAAAATATTTACTACAAAATATTGTTGTAGACTCTTGTGAAAATTAAATAAATGTATACATTTTTTAGTTTTCTTGCATTAATTTTGTGAACTAATTGGATGTGGACAAGTATCGTTTACGTTTTTATCAAAGCTCGTTTACAAATTGCTTCAAGACTCGTACGTATTACCGAGAAGGTTTATACACCAGCTTGTATAGATGTTTGCAAGTGGAGTCTGTCGCTAGGTAGCGCTAGTGCAGCTGTCGTGCTGAGAACCAATCACATTACGGGGATCTATTCCTGGCGTGCACACGAAGAAGGAAATCGAGAAATGCTGCCAACATGACAAAATGAAATACTTCTCTCGATCTAGACGGTGGACTTGCGCGTCCGTCGACGAAATTGCGTTGTTTATTTGGTATGTGTGGTTTTTTTGTTTTTCATCGCTGCCATTACGTTCGGGAAATGTACGTTCACCCAGTTGCTTCTGAGGAAAGTAAACAAAGTGATAATCGAAAACTTACGTCGCCAGAGAGAAGTTTTGTATTTTACAACTCCGGGCGAGTGGGGATATTGAAAATCGAAAAATAACATTTTATATTTGTTCAAGTCTGTTATGCAATGATGTTAATAAAACGCAATTTTCTTCATTTTTATTCACGTTTTTATGCATCGACAGGCCCCAAGCACAATTTTCACAATCCGTTTCATAGAAAAAATGTTGGTACCTACTTCTTTTTGAAATGCTTTGTTTCATGCTTCCATTTCATGTCATTTATTGCTACTCTGACATATTCATGGTACACGTACAGGACGCTAGTAGATTACATAATAATACAATTACAATGCATAGTACAAAATGTGTATTACAAATAATTACTCCAACTACAAAGTACAAACAAGACGAATCTCTATGTGGAGGGGCTGGAGGGGTTGAGAAATTCGGAAATAAAAATATATTTCTCCAGCAAATACGTCTTTAGTTATAGATCAAACTGAAACGGCTTGGATTTTTGTGGGAGATTTTTGTAAATTGTAGAGTATACTTATTTTTAAATAAGTTGATATTGCTTTCTAGAATAGACGTTAATTAAGTAAATACGACTTAAAAAATACCCATATAGTTGGATAAAATGCTTTTTATTTAGTCATCTGGTCGTCTGTTTGACCCGTAGAGTGCGCCCATTATAATCAGAATGAAAACAACGTTACGAAAACGACTGGGTGCATTCTCCCCCTCTTATCTCCTTAAACGATATTAGTCAAAAGACATTAACTCCCATTAAAAACACAAACTTTATCTCGCCTCCGCCTCTGTGTCCTCTTAATTTTAATAACGGCCTTCAGTTCGCCTTACCCATTTCGCTCAGGGTTCGTTTAGCTTGTTTACTCGTTCCAACGCATCAGCCGACGACTACCCGCGCCATATTCTGGAAAGAATTACATTATATCTCCACTTTTGAACAGAAATTGGCTTTCTTCTCGAAATTTATTATACCATCATCTTAAAAAAGTTTAAAGGACGGCGAAAGATGAAAAGAAAAGAGTTTTGTGGACATTTTACATTTATTTCAATTTCGAAAGTTGGCATTTATCTCGAATGTTTCCATCGCTTGACCAGACCAATTCGAGTGGATTTATTGGGTGTGAAAGCTGCTTTGCGTGTTCGAGATTCGCTCTCCATGGAGTGCGATCCGGGGGTGGTTTATACATACATGAGTTTTAAGTAAAGTGAGCGAACGTTTGGGTGAGAGGCCCGCGGCTATTTTTGCCGATAAGTGTCAGATGGGTCTTTTGGGGTTGAGATTTGCATGGATGAAAAGTTTGTCGAAATGCGATTGGTTTAAAAGTGGAATGCTAAAGGGGAGAAGTGATGAGTTGGGAATTGAAACTAAAAGGGTTTAGGGTTTTAGTTCGGGGGGGGGGGGGAGGAGGTTTTTTAAGGAGTAGTTTAGGATTTTGGCCGATGTGGTTCGACCCCCCCCCAAAAAAAAAGAGATTTTGAGAGGAAATTCAGATTCACTGTGTAAAACCTCACGAACCATTGCATTATGTGGAACGAAAAAGACCTTACTCATCGAAAGTATGAGTTAATAAAATTTTGTTTCTATGCAGCCCTATAACGGATGTGTTATTAAATCTTTTACTTAGCCTTCATGAACACTTAGTTATAGATGTATTTATGTTATTTTCAACCATGACATACCAGTTTATTATTATTGTATATAAAAATAGTATATTGTTGTTGTGTATTACTCTGTCGTATTCGCGAATTAACTTTATTTAAAAATACAAATCATTGAACTTCACTGTCACACACATTTTATTTAACTAAAAAGTGATATTTCGACTACTTTATAGCAATCTTTTTCAAACTATATAACAACTTTAAAATCCAACAGATATGACAAAAACATTTCCCAAATCATTTTGTATGTTGTGTTTTTTAAACTTGTTATATTGTTTTGATAAAGACTGGTGTAAAATAGTCGAAATATTTTTTTTTTAGTGAAGTTCAATGATTTGTATCTTGGTGCCCGTTAGGGCGCCGCAGCCAAGCCGCGGTGCGCTACACACTCAGGCACCTTATACAGCAAGCAGAGTTGGGGTGATTTCGAGGTGTTACCTAGCCGTCATGAAACGTGATGTGAACTTGAAAACTATCAAAATCGAGGGAATTTAGGTACCTGACAACACATGTCAAGTTTAGTTGGGGTACGAGCATTCCTTCTTGGTGAAAAAATGGCTTGAGACATGCTCAAAATCACTTTAAGGATGTTAGCTACCCTACTGCTAGCTACTGCTACTACGGTCTAATTCGTCAGTTTCAATCGGCCCGCGATTCTGACCAGACGGGTGGGGCTACAACGTTCATATTTTACATGGGCATTAAGGTAATAGTGATATAGGGTCTTTTGAAAGAAATAGTTAAAAAAGTTTGCTGGAAGGCTTCCAAATAAAGGTTTCAATATAAGCCTTAAACAAGAATATAATCAACAAGTTACTTGACAATGATCGACTACATTGTTTACAAAAAGCAAGTCTTTGGGCCACTAGATATTTTAGTACATCCTATTGTTAATTGGTAATTCCATAGAAATTAAATCAACTTTGATAAAATTATTATATTTGAACAAATAATTTTGCAATGGAACTTGAAAAAGTAATGAGATCACACACATAACAAAAACTTGTATAAATACAGCCAAACCTTACACACTCAAAAGAAATGAGATCTAAACAAGGGCCAAGCTCATATTCTTCCCTTCCACATTTGCGCATTCTTAATTCATAAACGTACAGTGTCCCGTAACAGCATCCTTGAAAAGCTTGGCAAAATAGAATTTGCATAATATTACGTTTAAATTAGAAAAAAAGAACTTAGATGAACTATTACGCTTAAATTAATATTGCAAATTCTATTTTGCCAAGCTTTTCAAGGATGCTGTTACGGGACATTAAGAAAGCGCAAATGTGGAAGGGTAGAAAGAGCTTGGCCCTGTTTTAGATCTCATTTCTTTTGAGTGTGTAAGGTTTGGCTGTATTTTTACAAGTTTTTGTATGTGTGTTATATAATACCTGTTAAATAGTTCATTCATTATTGTTGTACTAAACTGTATCTTTTAACCCTTCTTGCAAATCAGTTTTATAACTGACTTGTATAGATAGATATAGTAAACTAAATATTGCAGGCATTTTAAAGGTCCGATTCCATTACTGTTTGTCTTCTCCCTTATTACACTTCTATATTCTAGAACCTGCTTAGATAAATACACTTCCCTAATAAAAAGATAACTTTTTACAAATGCTGTAATTTATGCTATCTCTCATTTTATCTTTGAATCCCATCACAGGTTCTTGTAAATCATCGTTCTAAAAAGTACAAACATTGCTAGAGGTCCGTTGTTTGTTGTTATGAAATATTATTTCGCAGATAGTCCACACAATACAAAACAACAACCCATATAATATATTTTGTTTTGCTATAAACAAGTTGACAGCGAATGCTACCATTTAATATTCAGATGTATGCGTATTCTATGTGATTTATATACCCATGGTGTTGTACGTACCTAGTAAAACATAGGTCCTGTATTGGGATCACGTTTGCACCGTCTGTTATTCGGTGGACTTGCATAGTAATGGGCTGGTTCCATGGCTGCAATACAGCATGCAATTCGTAAGCTGTAGCTTTGCTCTTTTAGTAATGGTCTCGTTTCGATTTTGTCTAGGTCGACTTCTGCGAGTACTTGGATGTTATTGATGAGAGTGAGGTTTTTAGGTTGTTAATCTTTGGGAGTGTCAAGACCCAGGCTCAAGCTGGATTCTGCTATGTGAAGAGGTTATTGGTGGCGGTTTGCTCTGGATGGCACAAAGGTCAATTATTGCTTTAGAACGATACGCCACTGGAACTAAAAGTTACCCTGATGTTCATCAAAGTCTAGATATCTACGAATCCAACAAGAGTTGACAACTCTCGATTTAAGAAAATATTTTCTGCGGCTCGTTAGCCTATGTTGTCCATATTATTCGTCTTAAAACACACTCTCGCAAAAAAGTTCTGACTATGAACGATTAATGATAGTACGTTATACCTTTGAGTTCAGATTTATTCTAAACTCAATGGCTATACATTACACAAGGTTCTTCTATGCTTGTATGCCCTTCATAGAAGTAGATTTTTAAACAATGATTTTCATCTAAAAAATACACCACACATACGCAACATTGCCAAAACTGCCATTTTGTAAAAATCCACATAAAACGCATTCAAAAGTACTGGAAATTAAATAGCATCTAGCATAGATGTATAGATTTCCTTTACATTCCCGTGTTAACTTGTCTTCTGGCTCGAATAGTTCGATCTTTTGCAGTGAGCAATGTTTTGTGCCTAATTCTGTCCGGGAAGTGGCCTCTTAAGGCTCAACAAGAACGTCTTGAGCCAGGAACTCGTAGGTTGAGGTCATCTGAACATGGAGTTCTAAATAGTACTGGCGTACTGGAGGTGTGTGGTCGGCGGTGTACAAGCTAGCACTTCACATTGGCAGACATTTTGATTGTTTCCTTTGGTAACCAAGGTAACCTAGGGCCTACCACAGTTAATTGTAGCAAAGTTTAACCAGCTAGTAGTGGTTATAACAATAAAAATGGCGAATAGGCTCAAACAAACAAACACGATCGTGGACGTGCTGTTCCATTTGAGCTAGACCTCCTTAATCTGAACATTAGAATGTTTACTTCAATTTGGACCTTAGTATTTTAACAAATTATTGATGTCTTCACAGTTTTAAAATCGTTGGAGGTACAAAATACATGTTTACAATGTATACTACAATTTTCTTTGTACTTTTGTGTACCTAGTGTATTTTGTTAAAACAATAGATTTGAGCAAAATGTTATAAAAGCTCAACAAATGAACTCTTAACCCAATTAAATTTTGTGTTATTAAGTATTTATAGTTAAAACGTCTTTCAAGTAATTTATTCATAACCTGCAGCTTAAAGCAAAGTCAATACACAACTCGAACAGTTTAGTTCGAGTCCCAGACGGGGCAAAGTTAGTTTGAATGACGAACTTTCTAGAGCGTAACAGCAATGACAAAACAAGATGCTTGACAAGTTCGGATGGCTGGCTTTAATTACTTTGCATTTGAACGGAGCCAATTAGTAAAATGTATAGAATACTTAAGTTTATGGAAGCTGGCGGAATGGACGTGTCTTTCTTGAGAAAAGTTGGGGGGCGGGGGGTAATAGTTTTAAAGTGTAGTTTCGTGTCTCTTCGTTTCCATTTCGTTTAACGACGAGCACAGTTAGTCTAAGTGCCCTAAAAAAACGTGGCCAATGTTACGTTTATTGTGTTTTTTTTTGCGTTCGATTCTGTAAATTTTGATTCTTTTAAGTTTGAGTGCTCCTTTGTTTTAGCTAAATTACTAGAGTCAATATTGCATTTTAATTTTTATCATTTAGTTAATTTAATGTATTTTATTTAGGGCACCTCCCTATCAAGCATGTATCATATTAAATACTCTTTTAATCCGACTCGGTAAATTATTTACACTAGATCGAACGCAATTGAAAGGACTTGTAACATTTCTTTTTTTTTTTTTAGATTGTTATTATTTTCCATAATTTAGAAATGTACAGTTATACAAGTTTTAATTTTTGAATTTGACATACACATACGTCTGAAAAGTTAGCAGAATGAAACAGGGACTTATAAAAGAGCAGCTATTTTTCAAATTAAATTCAAATTTCCTCACAAAAGACATCAAGCTCAAAATTTAAATTTCAGTAGCGACTTTTTGTATCTTGTTTTCTACACACGTAGTTTATAGTTTCAACCTAAATATTACATAAAATGGTTTTCTATTTAGTTTCTTGCGTAGTAACTTTTGTCAGACGGTACAAATTGCAGGCCCAACTCTGCCATTTTCTTACAGAATTGTTTATATTTCGGGTTTAAAGTCGTAAGTTTATATAATCGGTAATTGCAGCAAATAACTTCGATTTCTTCAGGTTATGGTGTCGGTTTCAGTTGAATGCTTGCACAACAACACAAATGGTGCTTGGTGTATTACAATGTGTGAACGTACATAGATGCAGCCGCAGAGTATACTACTTGCGTAGTAACTTTTGTCAGACGGTACAAATTGCAGGCCTCCAACTCTGCCATTTTCTTACAGAATTGTTTTATATTTCGGGTTTAAAGTCGTAAGTTTATATAATCGGTGATTGCAGCAAATAACTTCGATTTCTTCAGGTTATGGTGTCGGTTTCAGTTGAATGCTTGCACAACAACACAAATGGTGCTTGGTATTACAATGTGTGAACGTACATAGATGCAGCCGCAGAGTATACTACTTGCGTAGTAATTTTTGTCAGACGGTACAAATTGCAGGCCCAACTCTGCCATTTTCTTACAGAATTGTTTTATATTTCGGGTTTAAAGTCGTAAGTTTATATAATCGGTGATTGCAGCAAATAACTTCGATTTCTTCAGGTTATGGTGTCGGTTTCAGTTGAATGCTTGCACAACAACACAAATGGTGCTTGGTATTACAATGTGTGAACGTACATAGATGCAGCCGCAGAGTATACTACTTGCGTAGTAACTTTGTCAGACGGTACAAATTGCAGGCCTCCAACTCTGCCATTTTCTTACAGAATTGTTTTATATTTCGGGTTTAAAGTCGTAAGTTTATATAATCGGTGATTGCAGCAAATAACTTCGATTTCTTCAGGTTATGGTGTCGGTTTCAGTTGAATGCTTGCACAACAACACAAATGGTGCTTGGTGTATTACAATGTGTGAACGTACATAGATGCAGCCGCAGAGTATACTACTTGCGTAGTAACTTTTGTCAGACGGTACAAATTGCAGGCCCAACTCTGCCATTTTCTTACAGAATTGTTTATATTTCGGGTTTAAAGTCGTAAGTTTATATAATCGGTAATTGCAGCAAATAACTTCGATTTCTTCAGGTTATGGTGTCGGTTTCAGTTGAATGCTTGCACAACAACACAAATGGTGCTTGGTGTATTACAATGTGTGAACGTACATAGATGCAGCCGCAGAGTATACTACTTGCGTAGTAACTTTTGTCAGACGGTACAAATTGCCGGCCCAACTCTGCCATTTTCTTACAGAATTGTTTTATATTTCGGGTTTAAAGTCGTAAGTTTATATAATCGGTGATTGCAGCAAATAACTTCGATTTCTTCAGGTTATGGTGTCGGTTTCAGTTGAATGCTTGCACAACAACACAAATGGTGCTTGGTGTATTACAATGTGTGAACGTACATAGATGCAGCCGCAGAGTATACTATACTTGTGTAGTCTATTCAAGTAGAATCGCTTTGAAACCCGCGAACCGCATTGTATCGCATAGATTGTACGATTAAAAATATGTCAGAATTTAAACAAATGAACAGAAAAAAAGATCTTCCATTGTTCACTTACAAAACACATTTATCAAAAAACACTCTAGAGAAGAAAATGAGATTGTCTGTCTGTATATCTCTCTGAATATCCTAGTCTCATACTGAATAATGCAATAACCTTACAAGTCATAATGAATAATCCCCTATACCAATGCCATCTGTCGGCTGTCGTCTGTACTAAGACAAACTCGGTGTATAAAACAGGAGGTTTCAATATTTCATGAATAAACTTCGGCGAAAGTTTCAGCGCGCGCTAAAGTGATGGGTTCTTTGTAAGAACTCTTAAAAGCGAATATAGTCTTGATCGCTATTGTGATGGATCGTGTCTTGAGTAGCAAGTTTCGGACTGGCTGGTTGGTTTTTGTCGTGTGGAATGACGGGTCGAAGGGCGTTCAGAAAATGGTAATTATGTAATTAATACAATGGGTGTTATGAGACGTTAAAGACGTCAGTGTCAAAAGATGAAAAAATCGAACGGAGACGTGATGAAATTTTTCGTTTAGCATTTTAAAAATATCTGCGAATTACAAGAATAATTTTTTTTTAAATTCGTTATTTCGCTGAACCGTTTCATCTTTATATCAACCGTTTTAGTACCAGCTTTAAGAGTTAGTGTAGGTATGTAAATCTTTGTATTATATTTATTTTACTTAATCTGCGCACTGATATTTACTTTTACATTGCAAATATTACATTTGCAATTAATTTGCAATTCAATTAAATTGTAAAATGAATAAGCTATATACCTATTTGACATCTTTTGGGGAACTATTCCTGCATCCAGTTGTCATTTGATTATGCTATTTTGCGTGATTGTCAAGCAAGGACTCTCCTATAGTAAAAGATTACTAAACATTATTGCTGATAAGCCACAAATAAATTTCGAAATTTACCAGCAGTTCCTTAAAATACAAATGGACCTTAGCAACCCATGTTACTCATTCATCCATTAAACCACTTCGAATACAAAATATATAATAGTCTGTTATATGTTTTGTATTAGTTACTGTTACTTCCTTAGTTACTATTATCACACTATTATTATAGCCTAAAAATATGTATATTTCCTTTAGCTTCATATTGCTAGTTCAACTGATGGTTTCTTATGGTCTATTCGACACGCTCGCTATAATGCGTGATACAGTCTTATTTATAATCTCCTCGCCTTTAATTACTAAACACAGGCTTAGTCGTGGAACTGCAACTATTTCTCTCCGCCCCCTCGCGAGCATTGTTTGACTAATGGTGAATACTTGTAGGGCTCGCATCTCTAGCCTTGTGGTCTAGGCTTGCGCACAGTGGAAGGGTAGAGAGCAGCACTTATGAGATTAGGAGATATTTGTAATTAAACCTTTAGGTTGTATTCGATGAGATGGGAGGGGGGGGGGGGGTCACACTAGATCGATAAGACCTCAGAGCTCTTGCTTTGTGCTTTCAGTAGGGTCTACACGAACGCTTGGGTCACTAAACGACAAGATTTGAATTTTCCGTCACTCTCCAACCATACTTCTTCAGAAAACGGTAAAATTATCTAAAATAAATTCAAATTATGCCAGAAGTAAAGAAGGGTCTCAATCAATATTAAATTATACATTTCGAAAGGAGAAAAACTCCACTGCCATAAAATATTATTTTGATTTGACTTATACGAAAGATGAATACTGTCGCAACCGAATTTATATATGTCTATCTCTCTCTCTCTCTGAGTCTTCATTCACTTCGTTACTATATATGTTTAAAATTTAAATCGTCACAACGAAGAAGACCATAAACATGAATACATGAGTATATCCCATTATCTTAATCATAATTATAAATCGTTAACACTAAACACATAACATAAATATGATACATATCATAATACAACGTCGGTCCTTTTAACTGACAGATCAAAGTAAGTTCCACGCCGAGAAAAACGGGGTCAAAAGAACAATGTATATTGTGTATATTTTGATTTTATAAGCTATATTTCTCTAGAACTCTAGAAATAGTTGTAAACGAACAAACCCTTGCAAATAGCGCAAGACGAGACCATAGAAAGAGCGCAGAGTGTGTATTTTTCACGGTTGAACGAGCTTAATTGACTCGAGGAATTGATTTCAGTGGCCATTTCACTTTAGATAGGAAGGTGGAAGCTTCTAAAAGGTGCGGATTGAAATCCCTCCTTGAAAGAATAAAACCAAAATGTCTGTGAGGCTCTATAGGTATAGTTGTCCCGAAGCAAGTAAGCAGATGCTGACGTCACCGGCGGGTGGATTGCAACCAATCAGCGGTCCCCGATTTAAAATGCTGATCGCTCATTGGCCCGCCGAAACCGCTCGCATCTGCCTAATTGCTTTGGAGCAATTTTAGTACACGTTGTTCGAGGTAATTTCGGTTGAATGCAAGATGCATTTTAAACAATCGCTCTCTCTTTATCTGGTTTTTCGATTTGGTTAGAGGAGAAACTTTCCCGTGGGTAGATTTGATAATATTTATTTATAATAATCCAGAAATTACAAAATCCCGGTTTTGTTCGATTATTTAATTTTCTGGATTGTATTTTTATCTGGGGGTCTTCTTATTCTTCCTAGTTTTCAATCTCCTTGGCATAATTATACGATTATTATTAATCACTTTTAACAATTTTTAGTTTTTTAAATTTTGTTTTTATATTCTTATCACTTTTTAAGGTGATACAACTACAGAAAATTATTACTATTAGTTGAATATTCTAGAATATTACAAACAATAGCGATTAAGGACAATTGCAGATCAAATACCTCTCCATACAATACGTTCAGAAACATGGTTAAAATAAAATATATTTTTTGAATATAAAATTAACGTTAACATTTGAAAATGTATGTTTAAGTCTAAAAAGTGTATATTTATGTAATATTTTCTTCAGAATGGTATTTTTGGTATTAAAATGTAAAAGTATCAGTCTTCTCTAAAAAAAAATTAACTTCCAACATCAAATATTTTATAATCTGTTTGTTAATAGTCGAAATCGATGTAGCGATTCGCTTTGAAGCTTCACCTTTGGTTCTTTATATAAGAACAAACTTGAATTCCTACTATCTTAAAATTATCCATAGTTTTCTGACAATTTGTCACTCTAGACTTTCTCAATTTTCCCCTTAAAAACGGATTTTGATTGTCTCCCTTTTCCTATTTTAGCTCACATTACACAGTTTAAAACGCCTTTTGTTCTTGAAACAATGTTGAGTGTAACCTTTATCCTGCACAGGTTAAACCTTCCATTACCTTAACGTGCGCACAAAGCGAAAACCGAGATGTTTTGATCGAAAAGCAAAATGTTTGTTGTTCGCGCCCATGGGTTGGGGGGGGGGGGGCTGTAGCGGGAGGCGGGACTACTCTGCGTCTGACAGTTTAAATTAACGTTTCGTTGAGACTTTTAATCGAGTGGGGAAATGCCTAGTTAACGTATTTTCCTTTCATAATAGTCTCGAAGCGCTAGGCTATTTATTTAGGCAGCGATCGGAAGCTAAAACACGCCGGCTGTAGATTTATATTCATACGCCTTTGCAATGTTAGAGAAGGGGGCGAGATTTAGTTTTTACACGATCACATTTAGCAAGGGCGAGTGGCGGGACTGAGCGAATAGCCCCACATCAATAGTCAACCATTCTGTTGTGACGTAACTGACGTTCATGGTTTGGTTAATGTTCGATGAAAATAAGTGTTTTTCAAATAAATCTTTGAAGCAATAGAGGGATAATTTTTTACCACCAATCAGAAAATCTCGAAGGATGGGCGCTCTCTTTGAGGCTCTTTACTCCTAGTTGATTGATTGATTGATTTATTGATTTGTATTGCTTAACGCTCATGCACTTTGGCTATTCGAGACGATGAGTGGTGATAGATAAGAATGAAGTATGAACAGAAGAGAGGAGGGGAAACCCGGTACCGGCACGTAGCCTACTCCTTTCGAAAAGTACCAAGGGGACCAACGGCTTTACGTCCCATCCGCGGTGTTACCTTGACAGTCATATAGGTTCCTCCACTAACCCGGACTGCCGAGTAGACGTCGAGGAGAACGAAGCCGTTATACTAGCTCTCGAACCCTCCATCTGCTCCAACCAGCGGTATACGTGCGTTTCGGGTACTCTAGTTGTCCATGATTTTTTTTTTAATAATACCAAGTCAATTTATTAATTTATACGACAAGTTGTTAATCAATTGACAGTGACAACTTGTAAATATAACCTCAGGACTATCATATTATTCAGTGGCATGCAAGCATGTAAACTGCCGCACAGCGCTTGGAACATTTTGCCACTGCCGACATGTTATTGTTTGAATAAGTAAATAGTAAGGCCATAGAGACTATAGTATCAATTTTTTTCTGTGTATGTTTGAGAAATATAAACATCGTCTGATGAATGAATACCTTTTCTTAGTGGAATGAAAGATACTCTTGACACAATATAAAATAAAAATGACCGTTGAAACCGTTGTAATTCAATTATGGGAATCGTAACTTTTGCCACAGTGCTTGTTGCACCTTTACTCGTAAAATTTAAAACATTTGTGAACGAAAAAGTTTATCCTCCATGAAAAATAAACGCACCCACTTTGAAATTAAAACTGTATAAGTCTGTATTCAATTATATATTTAATGGACACTTATTTTAATTATTTGTATAGGTATTAGATGACTCGAAATCTTTCCCAGTTGAGCAAACACTCATCGATTGAAAGTGTGCCCACAACTTTATGTCCCCCACGTTCATTTCTTCTCTACATTTTGAAAACCACCCCTAAAAGCCTTTGCTCAATATAAACTCCTTTGACAGAACTGCCCCGGTTGTGCGACGTAATTGGGCGAGGGAAAATGTAAAAGATGGATTCCAAGAAAAACTTGGTTCTTTGGGAAATACGGGTGCGTGTTTTCAAGTACACTTGAAAATCAAATTCTCTGAATGTTATTGGAACTTGGGAGTGGTTGTTTCCTAAGTGGTTGTTCACTACGGAACAGCCTGTTTACCGCACTAAACAATTTTTTAAAGAAATTTTACTTTCAATGTTTTCTTCCAATTAGTTTTAAATTGTAAGCCTACGCTTACTGTTCTATGTTTCTAGTTGTTTGTAATTTTTTGTGATAGTAGAAGTTAGTTACCTACTATTTGCTAACTTTTTTTTCAGGTGGAAGAACAATCGTGCTTCACCGAATCTCGCCATTTTTGTTGTTATAAATGTATCTTACAGCAAAATAAAGAACCATACTAAAAAATAAATAAAATAAACAAATCAAAATACTAAAGTCTTGTTGTTTGTGTCCCGACGAGCCTAGCAAGACAGGAGATATTTTGTAATTAAACCTTTGGGTTTGTATTCGATGAGATGAGAGGGGGGGGGGGGGGGTAAACCCCGATCGATAAAAACCTCAGAGCTCTTGTTTTTGTGTTTTCAGAGGGTTACACGAACGTTGGGGCACCACGACAAGATTTGAATTTTCCGCACTCCCCAACCATACTTCTTCAAAAAAAGGGAAAAAATTTATCTAAAAAAAATTTTAAAAATTAGGGCCAAAAGGGAAAGGAAGGGTCCAATCAATTTTAAAAATTATATTTTTCGAAAGGAAAAAAAAATCCACGCCAAAAAAATTTAATTTTTTAAAGGGGATTTATACGAAAGATGAATTATTGTCGCAACCAAATTTATATGTCTCTCTCTCTTTCCCCTTTGAGTCTTTATTAAATTCTTTAAAATATATATTTTTAAAAATTTTAAATCTCACAACGAAAAAAAGACCTTTAAACAGAATACATGAGTAAAATCCCATTTTTTCTTAATCATAATTATAAATCTTTAAACCCCAAAAAAAACACATAAAAAAAATTAGATACATATCATAATACAACGCCCGGGCCCCTTTTTAAATGACAGATCAAAGAAAGTTCCACGCCGAGAAAAACGGGGCAAAAGAAAAATGTATTTTTTTGTATTTTTTGATTTTTAAGCAAATTTTCTCTGGGAACTCTAGAAATAGTTGAAAAACGAACAAACCCTTGCAAAAGCGAAAGACGAACCATTTTAGAAAGAGCCCCGAGTGTGTATTTTTCAGGGGGAAACGAGTTTAATTGACTCGAGGAATTGTTTTCAGGGGCCATTTAAACTTTAGATAGGAAGGGGAAGTTTCAAAAAGGGTGAGGATTGAAATCCCTCCTTGAAAGAATAAAAACAAAAATGTCGTGAGGTTATAGGTTAAAGTTGTCCCAAAAGAAAAGGTAAGCAATGTTTGACGTAACCGGCGGGGGGGGATTGCAACCAATCGGGTTCCCCGTTTTAAAATGCTGACGTCTTTGGGCCCCCCCCCCCAAAACCGCCCCGCACCCTGCAAAATTGTTTTGGAAAGAAAAATTTTATTACACTTTGGGTTCGAGGTTTTTTCGGGGGAAGGGCAAGATGAATTTTGAACAACGCTCTCTTTTTTATCTGGTTTTTCGATTTGGTTAGGGGAGAAATTTTCCCCGGGGGGGTAGTTTGATAATTTTTTATAATAACCAAAAATTTACACAACCCCGGGTCTTGTTCGATTTTTAATTTTCTGGATTGTATTTTATCTGGGGGTCCCTTATTCCCCTAGTTTTCAATCCCCTTTGGGCAAAATTTAAAACGAAAATTATTGATCATTTTTTAACAATTTTAGTTTTTTAAATTTTGTTTCTATATTTTTTATCATTTTTTAAAGGGGGATACAACTACAGAAAATTTTTTAATTGGGTTGAATATTCTAGAATATTAAAAAACAATAGCGTTAAGGAAAATTGCAGACCCAAATACCTCTCCATACAATACGTCCAGAAACAGGGTTTTAAAAATAAAAAAAATTTTTGAATATAAAATTAACTTTAAAACATTTAAAAAATGATTTTTTAAGGGTCAAAAAGTGTATATTAGGGAAATTTTTTCTTAAGAATGGTTTTTTGGGTTTATTAAAATTTTAAAAGTAAAAAGTCCTTTTTAAAAAAAATTAATTTTCCAACATCAAATATTTTTAATCTTTTTGTTAATAGGAAATCGATGTAGCGTTTCGTTTTTGAACCCTTCCCCTTTTGGTTCTTTATAAAAAGAACAAAACTTGAATTTACTATTTTAAAATTTATCCATATTTTTCTGCCCAATTTGTCACTCTGGGATTTTCCTAATTTTTCCCCCTTAAAAACGGTTTTGATTGTCCCCCTTTTTCCTATTTTAGCTCCCATTACATTTTTTTTTAAACCGCCTTTTGTTCTTGAAACAAAGTTGATTTGAAAACCTTTATCCTCCCCACAGGTTAAACCTTCCATTCCCTTTAAACGTGCGCACAAAGCAAAAAAACCGAGTTTTTTGATCAAAAAGAAAATTTTTGTTGTTCCCCCAAGGGGTTTTGGGGGGGGGGGGGTTTGTAGCGGGAGGCGGGACTACTCTGCTTTCTGACATTTTAAATTTTAACGTTTCGTTGAGATTTTTAATCGACGGGGGGAAACCCTTTTAAAAGGTTTTTTCCTTTCAAAATAGTCTCGAAGCGTTTAGGCATTTTTTTTTGGGGCCCAGCGATGGGAAGTTTTAAAACACGCGGCTGTAAAATTTAATTCAAGGGCCTTTGCAATTTTAGAAAAGGGGGGCGAGATTTAGTTTTTACACGACACATTTAGCAAGGGGGGACTGAGGGAAAAACTGAGCGAAAAAGCCCCACATAAATAGTAAACCATTTGTTGTGACTTAACTGACGTTCGTGGTTTGGTTAATGTTGATGAAAATAAGTGTTTATCAAAACAAATTTTGAAGCCAATAGAGGGAAAATTTTTTTTTACCCCCAATCAAAAAAATCTCAAAGGATGGGCGTCTCTTTGACGCTTTTTTACCCCTATTTGATTGTTTGTTTGATTTGATTAAATTGATGATGATTGATTGTTTTGTTTTGCTTAACGCTAATGCACTTGGCTATTCGAGACGATAAAGTGGTAATAGTGGGGATGAAGTAAAAACAGAAGAAGGGGGGGAAAACCCGGGTACCGGCACGAAAGCCTACCCCTTTTCGAAAAGTCCCCAATGGACAACGGCTTTACGTCCCACCCCCCGGTGTTCCTTGACAGTCATATAGGTTATCCACAAAACCCGGACTCCCGAGCAGACGTCGAGGAAAACCCAAAAGCCGTTAAACTAGTCTAAAACCCCTTCCATCCGTTTAAAACCAGCGGTATACGTGTGTTTCGGGTACTTTTTTGTTTTTCATAAATTTTTTTTTTTTTTTTTTCTTTTAAAAGGGTTTTAAAAAACCAATTTTTTCCCAATTTATTTTTATTTTTAAATAGGGGAAACAAATTTTTTTGTTAAAAAAATTAAAAAATTGAAAAAATTTTTTTTTTAAAAAAAAACAAAAAACCCTTTTTTTGGTTAAAAAAAAAATAAAATTTTTAAAAAGGGAACGAATTTCCAATTTTATTTCTTTAAAAAAAGGGGCCCAAAAAAAAAGAAATTTGTTAAAACGGGCCCCGGCAAAAAAGCGGGCTTTTGGAAAAAATTTTTTTTTTTTTCCATTTCCCCCCAAAAAAAAATTTTGAAAAGAAAATTGGGCCCCGGTTAGTTTCCGGGGACTTTTTTTTTTTGGGGGGGAAATTAAAAGGTTAAGAAAAACCCTTTTTCTTTGGGAAAAAAAGGGTTCTTGCCAAGAAATTAAAAAAAAAAATTCCGTTTTGGGAATTTAAAAATTTGGTTTTTAACTAATTTGCCACATGGGAACACCCTTTTCCCGGGAAATTAAAAAATTTTTTTAAAAAAAATTTACCCCCAATGTTTTCCCACAAAAATTTAAAATTGTAAAGCTTTACCTTTAATTTTATGGCCTATTTTTTAATTTTTTTTGTGTTAAGTAAAAAATTATTTAATACTTTTTTTCCCCCTTTAAACTTTTTTTCAATTTTTGGAAAAAAAAGGGGGAAAAACCCCTTTTCCCCGAATCCCCCTTTTTGGTTTTTTAAAGAAATTTCGGGGGAAAAAAAAAAATTTTCAAAAAAATTTTTTAAATAAAAAATTAAAACCAATTTCCAAAAATAATTTAAAGTTTTGTTTTGTTTGTTTCCAGGAACGGGTTTCCCGTTTTTTTTTAAAGGGGGAAAAAAAGGGTTTTCCCAATTGAAAGTAAGTGGGACTTTCTATGGTTTCTTTTGGGTAATTTTTTGGGGTTTGGAAAACAGGGGGTAACAGGGTTTTTTTACAAAAACCACTGGTTTTAACGAATCTCCCAGTTGTTATTTTCCTAACCCAAAAAAAGGAACTTTAAAAAAATTAAAAAAAACAAAAAAAAAAGGTTTTGGGTTGTTTGTGCCAAGGGGCCCCCTTTGAAACAAATTTAAGAAAAGAGGGAAATTAGTAACATTTTTTAAAGGGGGTTTAACCCTTTTCTTACCCAAAGTTCTTTGGGAAATTGGAAAACATGGGAAATTTTCAAAACCACTTCCTTACAAGGAATCCAAATTCCAAAATTTTTTTTTTATAACCGGGGAAGTCAATTTTGGGGGGGTGGGGGGGGTGTGGGGTGGTGTTTTTTTTTGGGGGTTTTTTTTTTTTTTTTTTTTTTTTTGGGGGGGTTTTTTTTTTGTTTTTTTTTTTTTTTTTGGGGGGGGGGGTTTGTGGGGGGGGGGTGTTTTTTTTTGGGGGGGGGTTGGGGGGGGGGGGGGGGGGGGGGGGGGGGGGGGTTGAAATGGTAAATTTTTGTAAATTTTTTAAAAACCATAATCGGGAAAAATCATTTTTTTAAAAAAGGGAATTTCTCACCGCAAATTATTATTATTAAAAATTTTTTATTATTTTTATTATTATTTTTTATTATTATTATTTTTATTATTTTATTATTAGTATTTTTAACTATTAAAATTTATTTTTTATTATCATTTTTTTTGGGAAAATTTTGAATTGTAGTGCCTTCTTTTTTGTAGTAGGCCAAAATTTAAATTACCCAAAAAACAGGGAGCACTTTTGGTGGAGGTCCCGGGGTTCAAAATATTCCCATTTTAGTGTTATATACCCTCCCCCTTTCCAGCCCCACCCAACTCGCTCAGGGGCTTTTTGTCCTGGGGTTACTTGGGAAAGCCCCCGGGGGACTCTTATGGGTTTACTGCGCCACCACAGCCTTCTAGGAAATTTTTTAAAACCGCATTTTAGCGGCTAGCCCCCCAAACCTTTAAAGGCCTATACACATAAAAGTATATTTTTAAAACTGTAAATTGCCAAAATGAAATTTATCCCCCGGGAAAATGCGTCAAGGGAACCCCACACTGTAGAAATTTTAACCCCGGAAACGAGGAGAATTACAAAAGTGGTTTTCCTGGTGGGCGAAATTTTCCCTATAAATAAAAAACCAATTTTCCTCTTTTTCCCCCCGCGCCGCACCTGGGTGAAATTTAAAAGTTGCTATTTGCGATGGGGGAAAACCACATTTGGGTTTGGTCTCTGGTCCTCCCCGGCAGGGGGAGCTCTTCAGGGGGTTTCTCAATGGGCCCGGGAGTTTTTTTATCTTTGCAGAGGCTGTTTTTTTTTCGTTTTTTTTTTTTATACGGTGCCGTTTTTCTTATCTGTAGGGGTAAAAGGGGGATTAACTAAATTACGGGTTTGCTTTTATATTGTTCCCCCTTTTGAGCAATTTTCGTATATCAGGGGGTTTTTTTTACTAACATTTAAACAAAAGGGTTTTATTCTTAATTATTTTACTCAAAATTTTATCTCAGGTTATTATATTATATTTTTTATTCCCGACGATTTCTCCATATTAACTTATATCATTTTTGGTAAAATAAAAATAATCCAAAAAAACTATATGCAAAATACAAAGCAACCAAAATATTGGAAAAAAACTTTCAACGTTTCAACAACATAAAGGAACATTTATCAAAAAATAAGGATTTTAGCCATGCTACATTTATGTAGTAAATAGTTTTGACATGAAATTGTATGGTGATTTTACGAAAAAGTATTGTTAAAATTTTTAAATTTTGGTTTAAATGCCGAGTCCTTTTACCAAATGTTGGAAGGGTTTGGATAGGTAGATTTGAATAACGTTGAGGTTATGTTTATTTCGTTTTAGTCCAGTCTTAATAGCCTAGTTATGAAAAGGCCGTTGTTTTCGACTTTTTCCCCCTTCCATCAACCACAATTTTCCTTTTTGAAAGGTATGAAGGGGAAAAGATAGTGAGGGTGCCACCCAATAATTTTTCATGGGGCAATTTCCCCTAAAGGGGAGCACTGGTGCCGTGAAACCCCGTGATTGTTTACGTTTTTAGGGGGGCGGGCCCCCCCTCAGTGCGTCCAGTAGAAATCGCGAAAGATGGAAAGATATTTTTTTATTTTTTCGTCTGCCTTTCCCGGGGATAAAATCTTATTTTCAAATAAGGAAGAAAATGGAACTGGGGGCCTTATGTTCAGGATGATGGGCCTAACACTTGGAGCTACAGTAGCCACTATAGCCCCCCTATACCACATCAATAATTAAAATGGAAAGCCGATCGGCGACTTGGAAAAAAAGATTCCCGCAAACCTTTGGGGTGCATTTCATAGGACACGTTTGGGGCCCAGCTTCATGTCAGAGCTGCGATCTGCGGATTCGCCTGCAAACCCCGCCCATCTTGACAGGAATTTTAAAATGAACAAAGGAAATAGAAAGGTTTTGGGTTTTGAAGGGTTTTTAGTTTTGTTTTTACGTGGGAAACCCTTAGTGCCCCGGGCTTTCTCTTAAAATCGTCATCCGCGATCAGCAAACCACAATAGGGGAGAATTTTCTCTGATTGGGGGTGTTTAATTCAACCCTTTATTTTAGTTTTTATTTTTAAACTGAAAGACATTTTTTTTGACAACTTTGAAATTTTTATTCGCGCCTGATAAACACAGACCCCGGGCCATCAGTTAAATTCCCCTATTTTACAAGTTTGTATAAGCGATGTTAAAAAAGACATTGTCGGGCCTTGGGGGGTTTGTTGTTGGCCAAGGGCAAGAGAGAGAGAGAGAGAGAAAAGAGAGGGGAGAGAGAGGGGGGGGGGGAAAAAGGGGGGGGGAAAGAGAGATGGCTTTGGGAGATTTTCGTCCCTTTTTTTGGGAAAGGGTTTAAAGGGCCCATTTCAGGGGGAAAACAATAATTTTTTATTTATTATTTTTTTGGGTTATTTTTGTTTGTTTAAAAAATTTCCCCCCAAAAAAACGCGTGAAAGCTAGCCAAAAAATCCCGGGTAAAAAAACTCAAAATCTGTGGGAAAACTTGTAAAAATTTAAAAAATAAGATAATAATAATAATAATAATAATTTTTTATCATTTCCAAAAAATGGGGGTCGGGTATTCTTTACACCCATATAAAAACACACCGACACGAGGGGCAACTTCTTGCGGGTTTATCATCATCAACTTGGGTCAATCCATCATCTAAACTCTCTAAACATCTTCATCCCAATTTTTTATTTTTTTTTTATCTGCTACTGTTTTTTCCCCCAATTTTTCCCCCTCCTTCCCCCCCCCCCACATCTTATTTCCACACCCGGGTTTCCCCGATTCTGGGAAAATCGTTCCAATGCTCCCATCAAATTAACCCCATCTTTCTTTTTATTTTTACTTTTCTTTTCCCCTTCCCCCCATGCTTCGAAGTCTTTTTTTTGGGGGTACTAGCCATTTTCCATCCTTTCAAATTTAAAAAAATAAGATACGAAATTTAAAATTAAAATGGGAAAGGGCCCACGTAAAAATAGCATACTTAAAATGATTAAGACATACGTTAATAACATAGACCACACCTAAGATAATCTAAACTTAAGTTATAGACGGGAAAAAATTATGAAGTTCGATTTAAAAGTAGGCTATGGGCGGAGGGGGGTGGGTAAAAGCTGCTCTGATAGTATTCCCAAAACCTTTTTAAGGCGGTTGGGATTCACGGCGGCCATTTTTATCGTCAATGTGATTTTTGTTCGAAGTCACCCCCAAACATGGGGGTAGGTTTTCTTTACCCCAAAGGCTTTCCCGAGGACGTTTGTTGGGGACCCCCCTCACTTCTGGGGTTTTGGGCGTAAAAAGAGAGTTTAAAGTTTTTGTTTTTTACTTTATTTGGGGGCCCAAATATGGTGTTTACGAGGTTAAAAATCGGGTTGGGGGGGTTATAATCATCGTTCGAGTGAGGGGGACCCCGCCCTTTAAAGGTTGGTTGGGCCCGGGTTTAAAAAAATCCCTTTTTTGTACCCTTTTACCCAAAAAATCGTTATTTAGAAAAATATTTGTTTCCTTTTATAAAATGGAACCTGTTAGTGTTGGACACTTTTTTTGAATTTTCCCTTTGGGAATTTTTTACCCAAAATTATTATTATAAAACATTGTTGGGTTTTTAATATTTCCCATTTCAAAAATTTACTTACCTAACGTAGTCATTTTTGTGGCCCGCATTTATGTAATTTGATTTTTTTTAGTTTGTCCTTTTTAAATCAGTTTTTTGACTGAATTGGAACGATGATAAATAAATCAAATACAAAAATTTTCCCCCAAAAAGAGCAAATTTGCTGAAGGGGGCGTTTTGTACCAAACTTTAAACCCAAACCAAAACCCAAAAATTTGAATTTTAAATTTTTTGTATTTTATTCAAGTTTTTTTTTATTTAGCCAACATTTCAATCACAATCCTTTGACTTTTAAAAAATTCGGATTTGGAAAAAACTTTCCAAACATCAAAGGGCAGACTAACCCTATTCCAAAACCCCAAGGGTGGCCGCCTGCATAAATTCCAAGTTTAAAAAAATCCATTTTCACCACTTAAAATGAACCCCCCCCCCACTGTTGTGTGGGGGGAGGAGTCTTGTAGCCGAAGCCCTGGAAACCCGCTCAAATATCATGACTACCGTCTTATTTTTTGAACGGACCGTATTCCCCTTACGATTTCAAAGAAGTAACCCCCCCCTTTGAGCTACGAGTTTTAAAAAAAGAACTAACGCAAAATACCAAAACCCCCGCCCGTTTGAGCGGTGGAAGTTTCTCTGTTCGTTTTGTTTTAATTTTTGAAGTAAACTTTTAAGAAAAAATCTCAAAGTTGTATTTGTAAAATGGTTCGTTTTAGTTAAATAACGGGAAAGTATTAAAAATATAATTAGATTTCTACCAACGTTCGTATTTAATAAATTGTATTTTTAAGTTCTTTTGTTTGATAGAAATTAATTGTAAATAGCCCCAGGGTGACATTATAATTTTTATTGACCTAAACCCCATTAATGTGTTTTTGTCTTTTTTAGGGGTTTTTTTTTTTTCGTACACGTAAATAGAAATTTACTTGGCGTAAAAAAAGGGATTTTGAGGTGGTTAAACTGCCCTTTAATTATTTTCCTTTGGGGGAAAAATTGAACCCAGTCATTAGCTTTGGTAAGAACAAGATAACGGGTTTGAGTTTAATTTTTTTAGCAACATTTTAAATTTAAAACGAAAAGATGAAAATGAAGAACACAGATGTCCATTACCAATCAGGTAATAAACCCGAGAAGCAGGGAACAAAAGATCTTTTTGTAGGCGAGGAATATATCAATCTTTGACTTTCTGAATTTAGGAATAAATATATTAGGGCCGCTTCAGCCAAATGAATATAATCTTAATATTAGCTAAGTTCCAGTTGTTTTTGAACTGAACATTAACAACCGAAATATTCCACTGATAAAAATTGTTAAAATAGGTATGATTTTCCACCTTATTTATATTATAAGTTTGCAGATAACTAAATGTAACTAAATAATTTAGTAGAAAACCCCCCCCTTTAAAATAAACAAAAACCGAAACCTTTAATCAAGCAATTTTGTTTTGGGTTTATTTTTTTATTTGGGCTTTTCCGTTGTAGGGGGAATAAATAAAAAAAAAAAAATAAAATTAATAACTTCGTATTTAGTCACGCACTCAGTCACATAAATGAAAACAATTTTTAAACATTAGTTTTAAACCCGGGGTTACCCTCTTCCGTATGAGTAATAGGTATCAATCCCTGCATTTTGCACTTTAAAGACGGGAAAAAAGGAGGAAAATAGCAAAAAGAACAATGCTTTATCTCTTTAAAATTGTCTAGTATACCCAAAAATTTACCTTCTTTAAAAAAGTTCCAACTGGAAAAACGCCCCCCTTTTTTTTAAAAACTCGGCCCAAAACAATTCCCCATTTTTTCAGCCAAAAAAGAATTCAATTTTTGTTCTTTTATGGTAAAAAAAGCTTGGGCTTTATAAATAAAATGACCCCTTTTCGGGTAACGAGATAGTTTTCCCAAGCGGGCCCAAAAGGGTTTTACCCTTTTTATTTTTCATTAAATATTTCATTGGTTTTTTTCTGGTTTGAAGAGCTTACATGAATACACCAAGAACATACGCCACAATGGCTTCTCCCATGGTACTTATACATATTTCAAAGTTGTTGCAGCAACGAGGGTTTGTGAATGATGAGGAATAAAAACCTGATGATTTTAGTGATGGGTTTCCCGTTTTTCGTCTGCATTTGAGGGCTGCGATAACTGTGCCGCGTTTCCCCCGGTACAAAGGGTTTGCGCGCTGAAAAGTAGGGGGTGCTTTCCCGGGAGAATACAAATGTTAATGATATTTCCCTGTACAATGAGGTGGTTTTGGAACAATTTTAACGTGCTTTCGAGGACATTTCCCTTTTTTTCCCCCTTTTAGCAGAAGTTTATGTAATATCGGGGGGTTAAGGGGCACACAGCAAAGGGTTATATAATAACATTGCCTTGTTTCGGTAGATTTGGACAAAGAACTGGTCTTTTTGACCAGTGGAAAATAGTCAACCCCATGTTTGATGGATTCTGCCATTTTGAGGAGATCAAACCAATGGCCAAAGTACACCATGCACACATACCAAAATGATGCATATTTCAAGTTAATATTGCGTGAATGAGGTGTACCCCCATGGCCACCTTATGCTTTTCCAAACCTGGTGGAAGGTTCCTACACTACCCCTCCATTTCACTGTCTACCCTAATCTATAGACTTTGTCTCGAGTGACCGCGCTTTCACTCGTCACAGAATATTCTACCTGCTCCGAGGTGCGACTTTATGTCACAGGATAAATAACCTAACAAAACTGCGTTCAATTGAGACAGTTCGGTGTCCGGAAATTGACAATCTGGGTAATTCAAACTATGGCGGTTGACTAATTGGGCAGTTTAGTCTGCTGGCGGTTGTCAATTCGTTTTGTCAAGACTTTTCCGATAGGAAGCGTTTTTTAGTATAAATTGCCAGATAATAATTGTCGTATTTTCACAAACTAAAAATAAGACAATTACCCCCACTCAATGATTAAAGAAATGTATAACGTGTCTTTGTCTATGGATGTATCTGTGTTATTTTGTTTAATTTTTAATTGTAACACTTTTTAAGTATTGATATCTTTAAAAGTAGTATTTGCGTAAATAAATATTAAAGTAACTAAGCAAATGAGCTCAAAACTTGTATTAGATAACAGATTAAATTGAGCCCAAACGAAGTATACAAAAGCTTATTTGAAACCTGGTATAAAAGAATCACCAACCTGAATAAATCTCGTTCATAATGAATGCAATCAAAGAAATTGCAACACTCAGAATCCAGCAAATTGCCCCCGAATCCAAACAAATGCACAATGTATACGTTCGTGCACTCTCAAATACCGTTCGCTCCGCGTACTTGATTTAATTTAGCCTCGTTCCGCAGCATTTGCTCTTTGCTCTTCTTCCTCGAGTGGCTGTTTTGTTCAGCAACACACTGAATTAGTGGGATGTACACAAGTGCACTCAATTGATTCCACACGGAAGTTTTCTAAACCAGAGAGAATATATTTTCTATACTGTGCGTACAAAATACAGATTTGTATCGTCTCCCCATCCTCCTCTGTGGAGTCTTCTCTCCATACAAACCTCTCTGATATTCTGAGGTAGAAGTTCTTTTTTTTTTTCCTTTTTGCTTTTAGACATTCTTTGGATTACCAGAGCTCACTACAGAATAATGCTATAGGCATCTCTTCAGTTCGAACTCATGCAAATTGAGGCTTTGAAATGCGCTAGGGAATTAATGTCAATGGTAAGGGGTGCGCTGAAAAGGCTTTGTGGTGGAAATATTTTAGAATATATATTTATTAGCTTTTCAGATTTGCAGGATTTGTTGATGCTGAACTTTTTTTATGAAAATGGAAACAAAAAGACTGAAGATATTGTGAGGAATTTTGTTTACTCCTATACAGCATGTTTGTTTTTTTTTGTTTCCCATTCACAGCTGCTTGAGAACAAAAAGCGTAAGGTACAAGCGAGATTTCTAAAACACATTTTATCTCCTCTTTGAGATTTCTTCAACCTTTAAGAGTAAAAGAAAAACTTGAGATAACCAATTGAAAAAGAATGAGTCTTCCTGGACTTAAAGTAAGTTTGAAACAATATTGAAGTGCAAAGTGCTCGCTGATGACATGGCCGTCTGAAGTTGTTGAAATGAAAAAGTTAGCGTTGATAATTCATTTATAACTTCGTTGTTGCTATCTGAAAGAACGTATAATGTACGTTTGAAGACATTGTCCGCTCATTTTAATATATATTTCATTGAGTTTTTAAAGAAACGGTCTATAGTTCGCACGTACACATAGTATACATGTTTTTAACGTCAACCTGTCAATGAATGTAATTGTGAAAACAATAAATCCTTTATAATGTCATTTATCTGTCAAGCAAATCGCATGTGATATCCAATCATCGGCACTAAACTTTTCATTTATCGTTTATTTGATTTTTTTTTACAAAAATTTGTAAATCCTTTATAGATCGATGATTTTGGAAAATGGATAGTAATGAAAACATATTTGTATTTGAAATTGAAATTTTATCGGGTTGTTCTGTAGCGGTGGTATTCAACGATTGATGATATTTTTCTTTCGACGTTTCAAAGACCATGTTGTCTTCTTCAGGACTTGAAATATTATATGACGTTTATGAAATTTAGTCTTGTTTCTTGTTGTTGTTGTTTTTACATTTAAAAGTTTTATATTTTTTATATTTTGTGTTTATATTTCTTTTATTGTTTATCCTTGTCATTATACATTAAAAAACTACAAGAAAGACGTAGAGACGTTGACTTTACTGTCTTCTAAATATTTTGCATGATTTGTGACTTATTTATTTTGTATTACGTGTAATTTGTTTTGTAATTTTCCGTTCTGAATGAACCTCGACCTCTAATAAGTGTTTAATGTTTGGCAAACATGGGTTTAGCGTAAGGTTTACTGTATTGCAATGTTGGTGGCCTCCAGTTTTCAAGTGTCGGATCACTTACACTTAACTTTCAGTTTATCATTGACTGCATCACGTACTGGGTAATACGCGTCGTGATGTGTTGAAGGTCTGTCTACCAGGTTAGTGGCTCTTAAACACGTGACTGTTTTACAGAGTGCAAACTTAAAGTAAGTACGGGTACAGGTGTATTTCAAATAGGGAGCGAAGCTACTTATGTGTATATACTTATGTGCCTCGTTGGTGTTGTGGTTAGCATCTTGTCTTCCAATGCGGAAGGTCCAGGGTTCGATTCCCGCTAAAGTCACAAGTTTTTTAACTTCTGATTTGACTTAAGTCCACCAGTTCTTGTATAGGGAATTTGTAAACGGTGACTTTGGAGCCGTCCTAGCAACAAGGTGTACATAACAAATTCAAAGTTCTTCTGAATCGGCCTTGTTGATTCTGGTGTTGATCCGCAGGTGTTCACACTGTCCATATCACTGATTGCTATATTTCGTATTAAAAATGTGGATCTTAGGTTAGTTATCGTTCACTCGTCGATTGCATCGGGGCCTACAGGGTTGGCTTGGTCGCTTTGGTTTACTGTCTTCCACTGAAAATCAGTTATATGACTGAATGGGTAGACTCTAAATACGAATTTAGTTATTTATTTAATCAAAATGTTGTCAAAAAGTGGACACATTTAATAAAACATAATTCATGAACTATTGATACATTTTTTTAAGTACCCCCTTTTCCCCCAGGGCTACCAAAAATTTCGTATTATTCTTGTTGCGCGGGAGTTTCAACAAAAATAAGAACTCAACTGAAGATAATTTCGGTTTTTATCGTGAGACGTGACACACAACACAGATGGACGGACGGACGGACAGAAACGTGTTGCATATATAGGGGAGCTTTGCTCCCTTACTTGGCAATTTAAACGTGATAGTTTAATTAAAAAATCAAACCCAAACATCACAATGTGATGTATTTAATTTACTTTGTGCAATTTAAACTCAACTTTCATTTTAATTATTACTCTTTACATATTTACTTAACTTTCTTAATTTTCCTTGCACATTTCATCATTTATTCCTCAACATTTTGTCTTTTAGTTTGAGAAAGCTATTTACCTTCTTACCATTCACCATTACCATATTCGTTTTACCTTTTACATATTATCATCTACGTGTAACATTTCATCATTAGTTTTTACCTTTGATCTCTTTACCTGTTACCTTTCATCTTATTCCCTTTAACTACTACCTCCTTCGTGTTTTACCCTTTTCTTGGTACTTGTTACCTTTTATCTTTTTTCGTCTTAGCTTTTACCAGTTATCTTTTATCTTGTTCCTTGTAACTGTTAAATGCTTACTCTTACCTTTCACTTCTTACATATCAATTTTTCCTTTTTACCTGTCACATTCGATCTTCTCAGCCTTTACCTTTTAGCTTGAACTCTTGTCCATCTCCACGTGTTTTCACAGTGCCCTCCCGCGCTATGATCTCGTGAGAACCTCCTACGCACGTGTGGTCTTGCACCGACATCTTGGCAGTGTTTGCACTAGAAGGCTGGACTGTTGCACGCCCAAGTGTTGATACAAGCAGCACTTGAATGGCGATGCGTTGTTGGGCTGGTTCGCCTTGACACCTCGGCCAACTAAACCTACACCCGCTGATGGCGCCTGCCTTAGTAGGCTGCTACAATCTGGCACTGCTTGCATGCACACTCTTGGTATTGTTTCTATTCATCGTCCATTTCCTGGTTGGCTTCATCTGGAAAACAAAACATTGTGAACTTTCTCTCTTAAAGGCTCTTGTATCCACCTCTGGCCGAAAATCTGAAAGTCGAAGAAATATGGCTGGGAAGATTTATTTGTGCAGGTCATAACCTCACTGTTGGTCATTATTTCGTTTTTTGACAATAGTGTAGCCTGCACATCTGGTGCAAAATTATATTTTGATAATCGGGTTTTCTTTCTAAACACCTTTAGCTACAAGGAAAATTAATTTCTGAAATAACAGTTTGGTACGATTTTTTTTGACAGACGATAGGCTACAAAACTCGAAAAATCTCGTATTTTTACCGTTGAACAAAAAAATTGTGCACCTACTGTTATTATAGAAATCTATTTGTCCTTATAGCAAAGCTGAAGCTAAAGGTGTTCAGAAACTATATCCAGCAAACCGATTCTCAAAATTTAATTTTGCACTAGATGTGCAGGCTACACTAATGTCTAAAAAACGACATATAATGGGCGATATAGTGATCTTATATCCCGCCCCCCCCCCCAATTTTTTGCTGTTTTATCAAAGGTACTCTTTCATTCAGCCAAATTTCACTTGCTTTTAAGGTTTTGATTCTACAGTGTGATTACAATTAGCCTTAAAGATGTTTTTCAATTTCTCGAGATGGTTTGTCGGAAAACACTCCCGAAGGTAGAGTTGATAATATTTAAATATTTAAATTTTGGTTTGCATAAAATATTATAGTTTTTCAAATCCAAAATGAAAATTTGAGATTGGACTGCACACGACCTAAATTAACATTGTCTTTATATGTTCTTTTTAAAGAGTAGACCTACCTTATTATTATTGCTGCAGTAAATGTATATTATTTCTCCCTTTGTATTGTTATATTCATATTGTTTATGTATTTGTTAATTAATATGAGCCACTTTCAATTTGCCAGTTATTTAGATATATTTAGGATATTTGTAAAATGGTATTAGTACTGTAGCCTACAAGACTAAAGACTTGTTACATAATAGAAAGAAATATGTAATTAAGAAATATCATAGTATGATTCCATTAACCAAATCTAGAAAATAACCAAGTGCCCGTACCAGCGTTAGGTAATGACGATATAAATAATGTTTGATTTATCAAAAATGCAGCAGATTCGTTGCATTACTGTACCATCGTTGGTTTCAGTGGTGCTGTAATCTGCTGCTTTTGAAGTTGAACTGATCAAACAAACACGATTAATGATAATTTTATTATAAAATAACTTCTGTGAATTATGGGTCCATTCCGATATTGGATTTTATCGGATGAGCGTAGCGAGCGAAGCGAGTGAAGCGAAGACTTCAATTTCACTGACCCCCCAAAAAATTTAGCTCGGGTGTTTTTTTTTTTTTTTTTTCGTCTGTTTGTTCGCTCTCTACCGGGCAAACGGCATATGCGATCTTGATGAAAATTTGACAGGACCTTCGAAATCTCTGAACTTAGACTTGCCACGTTTTTGGGTACAATCGAAGAAATATTTCTCATGATTATCGTACTTTTACGATTTTTTTCGATTTTTTGTGCGATATTTTCGTGCCATTTGGGCCAATTCTGACCAAACGGGTTAAGCTACAACGTTCATATTATACATGGACATTAAGGTTATGGTGATTTAGTACATTTTGAAAGAAAAAGTTGAAAAAGTTAGCCAGAATCTATAGAAATAAAGCTTTTAATATAAGTTTTTTGATTTTTTGTGCGATATTTTCGTGCCGTTTGAGCAAATTCTGACCAAACGGGTGGGGCTACAACGCGTTTGGGCAAATTCTGACCAAACGGGTGGGATGTAGTACCTTTTGAAAGAAAAAGTTAAAAAAAGTTAGCCAGAATCCATAGAAATAAAGCTTTTAATATAAGTTTTTTACGGTAAATAATACCAATTGACAAGAAACAATAGAAACTTGACAACAATCGCCTACAATGCGTAGGCAACAAAACAAAGCACTTGCAAGAGTAAAGATATCCCACGCAAACTAAAAACTTTAAAAGCTCATCCATCAACGCGGCGGGACTTTAGCGTTTTGCTAGTAATTACTGAATTGTTAAATATTAGTATTGGTTGTGTGAATTGTCAAAGTAGTGTAGGCCTAGATATTGTTGCGTTCAGACTGAGAGTAACGACAGACACATTTCCCACTGGTCTCCAACAGAGTTTGTTTTTAAACTAGGAAAACGCATAAGTCCCGCCGCGTTGTTGGATGAGCGTATATGGTGCATTGAGCTGCCATGTGTTACGCGGATTTTCTGTTGTTCTGTGAAAAAAACATTACTTAGTCGAAGATTTATTTTAATTAAATAAATTTTAAAAAAATTAACTTAATTTTTTTAATTAAATTAAATAAAAAATTAACTTAATTTTTTAATTAATCGTAATTTTAAAAAAAGAAAAAATCGTAAAATTGCAATTTTCATAAGAAATAATTATTCGATTGCGCTCAAATTTAACACGAATATATAAGTTCATGAAATTAAGGTTCTGTAAAAAAATCATTACAATCGGATAAAGCATGTAGGTGTTATAAGTCAAAGAATTGTTTAAAAAAAGAAAAAAAAACGTAAAATTACGATTTTCATGAGAAATAATTTTTCGATTACGCTCAAATTTCACACGAATATATTAATTCATAAAATTAAAGTTCTGTGCAAAAATCATTCCAATCGGATAAAGCATGTAGGTGTTATAAGTCGAAGAAATTTTTACAAAAATGAAAAAAATCGTAAAATTGCGTTTTTTATGAGAAAAAATTTCCCGATTGCGCTCAAAAACGTGGCAGTTCTAAGTTCAGAGATTTCGAAGACCCCATAAAATTTCATCGCAATCGGAGTATCGGTTTAGCCGGAATCGTGTTTACAAACACACAAAAATACAAAAAAAAGAAAAAGAAAAAAAAGAAAAAAAAACATTCCGGATTTTTTTCTCCAGTGTATAGTGAAATGGAATCTTCGCTTCGCTCGCTACGCTCATCCAATTAAAACAAGTTAAACCAACAGTTTCAAATGCAGTTAGTTAAAACTGCATAGAATTACGTTTATAAATTGCTTCCTAAAGGTTTCGGTATGTTTGTGAACCATGCAAACAATGGAAGGACAGAGGCCGAGAGTAACTCTCCAACATCGTTTGTTTATATTTATAAAGTAAATATTGCATTGCAATTGCTTATAATTTATGTTGTCATGCAAGAATAGCTGATATATTCTATCGTTCACGAAAGACGTTTTGTCTGCTATAAAAAATCCTGGAATTATTTTGTAATTTTGTTCGTTGCTAACATTTAATAAAACCCTGCAGCCTGTTTCAAGATGAAACTTGAAAAGAATTGCGGTGCTATGGGAAGGGGGGGGAGCTGGGAGGGAAGGGTTGAGGCAAAATAGATTAAAGAACAATTTTCAACATGTGGAGCATGAGGTAGTATGCATGTGGAGTACGTGAGGGGGGGGGGAGAAGATGAGAATACAATTCTCGACACGTGGATCAGTGCTTGGTGTGTGTTTGAACAATAAGAGATAGTGAGTGAGTCATTCTATACAGTTAGCGAGTCAGCTAGTGAGCGAGCGAGTCAGTCAGTTTAGTTAGCGAGTAAGTTAGTAAGTGAAGTGAGCGAGTCAGCTAGTGAGTGAGCGAGTCAGCTAGTGAGTGAGCGAGTCAGCTAGTGAGTAAGCGAGTCAGCTAGTGAGTAAACGAGTCAGCTAGTGAGTGAACGAGTCTGTCAGAGAGCGAGTTACTGCTTATGTTGGTGAGTGAGTGAGAGAGTAATTAACTGTGATAAGAGTGTTAGTGTGAGGCTTGTAACTGAGCGAGTGTGTATTGTTGTGAGTGAGAGAGAGAGAGAGAGAGAGAGAGAGAGAAAGAGGGAGAGGGGTCAGCGTGCAGATACCACGGCGCCCTCCGAGCTTGCAAGCGAACTGCAGCGAATCAATCGATAGCCCATCATTATAAGCCTCCACTCCTAACCCTTCCTTCCTGTATGTCTGCACGACGCTCTCCCGAAGCCAGAGAAGTCACGGATCCTTCTAAGGCTGTGGCTTCTTCTGCTTCGTGATTGGTCGAGCTGAGCTAACAAAGAGTTCAAATTCGTTCGAATATTCTAACTCAGATACGTTAAATCATCTGTATATCCTCTTTAAATTACCTACTATGTATTCAAGATCGGTACTATTTTAAGATTTGTAAATTTTAAAGCATTAATATCAAAAGTAATTAAAACTAAGACTCTTAGACCGGGAGGTATCAATAAAAACACAAACTTACGAACAATGACCACGGTCAGAAATAAAAATCACTCACCACAAGTGCGAGGTTATTGTTCGTGTGTTTGTGTTTTTATTAATATCAAGAGTGTTGTTGAAAGATCCTAGTATTATTAAGTGATTCGTCAGTAGTGGCTAGTACAGTGTTGTAGTGTTCCTAAGGGATGTGGGTTCGAAACCCTGAATGGTGCACGTAATGCAGGTAGTTGTTTAGAACGATGATAAATAGAAGCTCCATCTCCCGTTTTTAGATCTTTCAAAATAGCATTTTCGCCCATATCTATTTTTCACCGGCTTCAAAATCCTCTATATACGCTTTCGTGAACAAATAACAGATCGAATTAGGGAGCAAAGCCCCCCCCCCCCGCACTCAGGTGTTGATGATTTCTGCTGTACGGTTGGTAATATCATTACCAAATTTTGCATCAATGTTAATCAAGTACTTTTATATTGATATCCACACTTGGTTGAAAAAAAGACATGAGTCCAAAACGTATCCAAAACATGGATTTCAATTCTGGAAATTCCCACATAATCGTTTATCTTACGATAAAACCAAATTAACCTGCACGGTCACATTGAATTTAAACGTTGTTATCCAGTATGCAAATTTGCGTAAACAAAATCTATACACTTGGAATAAATTCCCTAATTTGACTAAAATGGAGTAAATTACGGTGATTTCCCAATTTTTAAAATTCAAAGTCAATGAATTAATATAGAAATTCGCATACTGGATAACATAGATATATTTTTTATTAACGTAAGTGTGATATTTGATAACGGTGTTATAAACCGTTTACCCGAAAAAAAGAAAACTGAGCGCCTAAACTCGTCTCCGGGCAAGCCTCAGCGACTCCGACTTCTTTAGCGGGTGAAACCCCAAAAAATATATTTCAATTTTTTTTTACCACATAATCTCTTAGCATAATACTACACTAAAAATGACGATTAAAAAAAAGGAATCTTTTAACTGTGATTTTATACAAATTTTTCAATTTTTTTGATCCAGAAATTTGCAGAAATTTAAATCGGCTTTTACCTGCTTACTTTTTTATTCCACATAGATACTAGAGAGCATCATACCATCAATCAATAATGGCTATTTACAACCAGTGGCGTCGGAAAAAGGGGGGCAAGGGGGCATTGCCCCCCTAACTTTTATGCCATGGGGGCATAGGGGGGCAGAATTTAGAGTTGAAAAATCAAGATTTCTAATCTACTTTTTGGGAAAACAACGTCGGATGATCCTGACAACAATTTGTTTCAAGGAAGAAACAACCCAACAATTGCAGGAATGTTATTGTTAGGTTGGCTGACGTAAGTCCCATGCCTGAACCGTCTATCCGACTATCTTTATAACCAGCCACCGTTTTGTATTGTGAGCCGGTCACTCAGTGGACACGTGACTCAGAATCATGTCTAATCCAAACATCCCTTTGAATGATTTGCTAGAGTTATTGGCAAACGCAAGTTGAGATTTGGTTCGCTCGTGTCGCATCGTTATGCGTTCTGTCATCTTTGGAGTAGTGTAAAGTCTTTGATCTGACTTTGACTTTTTTACTAAGTGGCAAGTGGGAAGATTATTCCTCTAGTGTAAGTAGTGTAGTGGAAAGTGTAAAGTAAAGTAAAGTGAAGTGAAGTAAAGTGTAAGTGTGTGTGTAGTGTTTCGTGTTTTATGGTGCTAAAGATTAAATTGATATCGTAATTTTAAATATGAAACGTACTAAACAGCCTTCAGTTAGTATTAGTAGTTTTAGGGCGCTTTAACGGCAAAGATTATAGTATTTTTTTAAGAAGAGGGTAAAACAAAAATATGTTTGCCTGTATGCTTCGTCATTACATAAAAAATTATGTTGAAATTTATTAAAATGGGTCACTTCATGTTAATTTTTTTGAGTTTTTAGATCGCAGATAGTTGATGTAAAACATCGTTTACAGAGTCCGAGAGCAGTTATAAAACATGACGAAATAATTGTAGTATAGTGAAATTTTTTCGCCTTTGGCAAAAAGGGCCTCCGCCGACTGGGGCTTCGCCCCAGACCCCAGCTGTACCCTACAAAATCTACTAATGGATTTGCCCCCCCCCCAACTTTCAAAACGTTCCGACGCGCCTGTTTACAACATCGTGTCTTAAAATTTTATTAGGTCACCTTGACCCGAAAAAAAATTGGCATTTTTTTTTAAATTTTGGCCATTATTGACGTACTCTGCTGCCTTTTCTGTATATCGTCTATAATTTGTTTTTTAATTTGGGCAAGTGGTTTGGTCAAAATATGCTGATAACCAAGAAGGGGTGTGATTTTGGATTGCATATTTTTGCGTGTTTGAGAGTATATTTGTGCACAATTTCAAGACACGATGTTGTAAATAGCCATTATTGATTGACGGTATGATGCTCTCTAGTATCTATGTGGAATAAAAATGAAGCAGGTTAAAGCCGATTTAAATTTCTGCAAATTTCTGTATCAAAAAAATTGAAAAATTTGTCTAAAATCACAGTTAAAAGATTCCGTTTTTGGATGAGCGTAGCGAGCGAAGCGAAGATTCCATTCTACTACACTGGAGAAAAAAATCCGGAATGTTTTTTTTTTTTTCTTTTTTTTTTTTTTTTTTTTCTTTTTGTATTTTTGTCTGTTTGTCCACACGATTCCGGCTAAACCGATACTCCGATTACGATGAAATTTTATGGAGGCATTCGAAATCTCTGAACTTAGAACTGCCACGTTTTTGAGCGCAATCGGAAAATTTTTTCTCATGAAAATCGCAATTTTACTATTTTTTTTCGATTTTTAAAAAATTTCCTCGACTTATAACACATGCTTTATCCGATTTTAATGATTTTTGCACAGAACCTTTATTTTATGAATTAAGATATTCTTGTGAAATTTGAGCGCAATTGAAAAAATATTTATCATAAAAATCGAAATTTTACGGTTTTTTCTTTTTTTAAACAATTCTTTGTCTTATAACACCTACATGCTTTATCCGATTGAAATGATTTTTTCGCAGAACCTTAATTTTTAAATTAATATATTATTACTGTTAAATTTGAGCGCAATCGAGAAATTATTTCTAATAAAATTTCAATTTTACGATTTTTTTTAAACAATTACGATTAATTAAAAAAAAATTAAATGAATAAAGTTTCTTTTTTATTTATTTAATTTAATTTAAAAAAATTTCATTTTAATAATGATTTTACCACAGAACAACAGAAAAGTCGCATAACACATGGCAGCTAAATGCACCAATTACGCTCATCCAACAACGCGGCGGGACTTAAGCGTTTTCCTAGTTTAACGGTCATTTTAGTGTAGTATTATGCTATAGAGATTATGTGGTAAAAAAAAATTAGGGGGTAATAGCCCCTTAAGTAACTTTGCTTCCTATTTTAGGTAGTTTTCAACACAATGCAATATTCCTGCCTTTATTGTGAACTGAAACACGCCAACATCCGCTGATATAATCCTGCTGGACCTGGTGAGGCGTCAACCAAACGTCCTTCGCTAAGCGTCAGACGTCCGCCATTGTACAGAGTGGCTGTCCTTTGTGTGGCCTGCCTGCTGGACATGATTAATTCTTTACTCCAGCTCTGATTAAGTTGGCTCGCGTTCAGACTTTATTTAGGTGCAACAGAATAAAATTTGCAACACAGCAATGCTCATAATTAATCAAGAATGTGGTACGAGATGCATGAAACCTTAGAAGAACTTTTGATACGTCTTGGAAACTGAGTTTGACAAGGAATTATTCCAGGACGAAATTTTGTTCCGAATTTATATTGATATTGATTCTCGAAAATATGTTTTGTACCGGGGATCTAATCCGGGTCATTTGTTATTTAATCTGCTATATCTTCATCCTTGTATTTAGAGCAAGCTTCAGCTCGGAAATCATGATTTTAATCTTAGTTTATGTATTTTGATAAAATATATATTATTATTTGGACACATTCAACATTGCTGTTAACCTTTTATGGATTTGTTTTTGTATTATCCATCCACATAATTATAGCAGCATCTCTGATGTGTTGTTGTCATTATGTTGTAATTCTAGTGTACTCTAAATTAACTAGTAGAACAGGTATGTTTTTGGATGAGCGTAGCGCGCGAAGCGAGTGAAGCGAAGACTTCAATTTCACTGACCCCCCAAAAAATTTAGCTCGTTTTTTTTTTGTTTTTTTTTTTTGTCTGTTTGTTCGCTCTCTACCGGGCAAACGGCATATGCGATCTTGAAGAAAATTTGACAGGACCTTCGAAATCTCTGAACTTAGACTTGCTACGTTTTTGGGTACAATCGAAGAAATATTTCTCATGAATATCGTACTTTTACGATTTTTTTCGATTTTTTGTGCGATATTTTCGTACCATTTGGGCCAATTCTGACCAAACGGGTGGGGCTACAACGTTCATATTATACATGGACATTAAGGTTATGGTGATGTAGTACCTTTTGAAAGAAAAAGTTGAAAAAGTTAGCCAGAATCCATAGAAATAAAGCTTTTAATATAAGTTTTTTACGGTAAATAATACCAATTGACAAGAAACAATAGAAACTTGACAACAATCCTTACAATGCGTAGGCAACAAAACAAAGCACTTGCAAAAGTAAAGATATCCCACCCCAAACTAAAAACTATAAAAAGCTCATCCATCAACGCGGCGGACTTTAGCGTTTTCCTAGTGTAAAAATATGTGGTTTAAGTGTAGATATTTTGTATTAAGTGTAGAAGCGCGAATAATCTTTACCGTTAAAGTGCCGTAAAACTTCTAATAATACTAAGTGTAGAAAAGGGCATATCTTCAATCACATTACATGTATCGATGTGTACATTGGTAATCAAGGCTATAGGGTATTAGGTAATCTAGATTTGAATATAAGAACATTTGAAAATTGTAAACATAGCCTGTATTCGACGACGTGAGGAACCAGGGCGCTTCAACCGGTTAGGTCATATTGCGCCGCCAAAAAGGGTCCTCAGCTCATGAGCCGTGACGACTATAGTGTTCTAGCCTGCTCACTGACTCGGTCATTCGGACTATACCTTAAAAGGCAACAGCAGATTGATTTTGATTTTATATTTAAAATTTTGGATTAAAGCCAGATTTTAATTTTAATTTCCTGCCTCCCTTCCTTTGTCGTGTGTTTGAAGTAATTACGAGTAATAATTACGTGAAATATTCTCGTAGATCAAAGCAAGTTGGGAACGTTCCATATCAGGGAGGCCTAACAAATCCGCTCACACAAATAGGCGCCGAACCGACTGGAGCAGTCAACAGTGTTACAAGCCTCAGTAGTTGTGCGCACTCAGCCCGCAGGGGCGTTGCGCCGGTATTGGCGTGCAAACTAAACTAGCATGTTTTGACTTTGACATTTTAAATTAATACATCAATTTAATGGGAAGCTAGGGGGTTTACAAATTTCCTTTGATGAATTTACACAGCCTTTTTATAAATATTGTTCATGTTCAATAACAATATTTCCCTGAAATATATCTGCGATGCTAACAGATACAAACTAACTAATAATAATGCTAGAAAATAGATCATTCCAATTTTCACTCTTAAGAGTTCGGTAATATTAAAAACATAGGGGCTAAATTTTTTTTTATTCGTAATATAAACAACGTTTTGAAAACTGGCAGCCATCGACGTTTTCAGGTTATGAAAAAAACAAAATTTATAATTATCAGGAACATATCTATTACACTAAAACACGTAAACAGGGGTGGCTAGAACACAAAAATGCGCAGCCATAGTATTTAGTATATATTAAGCAAGTATACGGGAATTAAGGGGGCACAGAAAAGGAGTGAAGCTCACAAGTATTATTCACGATGCTTCCAGCATTGATCTCTCTTTGGGGTCATAGCCCCTCGTCGCGTGGCGCCATTCTCTCGCTTCCCCCCCCCCCTGTGTGGCATCAGTTATATACTGTTATTTGATCTATATCGGATCTTTTAAATCAACTTTTAGATTTAAATCCGATTTTTGATTTGATTTTGATTTGTTTTGATTCAAATCATCAATATCAATGTTTCAAAACTTGCAAAGTTGGTAAGTGATTCACATTTCAGAAAATCGCATTTTATTTTTTAAAGTAATACTTTGTTTGTAGTAAATCAATGATTTGAATAAAAAAAAACACTCTGACCTGTCACTAAAAACATTCTGTATCATCCTCGTTGAAAAGCAATGTCAGAATAAAACACATGTCAGTCGGAGATGAAGCTCGGTTTGTGTCGTGAGGCGAGACACACGCACGGACGAACGGACATGTAACTTCGCTCCCTTAGTTCTCATATCGACCTCGGTTTTTCATCCGAGTGTCAGAAAAGTCGATGCATTTTAATTGTTTGTTTCTTTCTAAAAAAATATCAGCCTTACAATTAATTCATGAACGACCCTCATCATTACTGATAACGCGACTACTAAGCTTGCCCTTTATATGATTGCATTTTTATCAACAAACAAATCCATCATCCGATATCGTTAAAAAATTGCTCCGTCATTATTCTCTATCAGCTTATCGGATATTAACAAATTGTGATCGAACAAATTTTAATGGATTCTCTCTCCTCATTCACATCGTGTAAGCCGCTTAAAGCTTTGATTCCGGTATTACGATATTCCCACATTAAACTTTCATAATAGCATACTAAAACCTATAATAAAATGTTTTTTTATTACAACAACTTGCAACAAAATCTATCACATTGGTAGAGTCTCATATTTTAAGACTTAACTATGAATTTAGATCTTATTTGACCGACTTTTAATGTGATTTGGGTTTTGTGTTTTAGATGTATCTTATCATTTTAATTGCTTTTTAATGGTTTTATTTATGTACTTATGCACTTTAGCACTTCTAATTGCTATTTCTGGCTAATCTGTTCAAAAATTGGCAGTTCTTGTCAATTTTATATACTTGAATTATTATGTTTTTGTTTTTCAAAACCTAAAAGACGAAAATTGCTGTAAATTTTCCCAAAAAAGTTGTTTACATCAACAAAACTAGAATTGTTTTCTACTAAACTGTTTTCAATAATAATTATCTCTACAACACTAATACGGTGCATTGGATATTGTGTACATTTGTAATTTTTAAATCAAAATCTTCTATCTTACTTTTACATTCTGACTCTCCCAAACACAAAATCATCAAAATTGCATTGTTTGATTTTTAAACAGAAAAAACTTTTTATCAATTTCAAAAAATAAACATTTAGTAAATATCTTGTTTTTAACTTGGCAAGAACGTTTTGTTTCTCTATGATTGTGTGTGCATGAAAGTGTGCATCGTCCCACAAGGATATAGAGCCTTGCCTTGTATTGGATGGCTAATCGTCTCTTGCAGTCAGTGAATGTTCTATTGTGTGCCACGTCCAGAAGATCGCATTTGAAGTTGTAACAAAGCTCTTCTTTCTCTCGGTGTACGAAAACCAGTCATGAGCTAGCTCTCTGTATTTCGTTCGTGTCTGTAGATTGTGATGGTCTGTAATTACTGAACGAGAAGAAGAATTCTAGATGGTTTCTCAGTAGTGCAATTTGTTTTGAGGGAGTGGGATATTTCGTTTTTAAAGATAGTTATTATACTTTAACCAAAACGGGACCCAAATTAAGGTGTAATAACGCTTAATCACACGAATACTATAATTTACGTAATTGTTTTGATTACTCGTATTTTCCTTTGCTTCTGGAATTACCTAATGATTTTGAATTTAAAGATTCGAAAGGACATAGTGTTATAATTCTCGCAAATTAATCTTCGTGCGCTGTTCATTCTGACATTAGATTAGGTCTATAATTCCCACGGCGTCACAAAGATTTTTTTAGCCATAAGCGAATAGGACGTATTCTTTAAATTGTTGTTGAAAGAGTAGAACAAAATTCTTATGACAGACCAATCAGAAGTCAATTTCACTTTGAAAAACCACACTAACATACTCAACAATAAAAAAATCTTGCATTCCATATTGGAAAAACAATTCCGTATGTTTGGGGGAACTAAAACCTTTATTTAGCCTTTTTTATTCATCAAAATGCCAAAATACCCCAAAATGGCGGTCAAATATCCAAACTGACCAATCCGACCATAATTTTATTATGACCGCCATTTTGAAATACTTTTTATGATTCAAATTTAGCTGCATTCTTGGTGAACTACTTTTTTTGTACGTGAAACTTCACTCACGAACCACGTTATATTATGATTACGTTGTATAAGTATTTTAGTGCTTCTTACAACGCCTACGTCCCGAGGCAGACGCGTACTTGCGATCGTGATGTATTAGCTCGTATTACGACGAAGACATATTATTCCCGGAGTGAAATCTCTCATATTGAAGGAATGACATAAATCAAATCGTAGCACTTTGAAGTTTTACGATGCGGAATATGGCCGACGAGATACGGCCTCTCGACATATAATGTAAGATTGTGTTATAAAAACATTTCTCGGGAGAAATGCTTTTTTTAGATTCGTTTAAGAGGCTGTTTCTTGTTAAGTGTTTTTCATGACTTGCGCATGTTTTTTTTACATGTAAACATGCTCACCTAGACTTAAAATGCACACATTTAAGATTGACGTTGATAAGAACGAGAAGTTTTTTTAAAGAATCTTGTGTGATGAATAAAGATTAATTATAATGATTAGACAACAATGCGTTGTAATATGTTGGACGAGCTCTGGGAAACGAGGGGGTTCTATTTACTAACTCGTCTGACAACAGTCGATCGACAGGTACAACTTTGTAAATAGAATAACTCAATGCTCAGCGCCGTAGTCTTGACATTTCTGCGTCCCAGTGACTTAATGTTAGCCCTGTGGTTCTATTTACTAAGTTGACACTGTCGTTTTGTCTTTTTTTTTGTATGTGTCTTTCCTAAAAAAAATCATAAAGTTTAAAAAGGTTTGAATCAAAATTTAGAGGTTAATAGGTGTTCCAGAATGTGTGTTAAATTCGTTGGATATGGGCGATCAGATGATTTGACGATTAACATTATATAAAAGTTTGCAAGAGCTTATCCATCTGTCTAAAATATAATTGATAATATGAAATTAGCAAGCGGAAAAGAAGCTTTTTTCTTTACACACCATGTTAGTTTTAATCTGTGATTCATGCATGATTTTGATTGAAAATGCCGAAAATCGTCAACTTTGGTTGTTTGTTACTAATCGAAAAGTCTTCTAAACGATTGTGGTATAAGGCTAGTAGACAACACTATATTGCTGTATCAAAACATTAAATTAGCATATCTGTTCTTGTCAAGGCTTAGCTAGGGCTAGGATGTTTAGGACCTCTGAAAGTGACAAATAACCCGGCATATAGTATCTTAAAAACACCCAAAAGTGACGTAAAAAGGCCAATCAGATTTGTATGCAATGTCCTGAAGTGTCCCATGTTGTGTCTGTAGCTGGATGTTGACTGTTCCTCCTGGAACTCTCCGGGCCAGAGTGTGCTTGGCAAGTGCATGTGTACTTAACTATCCTTGTTCCTGATTGGTGATGAGGACTCGAATGGAGCTCCCGATTCGTGGTTCAGTTTTTGAAAAAGTCCACTTCAGCTAAAATGTTGTGTGCGTCGCGGAATGTTGTGCGTGACATTGGATAATTTGTACTTTTCTGATTATTGTTTGTTCAGGACCAACTCATGGTTTAATCTCTGGCTTCTCACGCCAAATAATGTGTTTCGATCCCACACTTGTAGTTATTAATATTTAAAAGGATTGGCTGTTAGTGTTATACTATGGCTGAATTTAGCTTAAAACTATCTTAATTGTCAGGTGAATTACCTGTAATGCTACAGTCCTTATTTAATGTTAAACTTGATTCGTTACATTTAATGAAAAGGGCGGGGGGATTTTGGGGCATGCAAACAGTATGACGAGTAGTCCCACAGATATGGACTGGCATTGCCTCGTATCACATCCCAAACATATCCGACTCAACCCCGGTATCAGGCATTGAGGACATATAGAAAGTGAGCGATGCAAAAAACATCATTGCACAATATACGCTCAGTTCGAAAGTGTAGCAATTTCATTTTGCCCATATTTAAAGTTGGCTCTTCTGGACATTGGGCCTACGCTCACACTAACGTAATGTATCATGCTGGCCAAATTATATCAAAATAGTACAGTGGTACATTTTAACATTACAAAATGGCCGTATTCATGAAAAGTATTAAAATAGGCATTTTCAGGCAAAATAAAGTACGTATTTTTGGCATTAGTAACACTTAAAATAACCAGCGGCTTAGCCGAGGTCGTTTAGCCGGTTCCCACTCGGAGCACCGAAGTTAAGCAGCCTTCGGGCGTGGTCAGGGGTAGAGTGGGTGACCGCTCTGCCCTGAGACACACGTATACCGCTGGTTAGAGCAGACGGAGGGTTTGAGAGCTAGTGTAACGGCTTCGTTCTCCTCGACGTCTGCTCGGCAGTCCGGATTAGTGAAGGAACCTATATGACTGAAGGTTACACCGTCCTTTCGGGTGGGACGTCAAGTCGTTGGTCCCCTGGGTTCTTTTCAAAAGGAGTAGGCTATGTGCCGGTTCCGGAGTTCCCCTCCCTTCTGTTCATACTTCATCCTCATCTATCACCACTCATTGTCTTGAATAGCCAAAGTGCATTAATATGAGACGTTAAGCAATATCCAATGAAACACTTAAAACTATTTTTGAGGCATGTATTTATTTACCAATAGAAGAAGATGAGATATCAGGGACATCCAAGTCCTAATCTTATTGTATTATATCCGCTTTAAGACAGACTATCACCGCCTCTGTCCGGTTGAAACCTGATGACAATACACCCGATCGCCTAGACAATCCTGAGGAACGCGATCCACATCCTATTCATTACGTAATGGATGGACAATTACACACGTT